>CM037781.1:23339416-23389416 GCA_021229015.1 Solen grandis | reverse complement strand
TTGGTGACCTAGTTTTTGACCCCACATGTCCCAATTTCAAACTCTTCCAAATAACATGTAAACTAACATCCTGAACCAGTTTTCATGAAGATTGGCCTAAAAACTGTGCCTTGTAGAGGTTCAACAAGTTTTCTAAGATTTGACCTGGTGACCTTATTTTTGACCCCACCTGAACACAATTTCAAATTCCTCCGAAATATCATGTAGACAAACATCCTGACCAAGATTCATGAAGATGGGGCCCAAGCTGTGGCCTCTAAGTGTTCATAATGTTTTGTCTAAGATTTGATGGTGACGCTAGTTTTTGACCCCACATAACCAAATTCAACTCATCCAAGATATCATGTAAACAAACATCCTGACGCAAGTTTCCATGAAGAAATTGGCCCAAAGCTGTGGCCTGTAGACTGATCATAAGGTTTTCTAAGATTTGACCTGGCGACCTAGTTTTTTAGACCCCACATGACCCAATTTCGGAACTAATCTGAGATATCATAGCGTTGACAATCATTCAACCAAGTTTCATGAAGATTGGCCTAAAACTGTGGCCTGTAGAGTGTTCACAAATTTTTCTAAGATTTGACCTGTGACCTATTTTTATGACCCCACATGACCCATTTCGAACTTCATCCGAGATATGAATAGACAAACATCCAGACCAAGTTTTCTGAAGATTGGACAAAACTGGGCCTATCTAGAGTGTTCACAAGCAATTGTTGACACGGATCGACTGCTACGCACGACGGACAAAAGTCGACCAGAAAAGCACACCCGAGCACAATGCTCAGGTGGAGCTAAAAACAAAGTCTTGAATATTTCCAACATTTACCGTGTTTTCATATTTTCACTTTTCTGTACTGCTCTAATATAATAAAAGTTATATTTTCAAAAAACGGCCAAAAAAATCGCAAAAAACGATGTTTCAGTCAATTATTGCCCTTCGACAAATAACTTTATAATTAAAGGTCCGATCATTAAAATCTTGTATACCATTAGAACCGCATTGGTATCACGCTAATAATACTGTTCTTTATGTTATTTTCAAAAAATTAATCGTTTCTTAGAAAAAACAATCAAATGATAGGACTAACTGCAGAAATGCAGAAAGCACGTTTTAAAAAAATGAATTTCTTATTTCTCATCTAACTACCTTATAGGATATCCGATGTCCAATTTTCAAACGCAAGGTACCATTAGAAAGGCCTTTCAATTTCAAAACATTTCACGTGTTTTCATGATTCACTTTCTATTACGGGCTCGAGAGATTAAGAAAGTTATTTTAAAGAAAACGGCAAAATCGCAAAAAGATGTTCATGTCTATTATTGCCTTCGACCAATACCTTATAATTTATGTCCGATCATTAAAAATCTGCATATTATAATACCACATTACATCAGCAAAAAAAAAAATAAATAAAAACATAAAAAAAAAAAAAAATGTATGTTATTTTAAAAAAAATAAAAACCTTAGTTACTTCGAAAAAAAGGAATCAAGTGATCGGGACTATACTGCGGGAATGCATGAAAGAACGGTTTTACTGCATTCTTAGTTCGTGTAACTTCCTAATCTTTAAGTCCAATTTTAAAAAGCAAGTACCGTTAGAAATGTCTTTCATTTCCCACAATTCCCTCGCTTTCATAATTTATGTATCTTTAAACACTATTGTAGCTTACGGCGTTAAACTGAGCATACGGCCTAAAATCGGGGATAACGAATGTTCATATCGTTTGTTTTTCCTTATAACTTAATTGAATATTAGGCCAATCCTTTAAAATTTAAACACCAAAAGAACGGCGGCATTGATCTACAAATATATTCATACTCTTATAAACACAAATCAATAATTATCGAGATATAAGTAGTTAAGTGCGCTTAGATTCACATTTTTTGTTTTTACTTGCAATAACTCAACGATTCCACCCCGATCTCAAAACTATATATCGTCTGAAAGCATTTCAAAGCACTACAAATTATACGCATAGTTCTCAATAAAAAAATTTTCGTTTTTTAGATATTTAAAGGCCGAATAAAAATAATTGACATGTTAACTTGACCTTAGCTATTTTCCGGAAGCGGAAGTGACCAGAATGACAATAAAGGCTATGATGCAACTTCATGAAAATTTTAATGCAAATCGGTCAAAAACTTTGTCTTCCAGTGCCTAAAAAACCGTATATTTTTGGATAAAAAATTGATAACGCGTCATGACGGTCATTTTATACGTCATACCACGTCAATCTCTCAAACGGAAAGAAATCACTAGGACACATAATTCTGTCCAAATTATCATGTTTCTAGCTTATCCGAGTGCTTCGTAATCATCAATACATTTTCTGGTCCAAAGTTGCGAAACTTGGTTCAGCCATAGAATCCTTGATCTTTACAAATACTGCAAACGTATATAATCCACACAACAAGAACATAATTTATACATTCTGGTGAAAAAATCAAGTAAATCGGTCGTCCAATCATTACGCTTGTAGACGCGTACAAGCTTTTGTACTTTTTTTCAGCACTGACGGTCATGGACGTCACATGAAGAAAAAAAATATGACATCAAAAGCGCCAAAGTCCCACTGTGCATACTTATTAAATTTCATGCTTGCTAGCTCATCGGCAACCTGTTTTAATTTGAAACCTTCCAAAAGGAAGAAAAAAAGTAGAATAATAATAAATAAGAAGAAAAAACAATAACAAACCCAATAGGTCTTTCTTTTCTGCTTGAGTCAGAAAATCCTAACTATACTCCTTTTGTTTCTGAACAAAAAGAACGGGCTTTCTGCTAACTATGTCAAACCTGATCATACTTATATTACTTTTCTGACAAAGAACCATCTTCAAATATTGAAGAAAATTCCTTATTATAAGTATGCCTTTATGACGTCACATGACTCAAAAGACGTCACGACTCCACAATAATTAAGAAATTCAGCAGAACTGCAAAACTGTGTAAGTTTTCAACTCTATGCTCATCCTGAAGCTCTTTAATCCTAAAATGAAATTTTCAATGTCCTATATGTTCGAACTTAATTCAGCCACAGAACTTCGGTCTTTCGGATTCGATTAGCTGAACAAGGATATGCACACTTAGTTTCAAGATATAACCATATGTGAAAATTTGATGAAAATCTGATTATAAAGACGGCTGTAGAGCGCGAAACTATTTATTTACTATTTTTAGCTGTGTCCCGTCCAGGTGACGTCATAGGTGCTTAGGATGCTTTTCTGCTTCAAAAGCGCTTAATTTCACTGTAATAGAATCTTTAATTTTCATTATTCTGACCAACAGACAAGCAGACGAAATCATTGCCCGAAAATGAAAAATATGAAGTATGCTTAATGACGTCATATGACGTCCATATGTCGGTCCACGACTCAAATATATGTTAGAAAATCTGTGGACTGCAAATTTTTGTAAGATCAACTTTTCTATCACATCCTGAAGCTCTTTAATCCAAGAAATGAAATTTTCGGTCTATGTTCGAATCTTAATTTCAGCCACAAGAAACATCGTGTCTTCGAACTTCGGTTAGCTACAGATATGCACACCATAAATTTGAAGATGTACAATCTGTGAAAATTGAAGAAAATCCACCATAAATGACGGCTGTAGAGCGTGAAACCATTTTTTTTTATTTTTAGCTCTGACGTTTTGACGATAGGGTGCTGAAGATGCTTCTTTTTATCATGTCGAAATCATTCCCTAAAAAAAAAATTAAAAAAAGTTTTGTTATGACGTCACATAACGCATTTGACGCCCACGACCAAAAAATTTTTTAAAAAAAAAAATTTTGCAGAAAAAACTGTGTAATTTAAAAAATTTCTACCCTCACCAAAAGTCTTTAAAAAAAATTAAATTTTTTCGGTCCTATTTCGAATTTTTATTTCCCAAAAAACTTCGGTTTTTGGGAATTTCGGTTAGCTGACGGATAGCACCCTTATTTTTAAGATGTACCTCTGTAAAAATTTGAAGACAACCCGACCAAAATGGGGGCTTAAGCGGGAAACATTTTTCATTTTTTTTCTGTAAATTTTGGGGGAACGCATAGGTTCTGATAATCATTAAAATAAAAATTTTCCTCAGGGAAAAAAAAAAACCCCGAAAAAATTTCATGCCCAAACTATTGAACATTTAAAAAAAAGGTTTTAGTTGGAAGAAGAAAAGAAAATAATAAAAATTTAAAATAAATCACGTGACGTCTATGACGTTTATTTTCAAAAAAAATTTTAGACCCCCCAGGACCTAAAAATGAAAAAAATTTAACTTTCTATTAAAATGGGACAGTTTTTATAAGCTTTTAAAAAAATTCGCCCTTTGGGTTGAATGTTTAAACCCGCCAAATTTTGGGTTTTTTTCCAAATTTTTAAAAAACGGAATTTATAACACAAAAAGAACGTAATTACAATTCTGTAAAATTTGAAAAAAATTTTGGCCCCATAGAAAATGGCTTGGACGTGTTTTTCTTTGTCCCCCAATTTAAAATGTGGTCATATGAGCTTTTTTTCTGAAAATCATTAAAATCGTTTTTTCCCGGTCGGGAACCATGTTCACAAAATTTTCATTCCCCTTCGACAATTTCAACATATAAAAATTTCTTGTTAATATTAGAAAACATTAAAAAATGACTCACGGGGAATTTTTATGCGTTTTTTTTAAAAAAATTTTTAAAGGGCCCCCCAAGGGAAAAAATTTACTGACCAAATATCTTTTCATCTCAAATCCCCCGTTTTAAAGCTTTAAAAAATTTACGCCCTTGGTTCAAATTTTTTGGTTCGCTATAGAACCGGGAAATTTTTTCAAATTTTTGAAAAACGACAACGAGATGCACTTTTTAGAATTTTAATATAACATTCTGTAAAAAACGTGATAAAAATGGGTTCAAAAAAAAAGGGTGTAGGGCCCCGTACAAACTTTTTTTGCATTTTTTTTAAATTTTGACGGCATAAAAACGTATTTGGCCTATGAATATCATAGAAATCAAAAATTTGCCCTTTAAAAATGTGTCATTAAATTTTCATTGTCCTTCGACAATTTCAACTTTTTGAAAATTTAATTTTTGTTAGAATTAGAAAATTAAAAAATATATAATTTAGTCAAGTACGTCATATGCATTTATTTTCACAAAATGTTAAAGACCCCCTCAAAAAGACCATATACTGGGCCCAAAAAAACAAATTTCTTTTCTCAAATGGCCCCTTTTTTTAAACATTTAAAAATTTTCGACCTTTGGGTTTGAATCTTGGGAAACGTATAGAACCCCTTTGGGCTTTTCGGGAAATTTTTAAAAAAAGGACAACCCGGGATGCAAACTAGAAAAATTAATATACAATTCTGTTTAAAAAAATTTATAAAAATCGGGGTTTAAAAAAAATGTCTGTGGACCCCCCTCAAACTTTTGTTGCATATTTCCAGTGTGAAAGTCATATGAATTCATAGGCATATGAATTTTAGAAATCAAAAATTTTAGCGTTTTTAAGATGTGTTTTTTAAATTTTTTATTTCCTTTCGACAAATTTTAAAATATAGAAATATTCTTGTTTAAATTTTAAAAAACTTTTTTATTAAGGGGCGCCCCCCCTGACGTATATGACATATATTTTCACAAAATGTTTAAAAAATTTTAGAGACCAAAAATACTGACCCAAAAATCAAAATTTTTATCTTAAATTTAAAACAGTTTTTTTTAAGCATTTAAAAAATTTACGACCTTGGTTGGGCTTGGAATTTGCTATAGAACCATGGACTTTTCGAATTTTGAAAAAAAGGACCCCGGGGATGCCCCAATAGAACTTAATATACACAATTTTGTGAAAAATTTTATGAAAATCGGTTCACAAAAAAATGGCTGTAGGCCCCCTACAAATTTTGTTAATTTTTTTTAAAAAGTGAAGTCCTATGACCCTCATAGGGATATGAAAAACTAGAAATCAAAATTTCCTCACGTGTCTAAAAAGTCATAAAAATTTCATCGTCCTAGGAGAAATTTCAAAATAGAAAAAAAAGCGTTTTGTTAGGAAGAAAAAAAAAATTAATAAGAAGAAAAAGGGAAAAAGAATAAACCCGTACAAAACCCAAAAGGACTTTCTGTTTAGGCCCGGGAAAATCCTAAAAATAATAAAAAAGAAAAAAGAAAAAAAAATAAAAAAAACCCCCAAAAAGGGCTTTCTGCTTTAGGCAGAAAGCCCCAAAACTAGACCCTTTTTTTGTTCCCGGGGGGAAAAAAAAGGGGTTTTTTCATGACGTCATATGACCCTTATCTTAACAAAATGCAAAGGAAAAACAGCGAAATATAATTTTCGCCCAAATTTTAACTTTTTATCTCATTTTAGAAACGATTTTTTTACGTATTAGAAATTTGAGTCCTTGGTTCGAATCTTGGATTTTGCCATGAACCTTTGCTTTTTTGAAACTTTTCAAAACCCTATTTAAACCTTTCACAATGAGATCGTAAAAAATTAAATTCTGTGAAAATTCCATGCCAATCCGTCCAAAAAATGACGGTGTACAGGGTACAAAATTTGGTAGCTATTTTGGTTTGACGTATTGGGCGTTTATATGAAAATTTTAAAAATTGGATCCCAAAAAGAAAAATGATCCCCCTACAAAGACTTTCAATTTCCATTGTTTATGAACCCTTGCAACATGAGTAAATTGACATCAAGAAATCGGAAATTCTATACAAATTGATGACGTCAAATGACGTCATATGACGTTCATCTTTACATAATGCAAAGGAAACACAGAGACGTATAATCTCGCCAAATATCAACTTTCTATCTCATCTAGAAACGTTTTTTATATGGATTTGAAATTTCACGTCCTTGGTTCGAATCTTGGATTCGCCATAGAACCTTAGTTCTTTCGAATCTTGGCAAACCTATATAATCCTGCACAATGAGGTTGCAATATATAACTTCTGTGAAAATTCCATGCCAATCCGTCCATAAATGACGGCTGTACAGCGCGTACAAACTTTGGTAGCTATTTTTAGTTCTGACGTCATGTGAAAATTTTAAACATTGAATCTAAATGTTCATAATTACCTACATAGGACATTAAATTTTCATTGTCTATGAGCCTTTGCAATATGAGTAAATTGACATCAAGAAATCGGAAATTCTATACAACTGATGACGTCATATGACGTTCATCTTTACAAAATGCAAAGGAAACACAGAGACATATAATCTCGCCAAATATCAACTTTCTATCTCATCTAGAATTGATTTTATATGGATTTGAAATTTGACGTCCTTGGTTCGAATCTTGGATTCGCCATAGAACCTTAGTTCTTTGGAATCTTGGCAAACCTATATAATCCTGCACAATGAGGTCTTAATATATAACTTCTGTAAAAATTCCATGACAATCCGTCCAAAATGACGGCTGTACAGCGCGTACAAACTTTGGTAGCTATTTTTAGTTCTGACGTCATGTGACGTCATGTGAAGATAAAAATAATATATTCCAAAATGCCATTGCTTCAGGTGTCTGTTGATAGAATTTCTTGTCCTAGACCTTCAGCAACTTAATGAAATAACAACATGAAAAGGTTGGAAAAAAAGAATAATAACTAGATGTCATTCGTCAAAACGAATGATAGGACTTTCTGCAACCTGTGTTAATGCAAAAAGCAGGAGATAGCAGTTTCATGTATTGACTCACCTCTGGTAGTATTTCATGTTCATGCTGAACAATTGACATTGTATTCCGCGAAAAATAAGCGTTTAGTTACGAAGAAAAAAAAATATGGTAGCAGTAGTAGTAGTATGCTTATGACGTCATATGACGTCACGACTCAAAATATATGTAGAAATTCTGCAGAACTGCAAACTGTATAAGTTTCAACTTTCTATCTCACCCCGAAGTTCTTTAACCCTAAAATGAAATTTTTGGTCCTATGTTCGAATCTTATTTCAGCCACAATACTTCGGTTTTTCGGAATTAAGGTTAGCTGACAAAATATTCACACCTTAGTTTCAAGATGTACCATCTGTAAAAATTTGAAGAAATCTGATCACAAATGGCGGCTGTAGAGCGCGAACACCATTTTTCACTATTTTTAGCTCTGACGTCACGTGACGTCATAGGGGGCTGAAAATGCTGTTGCTCAAAAGCGCATACGTTACTGCAATAACTCTGATATTTTCATTATTCTGAACAACTGGCATCATGTCGAAATCATTGCCCCAAATTAAAATAAGTGGTATGCTTATGACGTCCTCTGACGTCACGATTCAAAATATTTGTAGAAATGCTGCAGAACTGCAAACTGTGTAAGTTTCAACTTTCTATCTCATCCTGAAGCTCTTCAATCCTAAAATGAAATTTTTGGTCCTATGTTCGAATATTACTTCAGCCACAGAACTTCGGTTTTTCGGAATTTCGGTAAGCTGGCAGGATATGTACACCTTAGTTTCAAGGTGTACCATCTGTGAAAATTAGAAGAAAATCCGACCATAAATGGCCGCTGTAGAGCGCGAAAACCATTTTTCAATATTTTTAGCTCTGACCTCACATGACGTCATAGGGTGCTGAAGAAGCTTTTGTTCAAAAGCGCATACTTTACTGTCATAACTCTAAATTTTCATTATTCTGAACAACTGGCATCATGTCGAAATCATTGCCCAATAATGAAAATTAAGAAGTATGCTTATGACGTCACATGACGACATTGACGTCACGACTCAAAATATATTGAGAAATTCTGCAGAACTGCAAACTGTGTAAGTTTCAACTTTCTATCTCATCCTGAAGCTCTTTAATCCTAAAATGAAATTTTCGGTCCTATGTTCGAATTTTATTTCAGCCACAGAACTTCGGTCTTTCGGAAATTCGGTTAGTTGACAGGATATGCATACCTTAGTTTCAAGATGTATCATCTGTGAAAATTTGAAGAAAATCCGACCATAAATGGCGGCTGTAGAGCGCAAACACCATTTTTCACTATTTTTAGCTCTGACGTCATGTGACGTCATAGGCTGCTGACAATCCTTGAAATCAAAATTTCCTCACGTGACTAATAACCCATATAATTTTTATCGTCCTTGGACTATTGCAACATATTAAATAAGCGTTTAGTTAGGAAGAAGAAAAGAATAATAATAATAGAAAAAATTGACGACACGTGACGTCATATGACGTTTATTTTCACATAATTGTTAGACACCCAGAGACCTACTAACTGACAAAATTTCAACTTTCTATCTCAAATAGGACAGTTTTTATAAGCATTTAAAAATTGACATCCTTGTTTCGAATCTTGGATCCGCCATAGATGCTTGGACTTTTCGAATTTTGAAAATCGGACACCGGTATACACAATAAGATCGTAATATACACATTATGTGAAAATTTGATAAAAATCGGCCCATTAATAATTGGCTCTGGACCGTGTACAAACTTTCGAAGTCAATTTCAAATGTGACGTCATGTGACGTCATAGGCTTCTGAAAATCATTGAAATCGAAATATCAGCGTCTGAATCATTTGTCATTAAATTTTCATTGCCCTTCGACAATTTCAACATATAGAAATACTCTTATTAATATTAGAAATACATTATCATATAATGACGTCAAGTGACGTCATGTGACGTTTATTTTCACAAAATGTTTAAGACTCCCATAGACCTATATACTGACCAAATATCACTTTTCTATCTCAAATAAATCCGATTTTATAAGCATTTAAAAATTTACGACCTTGGTTCGAATATTGGATTCGCTATAGAATCATGGACTTTTCGAATTTTGAAAAACGGACACAGGGATGCACAACTAGAGCCTAACATACACATTTTGTGAAATTTTGATGAAAGTCGGTCCAGAAATAATGGCTGTAGACCGCGTACAAACTTTTTCACCTGACGTCAAATCTAACGTTATATGACGTCCTATGAATATAAAATTCATTGCATCCGAAAGCTCATGGTTTGAAATATATGCCATAAAATTTTCATTGTTCTGAGTCAATGGCAACACCTCGAAATTAACACAAATATAAGAGGAAGAAAAAAGAATAATAAGAAGAATAACTAGATTTCATTCGTTGATACGAATGATAGGAGATAGGACTTTCTGCTACATTTGTTAAACATTAAAAGCTAAAAAAGTAAAAAGATATGAAATTCCAGCCTTTAACTTGCTTTTGTATGGCCATAACTTAAATAAACTTTGAAAAATATAACTGTTTAACTTGGAGGATATGGCAAAAGTAACTGAAAATCATTTTTTTATATCGATTTATTTGACTTGGATTATTTTTATAATCTATGTTACAAATCAAATTTATTTAAAATGCTTACAATTCGAATTTCATCCTGTAATAATTGCCGAAGACCGCATAAAAGCTTGTGTAGACAGCGTCAAGTTTGATGTCATGTGACGTCATAGGCATAAGAAAATCAATGAAATGAAATATTAAGTATTTTAAATATATCAAGTAATTTTTTCATGCTCCTTACAACTTTGCAACATATAGAAATTAACGCGTAGATATATTAACATTCTTTTTGACCTTTATGACGTCAAATGACGTTAATCCTCACAGAATATGAATAAGTCTCAAAGACTAATATTCAGTCCAATATCAACTTTCTAAATCATCTGGAAGCGATTTTATATGTATTTGAAATTTGACGTCAATGGTTCGAAACTTGGATTCGCCATAGAACCATTGCTTTTTCGAATTTGTAAAAAGGGACCCGGGATACACATATAGAGCGTTACATATACATTCTATGAAATTTTGATGAAAATCGGTCCAAAAATAATGGCTGTACACCGCGTAAAACCTTTTTTCCTGACGTCAAATCTTACGTGATATAACGTCACATTAATATAAATTACATTGCATTCTAAAGCACACGGATTGATGTACATACTATTAGATTTCCATGGTCCTGGGAAGTAAACAACATATTTAAATTAACGCGTATATATCAGAAATTATTTTTGACCTTATGACGTCATATGACGTCATGTGACGTTCATCTTCATAGAATGTAAAGCTCTCTTGAGACTTATATACTATCCAGATATAATATTATATTTCTAACTCATCTGGAAACGATTTTATACGTATTTGAAATTTGACGTCAATGGTTCGAATTTTGGATCCGCCATAAAACCTTTGCATTTTCGAATTTGGAAAAACGGACACCGGAATGTACAACTAGACTTTAACATACACATTCTGTGAAATATTAATGAAAATCGGCCCAGAAATAATGGCTGTAGACCGCGTACAAGCATTTTTAGACGACGTCAAGTTTGACGTCAAAACACGTCATAGTCAAATGAAAATTATTGAAATGGAAACAGTTCTATCTGAAGCAAATGCTATTAAAGTTTCAAGGTGCTCGGACGTAAACAACATATAAAAATTAACACATAAAAATTAGAAATTACCTTTCACCTCATGACGTCATATGACGTCATATGACGTTCATCTTCAGAAAATATAAAGTAACCCTCGAGATTTATATTCTGTCCAAATATCATCTTTCTAGCTCATTTGTAAGCGATTTTATATGCATGTTAAATTGGACGTCAATGGTTCGAATCTTGGATTCGCCATAGAACTATTGCATTTTCGAATTTTGAAAAGCGGACACCGGAAGGCACAACTAGAGCCTAACATACGCATTCTGTGAAATTTTGATGAAAATCGGCCCAGAAATAATGGCTGTAGACCGCGTACAAACATTTTTAGACGACGTCAAGTTTGACGTCAAAGCACGTCATAGTAAAATGAAAATTATTGAAATGCAAACAGTTCTATCTGAAGCATATGCTATTAAATTTTCAAGGTGCTCAGACTTGTACAACATATAAAAATTAACACGTAAATATTAGAAATTACCTTTCACCTCATGACGTCATATGACGTTCATCTTCAGAGAATGTAAAGTAACCCTTGAGACTTATATTCTGTCCAAATATCATCCTTCTAGCTCATTTGTAAGCGATTTTATACGCATTTGAAATTTATAAAATTTTCAAGGGCTCAGACTTGTACAATATAAAATATAACATTAATTTGACGTCAATGGTTTGAATCTTGGATTCGCCATAGAACCATTGCCATTTCGAAAAAACGGACACCGGAAGGCACAACTAGAGCCTAGCATACACATTCTGTGAAATTTTGATGAAAATCGGTCCAGAAATAATGGCTGTAGACCGCGTACAAACTTTTTCACCTTACGTCAAATCTGACGTTATATGACGTCATATGAATATGAAATTCATTGCATTCGAAAGCTCATGGTTTGAAATATAAGCCATAAAATTTTCATTGTTCTGGGCCATTGGCAACACATCGAAATTAACACAAATACAAGAGGAAGAAAAAAAGAATAAGAAGAATAAGAATAACTAGATTTCATTCGTTGATACGAATGATAGGACTTTCTGCTAACATTGAAAAATATAAAGATTAATACCGTTAGAAAGAATATATATTAAATTCCCTACCTTTTACTTTTTATCGGATGGACTTCTCATGCATGAACTTTGTGAAATAAGCCATATGGCAAAAATAAATAAATCTTTATTTTGATATCGCTTTCTTATAACTTGACCAATTTTAGTATTCTAGGTTTTAAAATAAATGGCCTGAAAATCCCGACAATTCCATTGTTACATATTTGGGTATAGTTTTATAGGTATTCAAAATATAAGCAATTAAACTTAAACCTCTTAATTCTGCATATCAATTTTTTTTTCGTGTACAGTCGCGGGAATAAAATAGTAAATGCTACCATGCAATAGAATCGTCGACGCGTGTAGCCTCGTGAGTTAAATTGCAATAACGCTTGTTCATACATATGATCGAGACGACTGTATTACACAAAGTTACTCCATTTTGCGCTTTACAGACAAATTAGCTTGCAGCGTCTTGAACAGATGACATATGTTGATCATTTTGTTTCAAACGTTTACACTTATACAAGCTCATGGTATCTCAAGCTGGCAATTAAATTACATTGTACATATATTTTCACATAGGTTATCATTTATCATTAATTTGGAATATAGCTTGTACAACATTTATCGATTGATGCAACAATAAAGTCGGGAAATTGCAATGTTTCAACAACGGTCTAAATGACATGTGTCAAATATTAATGAATAATGAATTTTACTATAAGGATTATGGGAACGCAATACTGCAACTGATATGTATAAGTTACGTAATAAAATGATTTGACAAAATATTAAATCATTGTCAACACTTGTTTAGTTATTTCAGTCATTTGGAGACGATGTCTACTTAATGCAGTTATAGTGCTGCCACACTGCAGTATCACGCCGTAGACATGTGGCATGATACCACACCCAGTCACATTATCCTGATACCGAGCCAACCAGTCCTGCAACTACCCTTATATGCTGAGCGTCAAGCAAGGGAGCTATAACAGTACCATTTTTTACGACATTGGTATCGAACCCACGACTTCCCGCTCCCGAGGCTCTAACCACTCGGACACCGGGAACGGTACACTTGTTAAGCTAGTAATATCAATATGATATAAGTAAAAAGTTTTTTTTTTTTTGCAATTTATATGACTAATACATATCTGTAAACTTACATTTTCCGAAAATGCTTCAATTAAGGTGAAAGCGAAAGTAGGATATTTTATGAAAATTCTTACAATTGGGTTTAAATTGTATTTTTGATGTAACTTCCTTATTTTTGATAAAAAAAACTTAAAATTATTCTTAAGTTTTGACTTATTTCTTATGAGGTTTAAGATATAAGCCGTGAAACTCTTACATAACGGCAAAATCGCTGAAATTCTACATGTTTAAATTCTTATTTTTGATGTAACTTCCTTATACTTTGGTCAATTTCAAAACTTTAGGTCCAAATAATCGTCTTAAAATTCTCATGAGTTTAAGATATAAGCCGTAAACTCTTACTAACGGCAAAATCGCTGAAATTCTACATGTTTAAATTCTTATTTTTGATGTAACTTCCTTATAATTTGATCAATTTCAAAACTTTAGGTACCAAAATAATCGTCTGAAAATTCTCTACATTTCACACGCTTTATCTATAGGAATATTTTTAATATTTTTTGAGATACAAGCTATTAAACCTCTTGAAAAATGAAAAAATCACCAAAGCTATATGCACGAATTTGGTTTTTCCCCCATTACTCCATGAATCTTAGATCAATCATTAAACTTTAAGCATCAAAAGAACGGCCAAACATTGCTCTACAAATAATATTTATCATCATATTTTCAAAACTAAAAGGTTTTCGAGATATAAACTGTTAAACACACTGAAGGTTACCAAATTTTCGTTTTTCCGCCACAACTCAACCGATTCAACCCCGATCATCAAAAACTAAATATCATCTGAAAGGTCTTTCTAAGCACTACAAATTATACGCATAGTGTCTCGATAGAATATTTACCGTTTTGAGATATTTAAGGCTGAAAAAAATCCCGATAATTGATAGATGACCTTGACCTTTTGGATTTTCCGGAAACGGAAGTGACACGGCTCCATATAATTAATACTGCATCTTCGGACAAAATTTCAAGCAAATCATACAAAAAATAAAGCCTACAGGGCTTAAAAAATGTTAAGTTTTAATACGAAAGTTTTATTAGCATGACGACGTCATGTGACGTCATCTGGCGTTCGTCTTTTAATAATTTAAAGAAGACGAAGAGATAAATATTCAGTTCAAATATCAGCTTTCTAGTTCTTCTGGAAGCGATTTTATACGCATTTGAAATTTGACGTCATTAGTTCGAATCTTGGATTCGCCATAAAACATTTGCCTTTTCGAATTTGGATATACCGACATCGAAAGGCACAACTAGAGCCTAACATACACATTCTGTGAAATTTTGATGAAAATCGGTCCAGAAATAATGACTGTAGACCGCGTACAAACTTTTTCACCTGACGTCAAATCTGACGTTACTTGACGTGATATGAATATAAAATCCATTGTATCCGAAAGCTCATGGTTTGAAATATAAACCATAACATTTTCATTGCTCTGAGTCAATGGCAACACCTCGAAATTAACACAAATATAAGAGGAAGAAAAAAAGAATAATAAGAAGAAGAACTAGATTTCATTCGTTGATACGAATGATAGGAATTTCTACAACATTTTGAAATGTTAAGATTAATACCGTTAGAAAGAATATATATTATATTTCCTACCTTTAACATTTTTTTTCGTATGGACTTCTCATGCATGAACTTTGTGAAGTAAGCCATATGTCGAAAATAAATAAATCTTTATTTTGATATCGCTTTCGTATAACTTGACCAATTTTAGTTGTTGTTGTTGTTGTATTGGGGTTTACCGTCGCTGTGATAGTATTTCAATCATATAGAGACGTGCAGCTAATTACAGGTGGAGGAAGACTCCGAGTACACAAAGATACGCGGATATAACCACCGACCTACCGCAAGCCAGCTGGAAGGCTTCTTCACATGAAAAATCCGAAGTCCCTACCGGAATTCGAACCCACATCGGTGAGGGGCTGAGAGATTCCAAGTTTAGTATTCTAGGTACCAAAATAAATGTCCTGAAAATCCTACAATTCAATTGTAGCATATTTGGGTCTAGTTTTATAGGTTTTCAAAATATAAGCAGTTAAACTTAAACCTATTAATTCTGCATATCAAAATTCTTTTTTTTTTAATTTCGTGTACAGTCGCGGGAATAAAACCGTAAATGCTACCATGCAATAGATTCGTCGACGCGTGTGTAGACTCGTGAGTTAAATTTCAATAATGCTTGTACATACGATGAAGACGACTGTATTACGTTATAGTCAGTGTTTATTAAGAGAGAATTTAACAGTTAAGAAGCCAGAATGAGCGTAGCGAGTGACGGCTTCTTAACTGTTTAATTCTCTCTTAGTGTTTGAAATTATATTTTGTCCAATGAAATCATTCCATTTTTTTCAAAATTTTGTCTCCATTTAATTCATTTAATCGGCATACACTATACTTGTATTTAGTATTTAATTTAGCATCTTTTTCTTTCCTTAGGAGTCCTTTGCAAAAAATATTTCCGAAACTCCTCATTCTTATGTAAATGTTTATCTATAAACATGATTATTTAAGCAACTTTAATAAACGTTAACAAAAGACGTCAACATGCGCCAGTGTGCACACCTCGTGTGTAGTGATCGGTGTAGTAAACACTGCCATATATGATATCAGTTTGTTTGTTGGGTTTAACGTCCCTCCGACAGTAATTCAGCCAGTCACGATGTCTACTTCATGCGGGTATAGGACTACCACACTGCTGTATCACGCCGTAGACATGTGGCATGATACCACACCCAGTCACATCATCCTGATACCGCGCTAACCAGTCCTGCAAATACCCTTATATGCTGAGTGCCAAGCAAGGGAGCTATAACAGTTCCATTTTTTACGACTTTGGTATGTCGGGTCGGGGATCGAACCCACGACCTTCCGCTCCCGAGGCGGACGCTCTAACCACTCGGCCACCGGAAAGGGTACGCTTGTTTAGCTAGTAATATCAATATGATATAATAAAATGTTTTTTTGCAATTTATATGACTAATACATAGCTGTAAACTTACATATTTTCCGAAAATGCTTCAATTAAAGTGAAAGCGAAAGTAGGATATTTCTCGAATATTCTTACACTTGGGTTTATATTCGTATTTTTGATGTAACTTCCTTATACTTTAATCAATTTTAAAACTCTAAGTACCAAAATAATCGTCTTAAAATTCTCTACATCTCACTTGCTTAAGGTGTGGACTTTTTTCTAATCAGCTTTGAGATATTAGCCGTAAAAGATTGACAACACGGCAGAATCGCTGAAATTCTACATATTTAAATTCTTATTTTTGATGTAACTTCCTTATACTTTGTTCAATTTCAAAACTTAAGGTACCAAAATAAATAATCGTCTAAAAATTCTCTACATTTCACACGCTTTGTGTTTAGGAATATTACTATATTTTTTGAGATACAAGCTCTTAAACCACCTGAAAAATGAAAAATTCACCAAGCTACATACACGAATTTCTTTTTTTTCCCTATTACTCCATCAATCTTTTGCAATCATTTAACTTTAGGCATCAAAAGAACGGCAAACATTGCTCAAACAATAATATTCATCATCATTTTTTGAAAAATCAAGGTTTTCGGGGTTTATAAAACTGTTAAACACACTGGGGGTTACCAAATTTCCGCCGTAACTCAACCAATTCAATCCGATCTCAAAAACTAAATATCATCTGAAAGGTCTTTCTAAGCATACAAATTATACGCATAGTGTCTCGATAGAATATTTACCGTTTTTGGATATTTAAGGCCAAAGAAAAAGCTGATAATTGATATATGACCATGACCTTTGGGATTTCCCGGAAACGAAAGTGACATGGCTCCATAGAATACTAATACTAAAATTTCAAGAAAATCATACAAAAAAATGAAGCCTACAGGGCTTAAAACGTTAAGTTTTAATACGAAAGTTTTATTTGCATTATGACGTCATGTGACGTCATTTAGCGTTCATCTTTTCAGAGTATAAAGAAGATCTAGAGATAATTTATTCAGTCCAAATATCAGCTTTCTAGCTCTTCCGGAAGCGATTTTATACGCATTTTAAATTTGACGTCATTAGTTCGAATCTTGGATTCGCCATAAAACTTCTGCCTTTTCGAAGTAGGTAAAACGGAAAACTGAAAGGCACAACTAGAGCCTAATATAACATTCTGTGAAATTTTGATGAAAATTGGTCCAGAAATAATGGCTGTAGACCGCGTACAGTCTTTTTCCCCTGACGTCAAATCTGACGTTATATGACGTCATATGAATATGAAATTCATTGCATCCGAAAGCTCATGGCTTGAAATATATGCCATAAATTTTTATTCTTCTGAGTCAATGGCAACACCTCAAAATTAAAACAAATATAAGAGGAAGGAAAAAAGAATAATAATAAAAAGAAGAAGAATAAAAAAACAGTACAAACCAATAGGACTTTCTGCCTGTAGGCAGAAAGTCTAATAAACAGTAGAAACCCAATAGGACTTTTGCTATAGGCAGAAACTCCTAATGATAAACATAACAAACCCCAAAAAGGGCTTTCTGCTTTAGGCAGAAAGTCCTATAATAATAAAAATATGTAAAATGACGTCAGTGACGTCATATGACGTTTATTTTCACATTTAATTTTTAAGACACCCCGAGACCTACTTACTGACAAAATTTCAACTTTCTATCTCAAATAGGACAGTTGTTTTAGCATTTTAAAATTGACGTCCTTGGTTCGAATCTTGGATCCGTATAGATGCTTGGGGTTTTCGATTTTGTAAAAACGGACACCGGACCACACAAAAAGAACGTAAATATAAAACATACTGTGAAAAAATTTTATTTAAAATCGGCCCATTAATAATGGCTCTGGACCGTGTACAACTTTCGTAGTCAATTTCAAAAGTGACGTCATATGACGTCATAGACTTCTGAACATCATTAAAATCGAAATTTCAGCGTCTGAATCATTTGTCATTAAATTTTCATTGCCCTTCGACAATTTAACATATAGAAATACTTTGTTTTAAAATTAGAAATACATTATCATATAATGGGCGTCACTGACGTCATATGACGTTCTTTTTACAAAATTTTTAAGACTCTTAGAGACCTATAAATTGTCCAAAAATTTACTTTTCTATCTCAAATAGGACCCATTTTATAAGCATTTAAAAATTTCAGAAACCCTTTGGGTTTGAAACTTGAATTCGCTATCGAACCATGGACCTTTTCGAATTTTGAAAAACGGACACAGGGATGTACAACTAGAATTAATATAACATTCTGTGAAGTTGAAGAAAATGGCCATTAAATAATGGCTCTGGACCGTGTACAAAATTTTGTAGTAATTTCAAATGTGGCGTATAGACGTCCCAGGGTTTGAAAAAAATTTGAAAACGAAATTTATCTTCAAGCAGGGCATTAAATTTTCTAGTTTGAAAATTTAAAATATGTAATAATTTGTTAGAAATTTGAAATTATTATTTAAAGACGTACGTGAGTTAATGACATTTATTTTCACAAAAAAGTTTAAGATCCCTGCATTATCTGACTAAAATATTTTCTATTCAAAAAGGACCCATTTTATAAGAAATTTTAAAATTTCGCATTTGGGTTTGAAATTTTGGGTTCGTAGAACATGGACTTTTGAATTTGAAAAATTTTTTTAAAAAAAAAAAAAATTTTTTTAAAAGAAAAAAAATTTTTTTTCCAAAAAAAATTCCCCCCCTTTTTTTAAAAAAAAAAAAAATTTTTTTTTAAAAGTTTTTAAAAAAAAGGGGAAAAGAAATTTCCCTTTTTTTTTTTTTGGGGGGGTTTTTTTAAAAAAAAAAAATTTTTTAAAAAGGGGGAAAAGGGTTTTAAAAACCCAAAAAAAAGGGGGGGGGGGGGTTTTTTTTTTGGGGCCCCCGGAATTTTTTTTGGGGGGGGGGGGTTTTTTTTAAAAAAATTTTTTAAAAAAAAAAAAATTTTAATGGGGGAAAAAAAATTTTTGGGGAAAAAAAAAGGGGGGGGGGAAGGGGCCCTTTTTTAAAATTTTTAAAAAAAAATTTTAAAAAAAAAAAAAAATTTTTTTAAAAAACCCTTTAAAAAATTTTCCCAAAATTTTTTTTTTTAAAAAAATTTTAAAAAAAAAAAAAAAAAAGGGGGAAAAAAAACCCCCCCCCCCCAAAAAAAAAAATTTTTTTTCCAAATTAAGGGGAAAAAAATTTTTTTTTAAAAGGGGAAAAAACTTTTTCCTTTTGGAAAAACCTTTTTTTTAAAAAGGACCCGGGGGGGAAAATTTTAAACCAATTAAAATTTTTTTTTAAAAATTTTTCCTTTAAAAAATTTTGGAAAAAAATTTCCGTTTTTTTTAAAAAGAAAAAAAAAAAAAAAAAATTTTAAAATTTTAAAGCCAAAAATTTTTCCCCCAAATTTTAAAAAAAGGAAAAACCTTTTTTTTGGGAAAAAAAAAAAATTAAAATTTTTTTAAAACCCAAAATTTTTTAAAAATTTTTTCCCCCGGGGGCCCCAAAAAATTCCCCTTTTTTAAATTTAAACCCCCCCTTTTTCCAAAAAAAAAAAAATTTTTGGTTTATTTGGACTAAAATTTTTTTTTTGGGAAAAAATTTAAAAAAAAAAAAAACCCCCCAATTTTTTTAAAAAAGGGGGGGTTTTTTTTTTTTGGGTTAAAAATTCCAAAACCCTTTTTTTTTTTTAAAAAAAAAAATTTTTTAAAAAAAAAAATTCCGGGGGGTTTTTTAAAATTTTGGTTAAATTTCCCCCTTTTAAAAAAATTTTTTTTAAAAAAAATTTTTTAAAAAATTTTTTTTTTCTGAAAAATTTTTTTTTTTCCCTTTAAAAAAATTTTTTTTTTCCCCCAAAAAAAAGTTAAAAAAAAAAGGGTGGGGGGCCCCGTTTTTTTTTAAAAACCCCCCCCAAAAAATTTTTGTTTTTGGTTTTTTTTTTTTAAAAAAAAAGGGGGTTTTTTAAAAATTTTAAAAAAAATTTTTTTTGGGGGGGGGGAAAAAATTAAAAAACCCTTTAAAGGGGTTTTCCCCCCTTTTTTTTTTTTTTTGGGGGCCCTTTCCAAATGGGCCCCCTTTTTTTTTAAAGGGGGGGGGGGAAAAAAATTTTTTTTTTTAAAAAAACCCCCCTTTTTTTAAAAAAATTTTTTTAAAATTTTTTTTGCCCTTTTTTTAAAAATTTTTAAATTTTCTTTTATTTTTTTTTTTTTTTTTTTTTAAAAAAATTTCCCCCCCCCCCCTTTTTTTTTTTCCCCTTTTTTTCCCCAAAAAACCCCCCGGGGCTTTTTTTTTTTTTTTTTTTTTTAAAAAATTTTTGTTTTAAAAAAATTTTTCCCCCCTTTTTTTGCCCTTTTTTCCTTTTTTCCCCCCTTTTTTTAAGGGGGTTTTTTTGGGGGTTTTTTTTTTTAAAATTTTTTAAAAAAATTTTTTTTAAAAAAAATTTTTTAAAAAAAAAAATTTTTTGGGGAAAAATTTTTTTTTGGGGGGGGGGGAAAAAAAAAAAAAAAATTTTTGGGTTTTTTTTTTTTTTTTAAAAAAAAAAAGGGGGGGGAAAAAATTTTTTTTTTTTGGGTTTTTTTTGGGGGTTAAAGAAAAAAAAAAAAAAAAACCCCCTTTAAAAAAAAAAAAATTTTTTTTTTTTCCCCTTTTTTTTTTAAAAATTTTTAAAAAAACCCCTTTTTGTTTTTTTTTTTTTTTCCCCCTTTTTTTTTAAAAAAATTTTTGGAAAAAAAAATTCCCCCCCTTTTTTTTTTAAAAAAAAAAAAAAAAAGGGAAAAAAATTTTTTTTTAAAAAAAAAAAAATTTTTTCCCCAAAAAAAATTTTCAAAAAAAATTTTAAATTTTTTTTTTTTTAAAATTTTAATTTTAAAAAAAAAAGGGGGCCCCTTTTTAAAAATTTTAAAAATTTTTGGGTTTTTGGGGGGAAAAACCCAAAAAAAAAACCCCCGTAAAAAAACCTTTTTTTTTAAAAAAACCGGGGGGGGGCCGGGTTTTTTTTAAAGGTTTTTTTAAAAAAAAAATTTTTTTAAAAAAAAAATTTTTTACCCTTTAAATAAATTTTTTAAAAATTTTTAAAAAAATTTTTTCCCCCCAAAAACCCCAATTAAAATTTTTTTAAAAAAAACCAAAAATTTTTTTTTAAATTTTTTTTTTGGGTTTAAACCAAAAAAAAATTTTTTTAAACCCCCCCCCCAAAAACCACAAATTTTTTAAAAATTTTTGGGAAAATTTTAAAAATTTTTTTCCCGGAAAATTTTTTGGGCCTTTTTTAAAAAAAAAAAAAGGGGAAAAAACCCCCCCTTTTTTTTCCCTTTTTTTTAAAATTTTTTTTAAATTTTTAAAAAATTTTTAAAATTTTTTTTTAAAGGGAAAAAAAAAATTTTTCCCTAAAAATTTTTTTTTTAAAAATTTTTTTTTAAAAAAAAAAAATTTTAAAAAAAAATTTTTAATTTTAAAAAAAAAAAAAAAAAGGGGTTTAAACCTTTTTTTTTTTAAAAAAAACCCCTTTTAAAAGGGTTTTTTAAAAAAAAAATTTTTTTTCCCCCAAAGGGGGAACCCCCAAAAATTTTTTTTTTTTTAAAACCCAAGGGGCAAAAAAAAAAAAAATTTTTTTTAAAAAAAAAAATTTTTTGGGTTTTCCCCTTTAAAAAAACCGTAAAAAAAAAAAATTTTTTTAAAATTTTTAAAAAAAAAAATTTTTTTTAAAAAATTTTTTAAAAAATTTTTTTTTCCCCTTTTTTATTTTTTCCCTTTGAAAAAAAAACCTTTTTTTTTTTTTTAACTTTCCCTTTAAAATTTTTTTAAAAAATGGGGGGCCCTTTTTTAAAAACCTTTTTTTTTTTTAAATTAAACCTTTTTAAAAAAAAAAAAATTTTAAATTTTTTTTTTTTTTTTTCCCCCGGGCCTTTAAAAAAAAAAAAAACAAACCCTTGGGCCTTAAAAAAAAACCAAAATTTGGGAAAAGGGTTTTTCCCGGGCCCTTTTCCTTTGTAAAAAAAGGGGGGGGTTTTTGGGGAAAATTTTTTGCCAAAAAAAATTGGGTTTTTTTTTTTTTTTTAAAAAAACCAATTTTAAAATTTTTTAAAAAAAAAATTTTTTGGGCCCCCCCTTTTTAAAAAAAAAAATTTTTTAAAAATTTTAAAACCCCAAACCCCAAACCCAAAATTTTTTCCTTTTTCCCCGTTTTTTTAAAAAAAAAAATTTAAAAAAAATTTTTCCCTTTTTTTAAAATTTTTTTTTTTTAAAAAAAAAAACCCTTTTTTTTTTTTAAAATTTAAAAAAAAACCCCCGGGGGGCCCCCGGAAAAATTTTTTAAAACCTTTAAAAAAAAAAAAATTTTTTTAAAACCCAAAAAAAAAATTTTTTTTTTTTAAAAAAAATTTTTTTTTTAAAATTTTTTAAAAAATTTAACCTTTTTAAATTTTTTTTTTAAAAACTACCCCCTTTTCCCCCCTTTTTTTTTTTTTCCAAAAAAAAACCCCAAAACCCAAATTACCCCCTTTTTTTCCAATTTTTTTTTTAAAAAAAAAAAAAAAAAAAAAAAACCCCCCCCCCTTTAAAAAAAAAAATTTTTTTTTTTTAAAAACAAAAGGTTTTTTAAAATTTCCAAAATTTTAAAAAACCCCCCCCTTTTTTCCTTTAATTTTTTTTTTTAAAAACCCCCCCTTTTTTAAAAATTTTTAAAAACCTTTAAAAACCCCGGGGGAAATTAAAAAAAACCCCGGGGGGGGGCCCCCCTTTTTTGGGCCCAAAAAACCCCCAAAAAAATTTAAAAAATTTTTTAAAAAAAAATTTAAAATTTTTTTTAAAAAAAATTTTTGGCTTTCCCCCCCCCTTGGGGGGCCCCCCCCAAAAGGAAAAAAAAACCCTACCCCCCCCCTTTTTTTCCCCCCCAAAATTCCCCTTTTTTTTTTTTTAAATTTAAAATTTAAAATTCAAAAAAAAATTTTCCCCCCCCAAAAAAATTTTTTTTTTAAAAAACCAAAAAAAAAATAAAAATTTTTTCCCCCAAAATTTAAAAAAATTTTTTTTTTTTCCCCCCCCCGGCCAAAAAAAACCCCCCCCCTTTTTAAAAAAACCCCTTTTTAAAAAATTTAAACCCCAAAAGGGAAAACCCCCCCCTTTGTTAAAAATTTTTTTTTTTTTTTTTTTAAAAAAGGGCCCAACAAAAATTCCCAAAATTTTTTTTTAAAATTTTTTTTTTTTTTAAAAAAAAACCCCCCTTTCCCCCAAAAAAAATTTTTAAATTTTTTTTAAACCCCCTTTTTTCCCAAAATTTCCTTTTTTTAAAAAAAAATTTTTTTTAAAAAACCCTTTAAAAACCCAAAAAATTAAAAGGTTTTTTTTTTTGGGTTTTCAAAAGGGAAAAATTTTTTTTTTTAAAAATTTTTTTTAAATTTTTTTTTTTAATTTCCAAATTTAAAACCCAAAAAATTTTTTTTCCTTTAATTTAAAACCCAAATTTGGTTTTTTTTAAATTTTTTTTTAAATTATTTTTTTTAAAAAAAAAAATTTAACCAAAAAACCCAAATTTTTTTAAATTTTTTAAAAATTTCCAAATTTTTTTTTTTTAAAAAAAAATTTTTAAAATTTCCCCAAAAAAAAATTTTAAATTTTAAAATAAAAAAACCCAAAATTTTAAAAAGGGGGTTTTTTTTAATTTTTTCCAAATCCCCCCCAAAAAAAAAAAAAACCCCAAAAACCAATAAAAAAAACCTTTTTTTTTTTTAAAAAAAAAAGGGGCCCCAAATTTTTTTCCCCCCCCCCTTTTTTTTCCCCCCCGGGGTTAAAAAAAAAAAATTTAAATTTTTTAAACAAAAAAAAAAAAAAAAAAAAAGGGTTTTTTCCTTTTAATTTTTAAGGGGATTATTCACAAGTTTCTCCATTTATCCATATGAGTTTTGAGATATAAGCCGTGAATCTCTGACATGACGGCAAAATCGCTGAAATTCTACATGTTTAAATTCTTATTTTTGATGCAACTTCCTTATACTTTGATCAATTTCAAAACTTTAGGTACCAAAATAATTGTCTTAAAATTCTCTACATCTCACTCGCTTAAGTGTTGACTTATTCCATATGAGTTTTGAGATATAAGCCGTGAATCTCTGACATGACGGCAAAATCGCTGAAATTCTACATGTTTAAATTCTTTTTTTGATGCAACTTCCTTATACTTTGATCAATTTCAAAACTTTAGGTACCAAAATAATTGTCTTAAAATTCTCTACATCTCACTCGCTTAATGTGTTGACTTATTCCATATGAGTTTTGAGATATAAGCCGTGAATCTCTGACATGACGGCAAAATCGCTGAAATTCTACATGTTTAAATTCTTATTTTTGATGTAACTTCCTTATACTTTGATCAATTTCAAAACTTAAGATACGTAAGGTTAAAAATTGTCTAAAGATTCTCTACATTTCACACGCTTTATGTTTAGGAATATTTTTAATACTTTTTGAGATATAAGCTTTTAAACCTCAAGAAGAATGAAAAAATCACCAAAGCTATATGCACGAAATTCGTTTTTTCCCCATAACTCCATGAATCTTTGGCCAATCATAAAACTTTAACCATGAAAAGAACGGTCAAACATTGCTCTACAAATAATATTCATCATCATATTTTCAAAAATCAAAGATTTTCGAGGTATAAACTGTTAAACACACTGGGGGTTACCAAATGTTCATTTTTCCGCCATAACTCAACCGATTCAACCCCGATCATCAAAAACTAAATATCATCTGAAAGGTCTTTCTAAGCACTATAAATTATACGCATAGTGTCTCGATAGAATAATTACCGTTTTTGAGATATTTAAGGCCGAAGAAAAACCCGATAATTTATATATGACCTTGACCTTTGGGATTTTCCGGAAACGGAAGTGACATGCCTCCATAAAATCTAATACTGCATCTTCAGACAAAATTTCAAGCAAATCATACAAAAAATAAAGCCTACAGGGCTTAAAAACCGTTAAGTTTTTATACGAAAGTTTTATTAGCATTATGACGTCATGTGACGTCATATGGCGTACATCTTTTCAGAATGTAAAGAAGATCTAGAGACTAATAAAAATTTGTTCTTTGGAAGCGATTTTATACGCATTTGAAATTTGACGTCATTAGTTCGAATCTTGGATTCGCCATAAAACATTTGCCTTTTCGAATTTGGAAACACGGACAACGAAAGGCACAACTAGAGCCTAACATACACATTCTGTGAAATTTTGATGAAAATCGGTCTAGAAATAATGGCTGTAGACCGCGTACAAACTTTTTCACCTGACGTCGAATCTGACATTATATGACGTCATATGAATATGAAATTCATTGCATCCGAAAGCTCATGGTTTGAAATATATGCCATAAAATTTTCATTGCTCTGAGTCAATGGCAACACCTCAAAATTAACACAAATATAAGAGGAAGAAAAAAAAGAATAATAAGAACAAGATGTCATTCGTTTAAACGAATGATAGGACTTTCTGCAACATCTGCTTTATATAGTATATATATAGAAGATGACATAATAGATAATCTGTCCAAATTGCAACTTTCTATCTCCTCTATTTCTATATAAAATAGCACAAATAGAACACATTCTGTGAATTTTAATAAAAGTCCGCCCATATCTTGCACATGTAGTTTACATACAAAATTTATACTATGTCATATGACATGAAAGAAAAATGAAACAGTGTTCAAATGTAAGTTTCTAACTTTCATCACACATAGAATTTCATCACTCCAGCTCAGTTGTAACCTTGTTTAATTTTAGCCTCAGTAGGAAGAAGTATTGAATATTTGTATAGTGCTATATCCTTTCGACACCTGTAACGTAGTTAAACGTATTTAGCGATTTTGGCGTGTTTGGGCTTCCGTAGTTTTGCCATAAATTCCTGGAATTTCGAACTATGGTGATATTTTGAAAGGTAACATCCCAGCCTACAAACTGATGCAATATGAATATCGTTAGCATAACAATGCAGTTTTTAGATGGTCTAAAATGTTGGGCTGCGTGTGAATTTTTCAAGGCTTGCAAACTGCTCGCTAGCTACATAGTGTTGCAAATACGGACTTTTGTCTTGTGCCGTTGTACATGTATTAACTTCAATGCTTATTTTGGAAACAGTCAACATTCGACAAAAAAAAAATCAAGATATAGCCCATCAATTGCAATTTGATATATATATATATATATATATATATATTTTTTTTTTTTCGCAAGTATTTAAGCTTGGTGACCCCTGCGCGTGACCTTTTCCATATTTTTATGATGCATGATTATGAAATATTTTATTTTCCATGTAACTTTCTTATATGAAGTCCAATTTCAATAAACTTGGTACCGTTAGAAAGCTCTTAAAACATGCTACATTTTATACGCATAATGTATAAACTTATCTTCAGTCGTTTCTGAGATATTGACTGTTAAACCTCAAGAAAACAGCATATTATCAGCAAAATTAGCTTCATTTCATTTAGTTTTTTTGCTTATAACTTTGTATTGCGTAAACCAATTTTAATAAACTAAATATCTTTGGAAACGTCAATTATTCAGGTATAATTCTTATTATACATATATTTATAAAAATCGATATTTATTGAGATATGGCTACATATATGCAGTAGGGGTGAAATCAAAATTTCCTCACGTGCCTAATAACCCATAAAAATTTCATCGTCCTAGGACTATTGCAACATATTAAAATAAGCGTTTAGTTAGGAAGAAGAAAAGAATAATAATAATAAACAAATGATGTCACGTGACGTCATATGACGTTTATTTTCACATAATTGTTAAGACACCAAAAGACCTACTAACTGACAAAATTTCAACTTTCTATCTCAAATAGGACAGTTTTTATAAGCATTTAAAAATTGACGTCCTTTGTTCGAATCTTGGATCCGCCATAGATGCTTGGACTTTTCGAATTTTGAAAAACGGACACCGGTATACACAATAAGAACGTAATATACACATTCTGTGAAAATATGATGAAAATCGGCCCATCAATAATGGCTCTGGACCGTGTACAATCTTTCGTTTGTCATTAAATTTTCATTGCCCTTCGACAATTTCAACATATAGAAATACTCTTGATAATATATAATGTTATCATATAATGACGTCACGTGAAGTCATATGACGTTTATTTTCACAAAATATTGAAGACTCTTAGAGACCTATATACTGACCAAATATCACTTTTCTATCTCAAATAGGACAGATTTTATAAGCATTTAAAAATTTACGACCTTGGTTCGAATCTTGAATTCGCTATAGAACCATGGACTTTTCGAATTTTGAAAAACAGACACCGAGATTCACAACTAGAACTTAATATACACATTCTGTGAAAATTTGATGAAGATCGGCTGATTAATAATGGCTCTGGACCGTGTACAATCTTTCGTAGTCAATTTCAAATGTGACGTCATATGACGTCATAGGCTTCTGAAAATCATTAAAATCGAAATTTCAGCATTTGAAGCATGCGGCATTAAATTTTCATTGCCCTTCGAAAATTTCAACATATAGAAATAATCTTGTTAGAATTAGAAATTCATTATCATATAATGACGTCACGTGACGTCATATGACATTTATTTTCACAAAATGTTTAAAACTTCTAGAGACCTATATACTGACTAAATATTAACTTTCTATCTTAAATAGGACCGATTTTATAAGCATTAAAAAATTTACGACCTTGGTTCGAATCTTGGATTCGCTATAGAACCATGGACTTTTCGAATTTTGAAAAACGGACACCGGGATGCACAACTAGAGCCTAACATACACATTCTGTGAAATTTGATGAAAATCGGTCCAGAAATAATGGCTGTAGACCGCGAACAATCTTTTTTACCTGACGTCAAATCTGACGTTATGTGACGTCATATGAATATGAAATTCATTGCATCCGAAAGCTCATGGTTTGAAATATATGCCATAAAAATTTCATTGTTCTGAGTCAATGGCAACACCTCGAAATTAACACAAATATAAGAGGAAGAAAAAAAGAATAAGAAGAATAATAAAAAACAGTACAAACCCAATAGGACTTTCTGCCAGTAGGCAGAAAGTCCTAATAAGAATAATAAAAAAATAGGACTTTCTGCTTGAGGCAGAAAGCCCTAATAAAAGTTTGAAAAAAGCCGTTATGACAATATGCTTATCAGTCCTGGTGTACACCATTGCATCCTAAAATGCACCCCATTCTCTCAAATACGCATCGCAGTTCACGTTTCAACACG
The DNA here is from genome assembly GCA_021229015.1 of Solen grandis. Lineage (NCBI taxonomy): Eukaryota > Metazoa > Mollusca > Bivalvia > Adapedonta > Solenidae > Solen > Solen grandis. The sequence continues at coordinate 23,360,570 of CM037781.1, read as the reverse complement.
GGCACTCTTTCCTGCGTAGGAACGTCCGGATAGAGGGTAACCAACCCAATAACCGCCTTCTTCTCTTACTTCAAATGGCTAGATTTTCATATACAAGCCCTTATCCGAAAAACATGAATATCGTCTATGTTTGTTGACAGAATCACTTGAAATTTTCAGGACTTTTTGCACCTTGTAAGCGTCGGTATTTGTGCAAATTTCAACTTCATACATCAACTTGCCGATTTTATGCGAATTTTTTAATAATTCTTGCTTAAATATGCATATCGTCATAATCACGTGACTAAGCAAATATTCCTTGCAGTATACATCACTTCACTTTTAAGTTTGTTTATCCTGAAAAAATCATAATAATTGACTCTAAGTTCATGAAGCTACAGCGTTTCAATTTCGTTAAAAGTACACTTTTCGTTTTTCTGCCATAACTCAACCGTTTGAACCCCGATCTTCAAAAACTAAATATCACCTTAAAGGTCGTTCAAAGCACTACAAATTTTACTTATAGTGTCTAGGTAGAATATATTCCTTTTTTTAGATACTGATGGCCGAATAAAAACACCTAAAACTGACATATGACCTTGACCGTTGCGATTTTCTGGAACGGAGGTCACCATGCACGTTATAGGCATAAGACAATCAATGAAATGAAATATTCAGTATCTGAAATATACGCCATTAATTTTTCATGCCCCTGGGACTTTTGCAACATATAGAAATAAACGCGTAGATATTAGAAATTCTTTATTACCTTTTGACGTCATATGACGTCAAATGACGTTCTGCCTATCAGAATAAAAAGAAGTCATAAAGATTAATTTTCAGTTCAAATATCAGCTTTATAATACGTCTGGAGGCGATGTTATGCGTATTTAAAATTTGACGCCAATGGTTCGAATCTTGGATTTGCCATTTAACCTTTGACTTTTCGAATTGGGACAAACGGACACCGGGATGCACAACTAGAGCGTAACATACACATTCTGTGAAATTTTGATGAAAATTGGTCCAGAAATAATGGCTGTAGACCGCGTACAAACATTTTTAGACGACGTCAAGTTTGACGTCAAAGCACGTCATAGGCAAATGAAATCATAGAAACGCAAAATGTTAAATGTAAAACATAAGCTATTAAATTTTCATTTTGCTTGTACGTTTGTTACATGTAGAATTTAACACGTAAATATTAGAAATTTCTTTTCACCTCATATGACGTCATATGACGTTTATCTTCTCAGAAGATAAAGAAGACGTAGAGACTTATATTCTGTCCAAATACCAGCTTTCTATCTTATCTGAAAGCGATTTTATACGCATTTGAAATTTGACGTCAATGGTTCGAATCTTGGATTTGCCATAGAACCATTACCATTTCGAATTTTGAAAAACGGATACCGGGATGCACAACTAGAGCGTAACATACATATTCTGTGAAATTTTGATGAAAATCGGTCCAGAAATAATGGCTGTAGACCGCGTACAAACTTTTCCACCTGACGTCAAATCTGACGTTATATGACGTCATATGAATATGAAATTCATTGCATCCAAAAGCTCATTGTTTGAAATATATGCCATAAAATTTTCATTGTTCTGGGCCATTGGCAACACATCGAAATAAACACAAATACAAGAGGAAGAAAAAAAGAATAAGAATAATAAAAGACAGAACAAACCCAATAGGTCTTTCTGCGAAAAGCAGAAAGCCCTAATAACTAGATTTCATTCGTTGATACGAATGATAGGACTTTCTGCAACATTTTGAAATGTAAAGATTAATACCGTTAGAAAGAATATATATTATATTTCCTACCTTTTACTCTTTCTTTTCGTATGGACTTCTCATGCATGAACTTTGTGAAGTAAGCCATATGTCGAAAATAAATAAATCTTTATTTTAATATCGCTTTCTTATAACTTGACCAATTCTAATTGTTGTTGTTGTTGTTTTTGTATTGGGGTTTACCGTCGCTGTGATAGTATTTCAATCATATAGAGACGTCCAGCTAATAACAGGTGGAGGAAGACCCCGAGTACACAGAGATACGCGGATATAACCACCGACCTACCGCAAGCTTGCTGGAAGGCTTCCTCACATGAAAAATCCGAAGTCCCTACCGGAATTCGAACCCACAGCGGTGAGGGGCTGAGAGATTCCAAGTTTAGTATTCTAGGTACCAAAATAAATGTCCTGAAAATCCTTACAATTCAATTGCAGCATATTTGGGTCTAGTTTTATAGGTATTCAAAATATAAGCAATTTAACTTAAACCTATTAATTCTACATATCAATTTTTTTATTTTTTTTTTAATTTCGTGTACAGTCGCGGGAATAAAACCGTAAATGCTACCATGCAATAGATTCGTCGACGCGTGTAGCCTCGTGAGTTAAATTTCAATAATGCTTGTACTTACGATGGAGACGACTGTATTCGTTATAGTTAGTGTTTATTAAGAGAGAATTTAACAGTTAAGAAGCCAGAACGAGCGTAGCGAGTGACGGCTTCTTAACTGTTAAATTCTCTGTTAGTGTTTGAAATTATATTTTGTCCAATGAAATCATTCCATTTTTTCAAAATTTTGTCTCCATTTAATTCATTTAATCGGCATCAACTTGTCACTAAACACTATTCCGATAAATCAACTGATCAATTTAAAACCAGCTTCAAGCACCTTCACTGCGCGTGTGCGTCAAGATGTGTCGAGAAGCGGAGCTTTATGTGTTTACCAAAATAGACTAAGACCACAATTACCTGCCCTTGGTTACCGGATGTGCCTACACAGAAAAAAGTGACCCTATTTAATGCTGAATTAAGGTGAGATTTGGACTGAAAGACATGCAATAAAGGATTGAATTCTATAGAACAGTTAAAATAGTCATAAAATGCCCAATTTGGATGCCTTATTGCACAACAATCTTAATAGTTTAGCATTACTGAGGGGGGAATTTTTGAGAAAATTGGCGTGAAATGGCCGACCGGTGCACTAAATTCATACGCATCTTATTTGGCCTTAAATAGGTCAAAAAGTAGTCGGGTGACTCCATGTTTAAAATGTACAGAATTATTTCTCTTGAATAGATCTATCTAATGAGGGTAAGTTTGGATGCCAATGTCCCTTACAGAAATTGTCATTTGTATATATGCTTATATAGAACATATAGTAAATTTAAATTGTGGTCTTATTCCACGCATGTGTAAAGTGTTACAGGGATTTTTGATGTGAACGCATGAACATCGACAAAAAATAATACACAGCAACCATAGAGAACAAACATTTACTCACCAGCATTCTGATTAATCTAAAATAACACAAGAACTCTAACCTTCCACTTAGTTTAGTTTAAACATGTATTATTGCCTAAGTAATGATGATACAACATCGAAGATTTTAAAAAATAAGTAAGACCACAAGTTCTAACAACATTAGTATCGGTCATCGCTTTAAAGACACTTGTGTAATTTCAATGTCTACACATGTTAACACAGAATGGGCAATATATAACTAATTACTAACCTTAAAAAATTCATTAAAAAGGGTTTTAAATAAAAAAAAAAAATAATGTCCAAAACACAACATATATAGGTGCAGATATATGAACCTTTCTAAACAGTATCTTTTATTCAAATTTCAATCACCACTTTTTTGCCGAAGAGATCAAAGTCGGCTTCCGGTTCAATGCGCATTTGGAGCGTAGATCTACACATACACAGCTAGAGCGACGCATTGACCTTTGACATAACATGTTACATGTCACGTGATGTAAATCACGCCGGGAACAGGTTGATAGGGCGGAGTCTAAAAAATCAATACTATATTTGGAATGTGCGACTGCGTTAAATTCCAAAACATAATTTCAAACACTAAGTAGGTTAGTGTTATTTAGTAAGCATTAAGTCCATTAAATCGGTCGCGCTGCTTTGCCGCGCCACACCGATTTAATGGACTTAATGCTTACTAAAAAAACACTAACCTGTACTTAATTAACACTGACTAACTTAGAGTTTGCCCCGCCCTATTACTACGTTATGCTGCTAAATAAGAAGATGGCGCCATATAAGTGCTACGTCAGCGTGTTGTTAAAGTATTCACACACGTCCACGTGCTTTCCAAATATGGATGTAACATAAATTTCGCGCATTTTTTGACCGTCGGCTCATTTCTTTTTCAGATTTCAATCAATTTATGTGATGGCTGTTTTTTTAATTTATTTATCTTGTTTGAATTAGTTGAGAAATCAGAAAATATCAACTGATTGACATTAAGGAAAGAACGAAATATGTAAAAAATAATCGTTTAAAAAAGTCGGTGTCAGTGGAAGATATCAAGGCTAGGAATACCCCGGAAATACCAAATCAAACGAGATAACACATGATCTGTAAGTTGTTTAAAAACGTTATATCAATTATTCAATTCTTGTATTTACCAAATTCGTAAACATAGGTTCTGGTATAGCTCCCTTGGTTGGCGCTCAGCTTAATAAAGGTAGTTCTAGGACTGATGGCCCGGTGTCCGGATAATGTGACTGGGTGTGGTATCATGCCAACTGTCTAAGACGTGATACTGTGCAGTGTGACAACACTACATTTCTCTCAAGTAGACATTGTCTCCAAAAGACTTAAATACTGTCGGTGGGACGTTAAACCTAATAAACTATACTTGTATTTTAGTATTTAATTTAGCATCTTTTTCTTTCCTTAGGAGTCCCTTTGCAAAAAATATTTCCTAAACTCCTCATTCTTATGTAAATGTTTATCTATAAACATGATTATTTAAGCATCTTTAATAAATGTTTACAAAAGACGTCAACATGCGCCTGTGTGCACACCTCGTGTGTAGGGATCGGTGTAGTAAACACTGCTATATATGATATCAGTTTGTTTGTTGGGTTTAACGTCCCACCGACAGTAATTCAGCCAGTCACGATGTCTACTTCATGCGGGTATAGGACTACCACACTGCAGTATCACGCCGTAGACATGTGGCATGATACCACACCCAGTCACATCATCCTGATACCACGCTAACCAGTCCTGCAAATACCCTTATATGCTGAGCGCCAAGCAAGGGAGCTATAACAGTACCATTTTTTACGACTTTGGTATGTCGGGTCGGGGATCGAACCCACGACCTTCCGCTTCCGAGGCGGACGCTCTAAACACTCGGCCACCGGAAAGGGTACGCTTGTTCAGCTAATAATATCAATATGATATAAGTAAAAAGTTTTTTGCAATTTATATGACTAATACATAGCTGTAAACTTACATATTTTCCGAAAATGCTTCAATTAACGTGAAAGCGAAAGTAGGATATTTCTCGAAAATTCTTACACTTGGGTTTATATTCGTATTTTTGATGTAACTTCCTTATACTTTAATCAATTTTAAAACTCTAGGTACCAAAATAATCGTCTTAAAATTCTCTACATCTCACTTGCTTAAGGTGTGGACTTATTTCTAATGAGCTTTGAGATATTAGCCGTAGAACTTTGACAACACGGCAGAATCGCTGAGATTCTACATGTTTAAATTCTTATTTTTGATATAACTTCCTTATACTTTGTTCAATTTCAAAACTTAAGGTACCAAAATAATCGTATTAAAAGTCTCTACATTTCACACGCTTTATGTTTGGAATATTACTAATACTTTTTGAGATACAAGCTCTTAAACCACCTGAAAAATGAAAAATTCACCAAAGCTACATACACGAATTTCGTTTTTTTCCCATTCCTCCATCAATCTTTGGCCAATCATTAAAGTTTAGGCATCAAAAGAACGACCAAACATTGCTCTACAAATAATATTCATCTCATCATCATATTTTGAAAAATCAAAGGTTTTCGAGGTATAAACTGTTAAACACACTGGGGGTTACCAAATTTTCATTTTTCCGCCATAACTCAACCAATTCAACCCCGATCATCAAAAACTAAATATCATCTGAAAGGTCTTTCTAAGCACTACAAATTATACGGATAGTGTCTCGATAGAATATTTACCGTTTTTGAGATATTTAAGGCCGAAGAAAAAGCCGATAATTGATATATGACCTTGACCTTTGGGATTTGCCGGAAACGAAAGTAACATGGCTCCATAGAATCTAATACTGCATCTTCAGACACAATTTCAAGCAAATCATACAAAAAATGAAGCCTACAGGGCTAAAAAAACCGTTAAGTTTTAATACGAAAGTTTTATTTGCATTATGACGTCATTTGGTGTTCATCTTTTCAGAATATAAAGAAGACCTAGAGATTAATATTTAGTCCAAATATCAGCTTTCTAGCTCTTCTGGAAGCGATTTTATATTGAAATTTGACGTCATTAGTTCGAATCTTGGATTCGCCATGAAACTTTTGCCTTTTCGAATTTGGAAAAACGGACACCGAGATGCACAACTAGAGTCTAACATACACATTCTGTGAACTTTTGATGAAAATCGGTTCACAAACAATGGCTGTAGACCGCGTACAAACTTTTGTAGCATATTTCAAATGTGACGTCATATGACGTCATAGGCGTATGAAAATCATAGAAATCAAAATTTTCTCACGTGACTAAAAAGTCATAAAAATTTCATCGTCCTAGGAGTATTGCAACATAGAAAAATAAGCGTTTAGTTAGGAAGAAAAAAAGAATAATAAGAAGAAGCAGAAGAAGAAGAAGAACTAGACTTCTTTTGTTTTGAACAAAAGATAGGGCTTTCTGCACTGCAAACCATGACAAACCTGGTGTTTTTCGAATTTTGGCAAACCTATATAATCCTGCACAATGAAGTCGTAATATATAACTTCTGTGAAAATTCCATGCCAATCCGTCCATAAATGACGGCTGTGCAGCGCGGATGAACTTTGGTAGCTTTTTTAAGTTTTGATGTCATGTGACGTCATATGAAAATTTACTCATTAAATCTTAATGTTCATGATTACCTACATAGGACATTAAATTTTCATTGTCTATGAACCTTTGCAACATGAGTAAATTGACATTCAGGAATCGGAAATTCTCTACAATATGATGACGTCATATGACGTTCATCTTTACAAAATGCAAAGGAAACACAGAGACGTATAAGCTACCTAAATATCAAATTTCTATCTCATCTAGAAACGATTTTATACGTATTTAAAATTTGACGTCCTTGGTTCGAATCTTGGATTCGTCAAAGAACCTTAGTTCTTTCGAATCTTGGCAAACCTATAGAATCCTGCACGATGAAGTCGTAATATATAACTTCTGTGAAGATTCCATGCCAATCTATCAATAAATGACGGCTGTACAGAACGGACAAACTTTGGTAGTTATTTATAGTTCTGACATCATGTGACGTCATATGAAAATTTTAAACATTGGATCAAAATGAACATTATCACCTACAAAGGACTTTCAATTTCCATTGTTTATGAACCCTTGCAACATGAGTAAATTGACATCAAGAAATCGGAAATTCTAAACAACTTAATGACGTCAAATGACGTCATATGACGTTCATCTTTACATAATGCAAAGGAAACACAGAGACATATATTCTCGCCAAATATCAACTTTCTATCTCATCTAGAATCGATTTTATATGGATTTGAAATTTGACGTCCTTGGTTCGAATCTTGGATTCGCCATAGAACCTTAGTTCTTTCGAATCTTGGCAAACCTATACAATCCTGCACAATGAGGTCGTAATATATAACTTCTGTGAAAATTCCATGACAGTCCGTCCATAAATGACGGCTGTACAGCGCGTACAAACTTTGGTAGCTATTTTTAGTTCTGACGTCATGTGACGTCATGTGAAGATAAAAATAATATATTCCAAAATGCCATTGCTTCAGGTGTCTGTTGATAGAATTTCTTTGTCCTAGACCTTCAGCAACTTAATGAAATAACAACATGAAAAGGTTGGAAAAAAAGAATAATAATAATAAAAGACAGAACAAACCCAATAGGTCTTTCTGCGAAAAGCAGAAAGTCCTAATAAACATAACAAACCCAATAGGAATTTCTGCTTTAGGCAGAAAGTCCTAATAGTAATAAACAAAACAAACCCATAAGGACTTTCCGCTTTAGGCAGAAATGCCTAATAATAAACATAACAAACCCAATAGGACTTTCTGCTGTAAGGGCAGAAAGTCCTAATAATAAACATAACAAACCCAATAGGTCTTTCTGCTTGAGGCAGAAAGCCCTAATAAACATAACAAACCCTATACGCTTTCCGCAGGTTGCGGAAAGCCGTAATAAACATAACAAACCCTATACGTTTTCCGCAGGTTGCGGAAAGCCGTAATAATAATGCAGAACTATGTACTTAGATTCTTCGGCTTATAAAACCAAAACTTAGAAAACTACCGAATATTAAATACGATTGTACACTTGTTTCCCTTAAAAGAAGCAATACAAAAATCTACAAAATAAATATTTAAAATAAAATCTAAGCTTCATATTTACCTGAAAAAATGAAATACAAAATAAAATTTTACGCACACAAGCTCCGTAGTGTAATTTGGTCAGAATATTCTGGACTGGACTAGGTATCTTCCGTATCTCACATCGATATCTGACACTGAGGCTCCATACAAATCAACTTATATACTAAAACCCATGATTTACTCTTAAAAAAACATTATCACGTGAATCGTGCAATAAATTGTAAATCGCTGAATCTCATGCATCCCGAAAAACACTGACAACACTGAGGTATACTTATAAAAAGGCCCTATGTAAAGAAACTATAGGTTTAAACTTCTAAGCTTAAACATCTCTCTTAATACACTTAAAACTGAGCAAACAGTAGATATAACCATTTCAAACCCTAATCATATCTCATTCTGAACAGAAGGTAATAAAAGAAACCTGTGAAAAACCTTATATAATCAGAATCGGTTAACACAGTTCTACTCTGGCCTACGTGACAAATACAACGTACTCTAAATCTACGCTTTATATTCAGGCCACGTTAAAATTATTTTGTGACAGGCAAGTTACTTTGAACATCTACTAGCCCCCAGTGAAAACAGGTTGCCCGATCTTGAAGTTAGTTGATGTTTGTTAATGTTTAGAACTAAATATGTGCAATATTAAGGTGGATTGTAGTTAATATGTATCAAAGACAATTTGCAAGCATTTTACCCCCGATATACTAAAAAAAAATCAAAAAAAAAAAATTCATTTACATAAATAAACTTGCCCGCCGGGCTGTCTTCTTTAAAAAATAATTGCCCGCAGTGATTTTAACCCGGTGCAGGCAAGTGGGTGTCCACTTAAGAAAACCCCTGAGTAACAGGTGAATGTCCACCACAAGTAAAATAGAAATTGATGGTCGCCTATATTTTTTTTGAAATACAAAACTTAATTTTGCTTGTTTTATTATAATAATGCCAAAGGATGCTATATGTGTAATCACTGTGACCCCCCCCCCCCCCCACACACACACACCAAAATTCCCATTTATTTGTTTGATTTTCTTTTATAATTGTCCATAACGTATTTCCCCATTTGTTCTTTTGTCGACAAGATGTCTACAGGCTACATCCCAAACTGCCTAAAAAGGCCTGCCGTGTAAAGTAATTCTAGTTTTGCAAACTATTCCGTCATTCTCCACAATATCTATTTGTATGTTGACCCCAACAGTTTCTAATCAATTTTGCTAAAACAATGTATATAGCAATCCTTGAGACAGTTTGGATTAAACTATAAAAAAAGCTTCAAATCCAAGAATTTCATCTTAGTTTTGAACTATTAAAACAAAACTGTGTTATTTTTTTCTGTATAAACCAGACTACAGCAAAGACTATTTATTATTCCCCTGTAGCTACTGGATTGAAAACACTGAAATAATCCATTATTCTGTGCTTACATAAATTAACATATATATGAATTTATAAAATATTAATAGATTATAATAATACAAACCTTTTTGTAATAGAGTCAGCACTCCTCTTATTCCCAAACTGCCAGTATTGAAGGAGGCCTTGTACATCACACATTAAGACATTTGCACACTGTAAATATACTTTGTAAATAATCTGTTACGAATACACTTATAAACAACATATTAATATTTCTATGTTCCCTTTTCAATTTTATCAAGTTGACTGTTGCATTAATTGAATAATATATTTTAGACTGTGTTTACAAAAACAAAAAATGTGACAGTACGCAAAGTCACATTATCCTGGCATCAGTTCAATAAAAAAAACATTTTTTAAAGGAAATCAGATTCAGAACATGGAATTACTTGAACGATAGTGGGCATAAAGCTTGTAAACCAAACTCATTTTGTACAATTTCATTATTTCAAAGATAAGCAAACGTAGTACACCCATTTCTTCAGTAGTTCAAATTCAGGAAGACATAACGACATCAAAAATTCACAGAATATGTATGTTAGGCTCTAATTGTGCATTCTGGTGTCCGTTTTTCAAATTCGAAAAGGCACATGTTTTATGGCCAATCCAAGAATCGAACAATCGACGTCAAAATTCAAATACGTATAAAATCGCTTCCAGATGAGTTAGGGAGCTGATTTTTTTATCAGATTAAAAGTCTCCAAATGTGTTTTACATCCTGTGAAAATGAACGTCATTTGAAGTCATATGACGTCATAATTTGAAAAATAATTTCTAATTTTTACTTGAATCAAAATTCCACAGAATGTATATGTTACGCTCTAGTTGTGCATCCCGTTGTCCGTTTTTCAAAATTCGAAAAGGCAAAGGTTTTATAGCGAATCCAAGATTCGAACCATTGATGTCAAATTTGAAATTCCTTTAAAAATCGCTTCCAGATGCGTAAGAAAGCTGATATTTTGTCAGAGTATAAGTCTCCAAGTGTCTTTTACTTTCTGTGAAAATGAACGTTATTTGACGTCATATGACGTCATAAGGTCGAAAAGAATTTTTGATATCTATGAGTAAATATATATATGTTGTAAAGATCCCAGGACCAAGGAAATTTAATGACACATACATCAAACCATGTTCTTTTGAATGCATTGAGTTTCATATTCATGAGACGTCATATATCATCAGATTTGACGTCAGGACAAAACGTTTGTATGCGGTCTACAGCCATTATTTCTGGACCGATTTTCATCATAATTTCACAAAATGAATATGTTACGCTCTTGTTTTGCATGCCGGTGTCCGTCCTTTTCCAAATTCGGAAAGGCAAAGGTTCTATGGCGAATCAAAGATTCGAACCACTGACGGCAAATTTCAAAAACGTATTACATCGCTTCCAGATGCATTAGAAAACTGATATTTTGACTGAATATAAGCCTCAATTTCTTTCTTACATTTTGAGAAGATGAACGCGTAACTGACTGGTTTGATCTTTTTCTATTATTTATCACTCTGACTCTTGTACATTTATTTTTTTCCGATATTAATGCTGTAATCAGTGCTATCACTAATTTGGTAGAATTAAGGCAAAATTATTATGCATGTAAATGTGGGTCGCAGTAGGGATTATGATATGTTGGTAAAATCAAAGCAGGTCGCACATCGGCAGGATAGTCGCACGTGCATACGGAAAACCCGAGACTGTTAACCATTATGAAGTTGGAACTGATTGAACGGTGCAGACAAATCATTAACCATGATATTTGGAGTTTCAATGTATCAAATTTGCAAGCGTCCATTGCGACGCATATATGTTTAAATCGTGCATCCTTCTCGAGAGATTTAAATTACTAAGTGTTATATATATATACACGCACATGTACTTGAATTACCGATTTTCATTATAGCAAAAATATGTTTGTCTCATATTGCAAAAGAAATTAAAACAAGAGGGCCATGATGGCCCTGAATCGCTCACCTGATTATAAATGACCAACATTTGTTGGGATTTTCATATTGACCTACTTTTTGACCCCACATGAACCACTTTTGAACTTGTCAAAGATTTTATGGAAACAGACATTCTGACTAAGTTTCATGAAGATATAGCCAAAGATGTGGCCTACGGAGTGTAAACAAGGTTTTTCTAAGATTTGACCTCATGACCTACTTTTTGACCCAACATGGCCCAATTTCGAACTTGTCCAAGATTTTATGGAAACAAACATCCTGACCAAGTTTCATAAAGATTGGGCCAAAAATGTGGCCTCTATAGTGTTAACAATGTTTTTATAAGATTTGACCTCATGACCTACCTTTTGACCCCACATGACCCAAATTTGAACTTGTCCAAGATTTTATGAAAACAAACATTTTGACCAAGTTTCATGAAGATTGGGCCAAAAATGTGGCCTCTAGAGTGTTAAGAAGGCTTTTCTAAGATTTGACGTCATGACCTACTTTTTGAACCCACATGACCCAAAGTCGAACTTGTCCAAGATTTTATGAAGGCAAACATTCTGACCAAGTTTCATGAAGATTTGACCAAAAATGTTGCCTCTAGAGTGTTAACAAGGTTTTTATAAGATTTGACCTCGTGACCTACTTTTTGACCCCCACATGACCCAATTTCGAACTTGTCCAAGATTTTATAGAGTGAATTTTTTTTATCAAGTTTCATGAAGATTGGGCTAGAAATGTGGCCTCTAGAGTGTTAACAATGTTTTTATAAGACTAGACCTCGTGACCTACTTTTTGACTCCACATGACCCAATTTCGAACTTGTCCAAGATTTTATAGAGAGAAACAATCTGACCAAGTTTCGTGAATATTTGGCCAAAAATATGGCCTCTAGAGTGTTAACAAGCCAAATTGGTGACGACGGACGCCGGACGAAGGGCCATCACAAAAGTTCACCATTAAGCACGTTGTGCTTAGGTGAGCTAAAAAAAACAAGTAGGTGTAAAAAAGAATACAAAAAACAACAGTTGGGACTCAAACTTACAACCCTTGCCATGCCAGTCAGATGCAGTACTTCTGACCTGATTCATTTTTGTGACATATTCATGATTTTTTTATGTATATTGTTGGCTATTGCTGGAAATGCCAACCAGTCTTGGTTCGAAATATCTCCGCATGAATTGCGAACTTGTCTCCTGCGTATTATCTGTTACAGTTATCACGGTTTATTAAATACAATATCTCCAGCATCGATTTTCAACACAATTTTATTCAATTTCGACATCCATAACGCAATCGTTCTGAGTCTGTAAATAAACATGGATATTGTCACCATTTAGTGTTAAGAGAGAAAACAAATTTTGGTCTTTTTTCTCTGTGTAGTAAAAAAGAGGGAAACCTATAAATAAAAGATTTCTAAATATAGCCCCAAAATGTTGTCCAATCCAAAATGTGTGCTTCCTTGGAACAGCAAGCAACCCAGTCCTAAAATCCTTAAGATTTTATATTAATTAATATGATACTAGGTTTTTATTGATTTATTTTTGTTTTGAAATGAAAACCCCTGTCAACCAGCCATTCTTTTTATACTAGCGCAAACGGAAGGGGGTATACTGGAAACAGCTTCTCGGTCGGTTGGTTTGTCAGTCGGTTGGTTGGTTGGACAGTCGGTCCGTTGGTCATGTGGTCTGTCAGCAAAATCTTGTCCTGTAAACTCCTCCTTCACTTTCAGTCCAGCTCACCTGATACTTGGCATAAATATTCATCAGAAGCAGTAGATGTGCAAGACGCAAATTTTACTTTGTTCCCACAATGATTTCAGAGTTATTGCCCCTGATTCGACTTTAAATATCTTGTGACGTGAACTACTACATTTCTTAACCAACTCGGTTCAAATTTTGTTTGTGCATTGCTAATCAGGTGGAGAGGTGCTTGTCATAAATTTCACTTGAGTTGTCTCAAGTATGGCCCTGGTTCCATTTTTGCATTATCTCCCTTTGGTTAATTTTGTTTTTCTTGTCCGAAACATTACTCAAATATTATACAATGTACTGACTTGAAATTTAGAATATAAACAGATGGCAACTGTTAAAAGTGCAGTGTCCAAGAACTGTAACTCTACCTGGTCCCATTTTTTAATTATCTCCCTTAGTTAAATAGCTTTTTTGTCTTGGAACATTACTCAAATATTATACATGGTATTTACTTAAAACTTAAAATGTAAACAGGTGGTCACTAGGAGAAGTGCAATGTCCAAGAACTGTAACTCTACACTTTTATACTGCTGTGCCAAGCAACCATATCTGATTCTCTTTCCACTTTAAAAAATTACTTTTCTTCCTTATTAATTAAAATCATAATAATATACTATGTATACAGGTTCTTATCTATGCATCACCTGGGGTCTGGCTTCTCCTGTATGAAAGCATTTTGCGGTGGTATTAATCACCCTCGTTTTTGTTGTAATGAGATTTGTTGAGTATGAGTAACATTGAAAAAACTGGTGGGAGAGCTTCATCTTGGTCTGCACTGTTTGCAAAGTTCTTAGACTTTGTTCCAGTAATAGGGGTTTCTAAATGCATAATAGCATAACTAGTTTACATTTATTATACAGAACTAAAAATTGTGAATATAAAGTTATTAAACTGACAATTCAAAGTTTAATAAGAATTTGTTATTTTATGTCAAACAAGTATGTAAACCACAATAAATTAATGACATCTATTGTCACTTTAAGCATATAATTACATATTACATGCAAAGTATATGTATAAGACTTGTTCTGTACATTTTCTTTTTTCTCTCTCTCTCTCTTTCTCTCTGTAGTCTTGGTATCTGATTATGTCCTCTTGATATCTGATATTTGATACAACAGGTGTCGAGGGGATATCATAATTATTATGTCAAAAATGATATCTGGGCGATTTAGCATACACTTGCAAAATTTCTTTCGTCTTGATATCCCTTAAAGATATCAGGCAGACATATAAAACATATGTTGAGGGGATATCAAACTATATTTCGGTTATATAGCATCTATATAGCAAATGATATCTTGGCAATTTAGCACACACAATTTCCATCGCTTGGATATTCCTTCAAGAAATTGTGCAGACATAGGTGCCGATATCAGCAGGGGTACAGATAAGGTGCGTATTTGCGTAATTACGCAAATAAAATTGATAAAAACCCAATTCTTTTAAAATTCTAGCCTATCAAAAAGCAATTAAAAATTAAATTACTCAAATATCCAAAATATCAAAGCGTACTGGTATGCAACATTTTGAAACCGAGTGATGTTTACAAATACTCGTATATATTTGACTGGTTACTTGCGAATCCGCAAAACAGACTTCAAACGATTTCCGGTAATTTCCTACCTCGGGTTCCATTCAAGTAAAACATAAATCAAGTCTGTCTTATTTGTTCATCTGACGCTTTTCTATTCATTTGCTTCAAATATGGTTACACAAGGCAGGAAGAAACGGGTAAACGTTAAAAGAAACACTGAGTAGATACCTAGCACTGCAAACCAAACATCAGGCATTTGTCTCGCAATAATTGACGATCTGGAAGTTGAGATAGAGTCGATAGCATCCAATTCCATGTTAACCAGTAAATAATTTGTTTTAAATCAATAGTTAAAAGTGCTAAATCTTTGGATCAGGAAGATCAAATATGATTGAATGTTTTTTATTTTATTTAATTGTTGAGGAGCTAATGATAAATCCTGCATATGATAATTACGGCTTTCCGCAACCTGCGGAAAACGTATAGGGTTTGTTATGTTTATTCTTATTAGGACTTTCTGCCTACAGGCAGAAAGTCATATTGGGTTTGTACTGTTTTTTATTAGGACTTTCTGCCCTTTCGGCAGAAAGTCATATTGGGTTTGTACTGTTTTTTTATTATTCTTATTATTCTTTTTTTTCTTCCTCTTATATTTGTGTTAATTTTGAGGTGTTGCCATTGACTCAGAACAATGAAAATTTTATGGCTTATATTTCAAACCATGAGCTTTTGGATGCAATGAATTTCATATTCATATGACGTTATATAACGTCAGATTCGACGTCAGGTGAAAAAGTTCGTACGCGGTCTACAGCCATTATTTCTTGACCGATTTTCATCAAAATTTCACAGAATGTGTATGTTAGGCTCTAGTTGTGCCTTTCGGTGTCCGTGTTTCCAAATTCGAAAAGGCAAAGGTTTTAAGGCGAATCCAAGATTCGAACTAATGAATCCAGAGGAGCTAGAAAGCTGATATTTGGACTGAATATTAGTCTCTAGGTATTCTTTACATTCTGAAAAGATGAACGCCATATGACGTCACATGACGTCATAATGCTAATAAAACTTTCGTATTAAAACTTAACGGTTTTTAAGCCATGTAGGCTTAATTTTTTGTATGATTTGCTTGAAATTTTGTCTGAAGATGCAGTATTAGATTTTATGGAGCCATGTCACTTTCGTTTCCGGAAAATCCCAAAGGTCAAGGTCATATATCAATTATCGGGTTTTTCTTCGGCCTTAAATATCTCAAAAACGGTAAATATTCTATCGAGACACTTTGCGTATAATTTGTAGTGTTTAGAAATACCTTTCAGATGATATTTAGTTTTTGATGATCAAGGTTGAATCGGTTGAGTTATGGCGCAAAAACGAAAATTTGGTAACCCTCAGTGTGTTTTACATTTTATATCTCGAAAGCCTTTGCTTTTTGAAGATATGATGATGAATAATATTTGTAGAGCAATGTTTGACCGTTCTTTTGATGCTTAAAGTTTAATGATTGGCCAAAGATTCATGGAGTTATGGGGAAAAAAATTCGTGCATATAGCTTTGGTGATTTTTTCATTCTTCAGGAGGTTTAAAAGCTTATATCTCAAAAAGTATTAAAAATATTCCTAAACATTAAGCAAGTGAGATGTAGAGAATTTTAAGACGATTATTTTGGTACCTAGAGTTTTAAAATTGATTAAAATATAAGGAAGTTACATCAAAAATACGAATATAAACCCAAGTGTAAGAATTTACGAAAAATATCCTACTTTCGCTTTCACGTTAATTGAAGCATTTTCGGAAAATATGTAAGTTTACAGCTATGTATTAGTCATATAAATTGCAAAAAACTTTTTACTTATATCATATTGATATTACTAGCTAAACAAGCGTACCCTTTCCGGTGGCCGAGTGGTTAGAGCGTCCGCCTCGGGAGCGGAAGGTCGTGGGTTCGATCCCCGATCCGACATACCAAAGTCGTAAAAAATGGTACTGTTATAGCTCCCTTGCTTGGCGCTCAGCATATAAGGGTATTTGCAGGACTGGTTAGCGCGGTATCAGGATGATGTGACTGGGTGTGGTATCATGCCACATGTCTACGGCGTGATACTGCAGTGTGGTAGAGGCTCTCTGCGGAAATCGCTATATCGGCAGGCTCTCTGCGTTCGCACCGGTCATTCTCTGCCATAAAAACTAGCAAACGCTGGACGGAAGGAAAAGAAGCAGACCAATGGTCACTTTTCAAAGGTGAGTTGCTCAATATTAAGTATTGCACGGAATATTAGAGTATCTTAGCTATGTTTATGCGTGAAAACTTTTCAATTATCAGCGACTGCGACCTGAAACTTGGCGGAACAGTTTAGTGTTGTACCAACATAAACACAACCTCGGCACTTTCTACAGGCTTCAGCAGGTTCTTGGTTTGATTATGTCTATAATATGACCATCGAATGTATTCTTTTAAGTATATTCTTCAAGAAGATACCGACAAATTGGCCGATTTTAATGTTCTGTTACCGCGATCCGTGTTGTAGAACGGCTTCTGTATTTCAAAAGTTGTCGCCCTTTGTTTTATGTTTGCCATTTGTAGTGCAAAATGTGCATTGAAACTTTTTGACCAGTTATTGGCGATGCATTTCGTTAATCTGTTTCTCTCGCACGATGTAAGTGAACTTTAACTTCTTTTAACGTGTGTGTACTGATTTACATAACTTTTTGTGCTAAATTCTGGAAAATTAATGTGTAAAACGATCCCCGCTCATTTCGTTAGAAAAAACTACGGAAGCCCATTTCTGTTTTCTGTTATTCGTCAGCAGTTTTGTTAAGCATAACATGTAGGTTCTAACTAATGCTATAAGTTTAATTTGTAATAATTTTATTGTGTTCATTATAACTGTAAGATTGTTTTTGTGTCTTTTCAGTTTTTTACTCTATGATTGGGAATAAAAGCCATCAAACATCACTTGTTTTGGTTACTCGTCCACATCAAGAGTTATATTGACTGCATCGCGGCAGTACAGTAAAAAAAATCGTTGAAACATACAGCGATGAATAGCATGCCACCACCGTCAACACTGGAACCTGTGGCACACGCCCAAGACCAGGTTAAACCCCCTGACCAGGAAGGGAGACGCCTTAGAAGCCTTACAGAGAAGGGTGCTGATATATATAGGACTTCATGTGAAAAATATTGCAAACAACTTGATCAGGCATGGAAAGAAATTGAGAACATTCTGAGTAGTGCCTCCGACTGTCCCACAGAAATAAAATCTTTGAACGCGTTTGAAGAAAATCTAACACAGTACCAGAACAAGTACTTAACGTGTTGTGACAATTATGAAAAGTTCCTTTTGAGTACTTCCACGCAAGATGCCAACGAAAAACTTAAACATCACATCGAAGAACGTTTAACAAGAAAAAACATTGTGTCTAAGGTTATGGACCAAATTATGACTTTGAAACAAGAAGCTTTAGAAACATTAACAGTTGGTTCGAATGCCTCAGGTAGATCAAGCAGATTAAGTAACAGTAGTTCTGTGGCTCAGAGAAAACGGGCTAAAGCAAATGCACAACGTGCCAGACTTGAATTTGTAACGAAGGAAGCCGATATGTTAAGACAACGCGCAGAACTTGAAGCAAGTATGAAAGTGTTAAAACAACAAGAAAATGTTGCTGCCGCCGAGGCAGAGGCACAAACGCTTGAAAACATGATTGAGATAGAACCTATTATAGACTATGACAACACACTCGGTCCAAATCGTGTAGAAGCATATGTTAATGAGCAAGCTAGATCAGTGGTGGACTCTGGTTTACAGACACCTGAACCACGATTACCTTGTGCTCCTCCAACACCAAGAGACATTCAATTTGATTCTGATAAGATAAGCAGCCATAAACATGACAATGTGGTGATGTCGCTTACACAGTTCTTGTTACGTAAGGATTTGATCTTATCCCGGTTAACAAACTGCAGTGACTTACCTGAGCACTATCCAACATGGAAAGCTACTTTCGACAGTGTCGCAAAAGAACTAAAACTTAGTCAGTTTGAAGAGATGGACTTACTAGTCAAACACTTAGGTCCAGTATCATCGACTTACGTAAGCTCCATTAGGGCATCGAACATAAACAATCCTGAACGTGGGGTCTCGAAAATGTGGGAAAGACTCGAAGATCGATATGGTCGACCGGAGATGCTTGAAAGCTCTCTGAAAAAGCGCCTCTATCATTTCCCTAGGCTGACCGAAAGTGACTTTCGAAAGCTCTATGAACTCAGTGATTTGTTATCTGAAATTGAATCGGTGAAGGAAAATCCGAAATATGCAGCCCTTCTCTCTTACTTTGACACGTCAGCAGGTGTTATTCCTATCATCAGAAAACTTCCTGGATCTATTCAAGGAAAATGGACAACACGTGCGTCCAGGTATAAACAAGAGAAGAATGTTGCATTCCCCCCATTTGCATTCTTTGTGAGCTTTATAGGTGAAATGAGCAAGATGCTAAATGACCCGGGACTTGTCTATGAAGAGCACACACCAAGAAAAAACACTAACTACTCAAAAAGTGCAAACCTAGACAGAGTGTCCGTTAGAAAGAGCAATTTCTTCAATCAAAGCGCGGGAAGTGACCCAGAGAAATTCTGCCCTCTTCACAAGTCTTCGAAGCACCCTTTAAGCAAATGTAAAGGGTTCAAATTGTCAACTTGGGAAGAAAGACGAAATGTTCTAAAAGACAATAACATCTGTTATAAGTGCTGTAGAAGTTCTGCACACATCGCACGTGCTTGCCCGGAAGACATTGAGTTTACCCTGTGTGGAAGTAAAAAGCATGCTTCACCGATGCATGTCGACGCTGATCGTGACAAGGCCGCGCCTTCTCAAGGCGGGGAGTCAGGCGAGATTGAAGATATATCAGCTAAGTGCACACAGTTATGTGGAGAAAGTTTCACCGGAAGGTCGTGTTCAAAGACACTTCTAGTAAAGGTTTTCCCTGAAAATCGTCCTGAGCAAGCAGTTCGTGTGTACGCAACCGTCGACGACCAAAGTAATCGGACGTTAGTGAAAGGTGATTTACTAGATATATTTAGAGATCGTAGCGAATCGGTGTCATACACCTTGTCATCTTGTTCTGGGAACGTGCGTGCTTTTGGCAGACGTGCCAAGGGTTACAGCATTCAATCTTTGGACAACAAAGTGACTTTGAAATTGCCTACCTTGATTGAGTGTAACGAAATGCCAAACGATCGGTCAGAAATTGCGACACCAGATGTTGCCAGGAATTTCTCCCACTTGAATTGCATAGCCGACCAAATACCTGAATTAGATAAACAAGCTGACATTCAGATCCTTATTGGCCGCGACCTCATTGAGGCCAATCAGATTGAAGAACAGATTGTCGGACAACCAGATGCACCTATAGCCCAGAGATTAAAACTAGGTTGGACAATTGTTGGTGAAGTGTGTCTTGGCAAAGTTCACAAACCAGACAGGTTGAACGTGAAAAAGACTCAGGTGTTGAAGGACGGTCGGACTACTGTATTTGATCCTTGTTTGAACACGTTGAAATTATGTGACACCAGTGAAGATGTTCATGATAATGTCTTTAAAAGAACCCCAAGGGACAATAAGATGGGGTTTTCGGTTGAAGATCGAAAGTTTATAAAGCTAATGGACAGTGAGTTTGAAAAGTCGCACAATGGACACTGGGCTGCTCCATTACCCTTTCGTGACTTGAAACCTAGCTTACCAGATAACAGAGATATGGCGTTGAAACGTGCGCAGTCGCTTCATAGATCGCTACAGACAGACCAGACTAAGAAAGAGCATCTAGTAACGTTTATGGGGAAGATTCTTGACAGTGGTTTTGCTGAGGAAGCTCCATCTCATAACGGTTCTACAGAGTGTTGGTACTTGCCACTTTTCGGGGTGTACCATCCAAGGAAACCTGGACAAATCCGGGAAGACTTCGACTCATCAGCTCCATATAAGGGTGTGTCTCTCAACGATGTGTTGATGTCAGGTCCAGACTTAATGAACGGTCTTCTGGGTATACTCATGCGTTTTCGGAAGAACGCAT
>CM037781.1:23281452-23331452 GCA_021229015.1 Solen grandis | reverse complement strand
GAATGATATTTGGTCACGAATGCTACGGTATTTGCCACAGGTATGGCCTCATGTATTTGGCAGACGGACAATATTCTGTTCACGTGTATAAAATCAACGGCGAAAAAGTCAACTGCATAAATCTGAGTACTAGCGGTTTTGATAAACCCAAAACAGCGGAACTGGTTGAATTGAGCAACAATGGAAAGGAATTGTATGTTATTGGGGAAAGCCAAGGCCTGATAACTCTTACATTAAGCGGATCAGTAGTCTCAAATTATATCTACACCGAGGTAAGCCTTGATTTGGCTTTCACGCAAGGTGATGATAATTCATTTTTCCTGTCCGGAAAATCTTCCAAGAATGTGATACAAATTTCTGGACCGGAACAAGAGGATCT
Organism: Solen grandis; assembly: GCA_021229015.1. Classification (NCBI taxonomy): domain Eukaryota; kingdom Metazoa; phylum Mollusca; class Bivalvia; order Adapedonta; family Solenidae; genus Solen; species Solen grandis. The sequence continues at coordinate 23,331,073 of CM037781.1, read as the reverse complement.
CAAGCTTATTATTGAAGATTTATCCGTTTTTCCACCAAGTGCAATATGTTGGGATTCCAAAGGGAGAAAACTTTTGATAGCCAGCAAGGACAGCAGTACTCTCAGAGTTTACTGCCTTGCGTAGGGTCAGGTGCGCCAATCGTATTGTTTCGCTTACCTTCGGACTCCTCCGCGAGAGAGAGCTCGTGCGTTTACAAACATAGTGATCAATTTTTAGAATGACTTCATTTTTCAGAGAGGGATTGATTTTCAGAGAAAAGACGATAGTAAACAGATACGTATTACTGCATTCGATTGTCACATTTCAGCTAATTTTCAGCAATATGTTTCGACTGGTTATGTACATGGTGAAACATCTATTTCATCAGGAATTCAGTCTGATTTATGAATATATTTCATTTGTAAGATGGCCTGGGTAATTTTCTGTAGAAAAGTACCAATTTAATTTAGATTCCGCACACAATATAGGGGGCGGAAATTAGCAGTTTGGCCAAACGATGTGGTGTGTAACGCCATTTTAAGCTGTCAGAAGTAGCACATTTTGCCTCGGTTCGGAGAGGAAAACTACTTTAAGTATTTTTATTTCTTCATTAATTATAATGGGATATAAATTGTGCTCTATACATTGGCCTTAATGATTCTTTAGTCACATGTACAGGGTTTTCAAGCATTCGGGAAACCCTTCAGTGTTCGTGAGTATCTGTTTGTTGTCACATCATTAATATTGTTTTCCCAAATGATAGAAACTGATATGGTCACACTGAATTAGTGACTTTTTGAAGATATTAGGAAGAGAGTCTATTGATGACAAGTCAATTTGTGATTTTCCGAACTGCCGTTCAGATCAGTGGTCAAACGCGACTATAACAGATTATCAACACTAATTCAGTACGCCCTTCTCTATTCAAGGGCATTTGTGCATCTGTACGGAAGGCGCCGAAATGTGAGAACTTCTTTTGAAAGAGTTCTTCGATTGTTTAAGAGGAAAGGTTCCTTTCACTGATTGGTCATTTTCACGGGGTTCTTCTTTGATACCCAAAGCGCTGAATAATTTGGGACCAGCTACATAAAAGTGTCACGAGACTTAGTACCGCCTCCTTCTTATAGTTTAGCCATGTTACAACACATAATATTGCACTGACTTTACTCGTGACCTTAATTAACACGCCCACATACATTCGAGCGTGTTAACTGCTAAAGACTTTTTTTCAGAATTTCTCTAATCTGGAAAACGACATTTTTTTTTCAGACTGTTAATGATGAATCAGAAGATTGTTGTAGTTATTATGATTTTACTGCGTACGATGAAGGACTGGAGAAGCCCATTACTCAAAATGAAATATATAATGCAGTTCGGAAATTAAAAAAGAATAAAGCGTATGGTATCGACTGTCGTCTAAACGAATTTTTTTTTTCAAGTAGATCTACTGATCTTATCTGTCCATATGTGTGTGTGTGTACTATCTTATAGCATGATTCTTGAATTAAGCCATTTTCCAAGAATGGAAAACCTTTGCATAAACAGGGAGATAAATATACCAACAATTATCGGGGAATTTCACTTTGAGTTGTTTCTCAAAACGTTTTTTTACATTGTTGAATAATAGGTTGGCGCATTTCTGTAAAACCTTTGATACAATTTCTGTTGGTTAGTTTGGGTTAAGTAAAGGTTGTTTCAATTGGTAACTATTTTTAATGTAGAAACGAACGCTTATACGGAGCACTTTTGGATCTACTGAAGTGTTTGATGGTATTTACAGGAATGGTTTATTTTATAAATTATACAACGAGGGCATTCAGGGGCGGGTTTTGCGCATTATAAAATAAATATGTACGAATCGGTTAGATCTTGTGTTAAATATGGTAATACCTTAACCCTTTCCCTCATAGAGGACACCACGAAAAGACCTATGCGAACAGCATAAAACCAGATCAGCCTGCGAGTAACTCGCAGGCTGATCAGGTTTTATGCTGTTCGCTGCTCCTCAGTGGTTTGGAAATGAGTATTTTGTAATTAAATTTGGTAAGGTTTAACTGTGGTTTCCTGCAGATCAGGCTTTATGTGATACCTATTGAGGGCGTCAAAATGAGTATATATGAGGGAAAGGGTTAACATACTCCTGTAACTATTTTGTTGGCTTAAACCAGGAGAAAACAACGTCACCCATCCTAGTGTCCTTGTTTATAGCAGATTTGGACATTATTTTCAGGCCAATGGAGGGAGGTGTTTGCAGGTCGAAGACATTGTTTTACCACACTTTTATTTGCTGATGATTAATAATTTTGGGGATAAATTTAAACTGATTTAATCATATTGTTGCAAATGGGGGCTAAAGGTTAATTGCTCAAAAACAAAGATACCTAGTTGTGTTTAAAAAGAGAGAGCCCTTATTAACAAATAAAAAATAGGTTTTTAACAATAATAATATCGAAATAGTAGATAATTTCAATTACTTATGGACACTTTTTTAATTATACAGGATCTTTTGTTTTAAAAAAACAACAACGAACATTTACTTGGAAAATCTCTTAAAGCGCTGTATGTGTTTCTTATTTATATAAACTGCAAGCGTATCGCAATCAAACCTAAGTTACAAAGTTACTGTGTCAGTTCTTTGATTCATTTATCGGTTCTATCCTAAATTATGCTGTTGAAGTCTGGTGATTTACAAAATCAAAGGAGTTGGAAGGAATACACCTTAAATTCTGTAAAAGCATTTTGAACGTCGTTCTGCAATTTACGTGGAACTTGAAAGGTATCAATTGTTGTAAACGCTATTATAGGATTGTAAGTATTGGTGTAAGTTGCTCTATTCTCAAAAAACATTCTGAGAAAGTTGCATTTTATTTCAAAAGATGTCTGTAATATAGTAAATAAACTGGGTGTTTAATTTAAAGGTGCTTTTAGTCAAATATGGGTTTTCAAATGTGTTTTTGAACAGTGACAATATTGATGTTAAAATTTCCTTGGGTGTTTAAACAAAGGTTGTAGACTGTTTTATACAATAATTGTTCTGAAGAACGCAGCGCTGTCTTAGAAGAATACAAACTATTTTTAATTTATTTTTACTATGAACCTTCCTTAGATATACATGTAATATCTTTTGAATGTCGTTATTATCAGACGAGCCTACGAATTTCCTCACATCCTTTTAGAATTTTAGACAGGTCGTTTCGGTAATAATGCCGTGCCAAGAAACAAACGTTATTGTACTTGTTATGACAAAAGAGATATTAAAGATATATTATTTTTATATGTCCGGTTTACGTATAACGGCATTCGTGCTAGGTTTATTGATCCTCGTTTCTAAAGAAGACCATCTTGATTGATTCCACCAACAGTTCTTAGCGCTAAGTAAAAGTAAAATACTTAACGGCGGATTTCGTAAGTCTTGTTTCTCTAATAAAAATACTAAAATTTTCATGTCTTATTTATTATTGTTAGTTATTAAGGTCATGATTCATTTCAACTTACTCGTGTACTTGAATATTTCATAAAATAGTAATAGTGGAATGTGTATCTACCTAGTTTAAGAATTTAAGTAATACTTAGCGCTAAGTATTGTTGGTGGAAATCGAGCCATTTCATAAATTAAATACATGTACTCTCTTATCTTCGCATGAAAAAACAACAACAACAAAAACAACAACATTGAATAATTTGTTATTACCTGTTAAATAAGCATTTGATATCAGAACCAATTATAGGGCGTATTTATTATATCAGTATGTTGTCATAATTGTTGTTTCATGTACGAGTAGATATGTACTACTCTCCTATATATATACATATATATATATATCTTTGAGTTCACTCAGTCCACGAACCACTGCTATTATATTTATTTTGCATTGTATATTGCAAATGACGATGCACCTTGTATTGTATAAGTCTTAACATATGTTCTGTTCTGCGCATGCGCGCACTCATGTATAGTGTACAGGTTAATCAAGCTTAACTCGCGAAAACCGTGCAGTACTTGGATATATTACTATCGATTTTTCACCGTAAAATATATATTTTATCATGTTCATTGTATTTTTTTTTTCATTAAAGTTACGTTGCGTTGACTGAACCGGATTCAAAATATTGATTCTATAGAGGGTAATTGTTTTGAAGATAAAAAGTGCATCTTTTTTATGTTCACGAATAAAACCACTAGTATAAAAGCAAACATTTTTTGTCTTTTTATTTAATGCTTTGTAGGCCAGAAATTGGCTGTGTTATTCACAAAAGACGTCAAAATTGGCGAGATTACCTCGCTAACGTGACGCTATCTTGCGTAAAATCCAGCACAACTGACGCTCCAATCAGCTTATAAAGTACGGTCGGGTTCAAGTTCCTGATAATTTCTCTGTTTTCTTGATAATTACACTGTTCAAAACTGTGAAAATATCAGGAATAATCCACTGATATTTCCCTATAATCCACCGAAAAGCACTAAATAAATTTTTTATTATTAATGATAATGATAATTGACGTCAAATTCATAAAAGTGACGTCATGTCGTATAGTTGAGACTCTCAATGGGAAATTCGAAGAGGAGAATAAAAAAGGGGGGGGGGGGGGGGGGGGGGGGGGAAATATGAAAGAACCATATGCGTGTATGAGTGTGTGTGCTTGGGGTCCGTTCTTCTTCCATAATTTCCTCGTCTTCTTAAAGATTTATACAGGGAGTCCGACAGTTTGTCCAAAAGGGAGGAAGGAGGGTATTTTCTTCTTTTCTCTTAGCATTATGGCTAAATCCCAGGAGTGGTTGGGGTCGAACCCAGTTGAGGTGGCAAAAATTTATCATGACCTTCCCAGGCGCAAAGTACATTTTGTACTGGTCCAACCCAGGAACCGCCGAGAGGGGTTAATGTTAGTTGTTTTTTTTTTCAATCGACGTAAGATGAATAAATTTAAACTCTTAAAAATATATTTCATTAAGTAGTAAGATTATTGTTAAGGATTTTTCCGTCGCCGGGATAGCATATAGTCATATTATGACGTTGTAAAGCTGATAAGTGGTGGAGGAAGACCGTGAGCACACAGGGGCATCCGAGTAGAACCATCTACTTAGAAAAAGCCATTTGGAAATATCCGAATGACCCTGATGGTACTCGAACTCGACGCGGTGAGAGGCTGAGTGAGTGTTGTGGTGGAACAGGCTAAGGACATATGTACGAAACAACTTAGGTCATTTTTTTTTTTTAAATAAAAAAGAAAAAAAAATCCTAATTTTTGATAGAGATACCTTTAATTGTAAATGTTGTTCCTATCAGCCGGTAAATCAGTTGTTTAGGATTGAGAGAATTATTTTGGAAAATATAGGATTTATAAAACAAACCAATCCCCAAATTAAGTCAGTCTTAAGGTGCTTCATTAATGCGACCCCAGGACTCGGATCCACAACGGGGAGAAGCTAAATGATTATCACCGACTATAATCACTCGGTTCAAGCTTAGTTTTCTTTAAAATTAACTAATTTAATTGCGTTAGAGGTATAAAATGGCATTTGTACGATCCTGCAATGTAGGTAGCTGTCGTGGTGAATCGGGGACGAGGGGCCTCCGTAGCTGACTTTAACACTCACTCAGCCCCTCACCGCGTGGGTTCGAATCCCGGCAGGGTCATTCGGATATTCATGCGAGGAAGCCTTCCAGCTAGCTTGCGGAAGGTCGGTGGTTCTACCCGGATGCCTCTGTGCATTCTGGGTCTTTCTCCACCTGTAACTGGCTGGACGTCGCTATATGACTGAAATACTGTCGAAGCGACGGTAAACTCAAATAGTCAAGTCAATCAGGGGACGTCACAACAAAAGCTAGCTCCGCGACAAGGTATCTCCACGCAGATGCGCATTCGGATCTTCGAAATATCCAACGGGTTAGGCCGGGAATACTGAGTTGATACGATTGTCAGATAAGGAGCCAATCCACTGCGCCAGAGTTTGTCACGTGTCATCGTATACTTCTACCACTTATTAAGTAGGTGTAACACTATTTGACAGCAATTAAAGTTACACATCACTTATTGTACATTTTGTGTTCATTCTCACATCCAATGCAAATGATATCGAAAGTTAAAATCCGGCTTTATAAGCAGAATATCAAGTACATCAGTTGGGTTTAACGCCCGGCCGACAGAATTTCCCTTGTAAATATGCTAAGCGCCAAGCAAGGGAGCTATACCTGTAGGTACCATATTTTTCGACTTTGGTATGTCGAGACTGGGGATAGAACCCACGACCTCCCGTTTCCTGGGCGACGCTTTCCACACAGCCACCGGTACCGGTGACCCTGAGGTTAGACGTATGAAAGGGAAGTTAGGTTGCAAAAAACAGACAACACTCATTATGTAACATACGTAATTTTATTTACATTTTAAAATGCCTAATTATTAAATGATAAACTATAAAAATGAAATTCATAATGTTTGATGCGAATCACCTCTATGCCATATATAATGCATGTCATTCACACACACAGCACGCGCGCGCGCGCGCGAACACACACACACACTTATGTAGAAGATAAGCCTTATATTTAAGTGCAAATCGGATTTCATAGAAACCGGTTTTAAAATTACCCCATATGAACAGTTTATTTTTCAGTTCTTATGTATGAACAACTGAGAATTTGAAATATACATGAACTTTATTTGTCCCCATTTGATACTCTGACATCGTAAAGATAAATTTCTATACGGTATCTATACTCCTTATTGAAAATATGGCCTCCTTTTTTCCAAAGGTGTAAAATCTTCGTGATGTGAATTTCGATTCATTTTTGTATACTCTGAAATCATCAATTTTCGTGGGACACTAATTTTCGTCGATTTCGTGGGTGGTTTTATCCACGAATATTAATCCCTACAAAAACTTGTCTCTTATATAGACCTCACGTTTTCTAGAACATAGATCTTTGAATAAATGTGCCCACGATATTCCCTTAGGTACACAATCAATGAAATTTAATGTCAACGAAAATTAATGACTTGACAGTACACTGTTTATCAAGTGAATTTTGTTACCTCCCTAGGCGTATTCAAATTTTCCAGGACCCTAAAGTTTGCAGAAATAATCAGATAACTATACAATAATAAAACCACACTTTCAACCCATCTTGATATAAAAACCATCAGTATTAAAATCAAATTCTATTTTTCTTTACGTTCAAGTATATACAAATGAAAACGGAAATAAAAATAAATAAAAATACCTCTGTTACCAATTTCGAAAAACTTCATGTGTTAGAAAAATAGGGAAAACTTAAAATACTTAGAAAGTGATTCAGATATACAGTACAAAGTCCAGGGCATTAATGGTTGTGTGATTACTCAGCCTTTAAAAAGATATTACAAAAATAATTTAAAAATAAGCCAAATGTGAACAAGCTATGATCGAACGAATGCCATGGTGGTGGGCCTTAGACTAGAGCTCATCAAGGTGCATGCACCTGTGAAGTTTGGAGGCTGTAGGTGGAAAGACTCCCTTGTTATAGTCAAGGTTAAAGTTTTGTGACAGACAGACCAAAATCAATATCCCCCCCCAATCTATCGATGCAGAAGCATAAAGATATCAAGAGTTCACAATTTAATTTTCCTTGATCTATATACATAATCATTCCATTAGGAAATCAAACAAACTAGGATTATCACTGAAGGAGTATAATACCCCTGCATAATGGACTGACACAGAAAAAGAGCTGTAATTCTTAAAAACATTGTTGTCTACATGTGTCTGCTGATTGGTCTTGTCTTGATAAATCATTATTCCAAGTCTGAAGGTTTTATCAAGGAAAATTATCTAAGGCCAAAAAAAAACAACGAAAAACAAAAGCTGTCAGAGGACAGCACGCTCGACTATTCAAAATGATTGTTGGTAAATCAAATAAAATCTATTTCAATAATTGCCCTTCACATACCCTGTATTTAATAATAGTCAAAAATGATATACCTTGATAGTCTTGATACCTCTTAATATTTTTATGAAGTCAAATCAATCCCATGCCTAGTTACTGAGCATAATAACACGGTGCATGCACAACTTTAACCAAGTATCCAAGTTAGAAAAGGGCCTAAACTTGTATAAAATTCAGTCCAAGAGTTATCCTCCTTGGTTTTCTGATACCCCTGAATACACTCCTTAACTTTCTAGTCAATTCCATAAACAATTTCTGAAATATAAGCTGCATCATAGCTCGAATGCAAAACTTTAACCAAAATTTCTAAATTAAAAGAGGGACATAATTTGCAATATATTCCATCAAGTGTTATCTTCCAAGAAAGGATGACACCCCTAAACATATTAAAGATATTTCAAATCAATCCCATGCGTGGACTCTGAGATATAAGCATGAAAGTTCCTTGCATGCAAAACTTTAACAGAAATTTCTAAGTTAAAAAAGGATCCACAACTGCCAATATATTCAATCAAAAGTTATCTACCTTGATAGTATGGTACCCCTAAATGTATTAAAGATGTTTCAAACCAATCACATGCCTGGATACTGAGATATAAGCATGAAAGTACCTTGCATGCAAAACTTAAACCGAAATTTCTAAGTTAAAAAGGGGCCATAATTTATATTCTATTCAGTCAAGAGTTATCTACCTTGGTTGTCTGATGCCCCTGAATATATTTATTAACTTTCAAGTCATAACCATGAATGGTTACTGAGATATAAGGTTGATAGTAACTTGCATGCAAAACTTTAAAAGCTAAAAAAACAACAACTTCCGCTTCTGGTCTACAGCCAAAAAAATAAAAAATAAAAAGAAAGTAGGAATTTTTTTTCAAAATGAAAGGTAAAAAAAAAAAAAGGGAAAGATTTTTTAAAGGCAGAAAAACTTAGGGTTGGCCGTTAAAAAAGATGGTCAGTTAGGAGACCAGAAACAGAACTATTTTTGATTTTGGTCTAATTTCATGTACAGTAAGTGTAGGACAGGATGTGACTCAACAGGATGTGATAAGCGTGATTCTTATAGCCTCCACTTCACAGTGAAAAGTGTGGGTATGAAAATAGTTTGTTAACAATACATTCAGTGTTTACAAACAACAGTAATTTACAAAGCCCTATCCACATAAAGAAATGTTTTTAATCCTTTAGTATATTTCATCAACTTAACAGTAAAACAAAACAAAAGATAAATTGTAACTTTAAATGAAATGCACAATGACTCATCACTTAAAAAAAACAAGAGGGCCAAGATGGCCCTGAATCGCTCACCTGAGAAACATTGCCTTCATTGCCAATTATTGTATTATGAGTCATACTGAATACATAATCCATGCAGAAGTACAGCAGGATCATCTAAATTCCACAAAAAAAACAACGAACCTGCCATCCAAATTTTAAAGGTCATAGCTCTAATAAGTCTATATAAAATCAAGTGAACCTGGGCTGGGGTCAATTTGTACACCAGGGCCATGATTTGGACAAACTTGGTAGTAGTTCACTAGGTCATGTTACACACCAAATATCTAAACTCTTGGCCTTACGGTTTTGTGACCAGTAGATATTTATAGTTTTTCCAATGTAACTCTATGTAAAATCAAGTGACCCCTAGGGCGGGGCCAATTTTGACCACAGGGCCAGGATTTGAATAAACTTGGTAGTGGTTCACTAGACAATGCACACCAAATATCTAAGCTCTAGGCCTTGCGGTTTCGGCTAAGAAGATTTTTAAAGACTTCACTTAAAAAATCTATTTTTAGGTCCCTTGACCCAGATATGCAACAGACCGTAACCATTTGAACAACTTTGGAAAAACTTCACGCAAGGAACATCACAGGCAATTTTCATCAAATTTGGCCCAGTGGTTTCAGTGGAGATGTCATTTGAAACAATTATGGACAACAGACAGTCACTGATCCTAAAAGTTCACACGAGCACTACGTGCTCAGGTGAGCTAAAAAAAAAAAAAAAAAAATTGTTTTTAAAGTTTAAAGTTCAAGCTGTAAGGATTCATGACTATGCTCTTAATTATAACAAGGTCAAACCCTTGGATCCAAGATCGTGAAAATACTTAAGAACTATTTCCGGCTCAAACTCAAATCCTTTTCAGACTTGAAAATAAATGTGTTCATATTTTTCTAGACCACAAGGCCATTTTACTTTTGAACAATATATATAATTTCCCTGATTGCTGATTGGCTATTTCTCACCCTTTTAACAAAAACTGAAGTAAAAAAATTCTGATTATCCATGGAGGCCTATGTAATTGCTTGTTAACCAGATACACAAGAAATGATTAACCCTTTACCTCAAGAGACTTGCTTAGACACCTTGGCAACCATGATTAACCCAGATCAGACAGTTCCTTCCTTTCTAGAGCTATCTGATCAGGATTTCCCCTGTTTGCTCATATATTGCAGTTCAAATCCTATACAGTTTGCATGGCAAAGAAAAATCCATATATACATTTACCATTTAATATTCAATTCATTAATATTCATCACCTCAAACATTTGTACATGAATATTCAGAAGGTTAAGGATTTATAGAACAAAAATGACATTAAATGAGTAACATTTATAATTAAAATCATGCATTAAGTAATAACACATGTAACTAATTAGGGTCATCCATCCATCATTAACTTGTGATCATGGTCCTTCAAGTGATCATGGAAATTTTAGAGTAAATAAGTTTTATAGACTTTGAGCAAAAGAGCCTATAACTCCAAGTCAATGGATGCTTTCATCCACACTAAAGTCATTTGAAGGACTAAGATTTTAATTTAATGATGGATAGATTACCTGAATGAAGTCTCCACTGCTTATATGAGCTACATATTGACACTGCATATGAATTTTTTACTACAGCAGCAAAAGCATGTGTAAACTCTTAACATATATCTATTTCAATATTACAAATATACATGTTCATGTATATAATAATTGTGATAAATCCCACCACAAATGTGATAAATCACACCATAATTGTGATAAATCACCACAAATGTGATAAATCACACCATAATTGTGATAAATCACACCATAATTGTGATAAATCACACCATAATTGTGATAAATCACACCATAATTGTGAAAAATCACACCAAAAGTTCCACCATTTCATATCATTTTTTTTAAAATCTAAAATCTAAAAAAAAAAAAAAAATGCTGCGCGATAAAATCAGATATTAGCTAGACCTAAATTTTGTGTGCTAAAAAGAATCATAAAAGTGTAATTTAGGAAGCACCCATTGCTAAGATAGTATTCAAATAATGTAGCAATATGAAGCTAATTACAGGTGCAGGAAGACCCAGAGCACACAAAAGCTCCTGGGTAGAACCACAAACCTACTGCAAAAAGAATCAGAGAGAGAGATTTTTTGACTTTCAAAATCTTAAAGTTTATATATATCCTTATATCACATAAATATGACTTTTTCACAAATATTTTTTTTAATTTTTACTCTACTTTGCTTAAAATTATGAACAAGTCGGTATGTCTAAGAGGCCTTATTTTATACTCCTGTTGCAGAAACCTTCTTTATATTTAGCCCTGAGAATACTGATATCTGAATGCTGTTTATGAAAGAAGTAATTGGATTTATCATTGTAACATACTGTTTTAGCAACAATAAAAGATAAACTAAAAATATACTTTCCACAAAAACAAAATCTATCAGATGTAAGTTAAAAGGCTTATACAGTCTTTTGGTTTTTTCCTTCCTCGACAAGATTTAAACCCAAAATAAATGTTTATGTCGATCTTTTTACCTCGACTATTTCGTTACGTCGACTAGAGAATCTAAGTCACAAACTTCTAGATTGCTATTTAATTTCACACTTTATGTCGAGAAATTATCTGTGGTGACTGCGAGAGGTGTGAATAACACCGCGCGCTGATAGTCACTCTCTACTAATTGGTGTCGCAAACTAATGCCGTAAGCGAGTGTCGTTAATTACTCGTTTGTTTGTGTCCATACCCAAGCTTAACAAACAAAAGGTGTTTATGTAATTAAAATGTTATTTGTCTCATGTCAAAATTTGAGCAATTCTACAAGGTGTATAAATGAGTTCTGATTTTTAAACCAACGTCAATTTTCATGACTTTTACGACTACATGTATGTCTGAAATGTTAGAACCCAAAACGCCTGTTGAACAATCCAGAGAAGGGCCTGGTATCCAACCTGGGAGGATATCTGGATCAACTGCTGAGAAATCTAGAGGACCTGGTACCCAATCCGGGGGGATATCTAGACTATCGGCATCAGGGTGGAAATATGAAAAATGAAGTATTTACTGCCAGAAAACTAATACAACTCACAGGGAACAAACAGTTGGAAATATATAAATATTAAGTTCAATGTCAGTTGTTTTTAAATCAACGATGAGAAGAAAAAAAACAAGGAACATCCCTATTGCTGAATGTTGAGGTAAATAACAAAATACCCAAAAGTATCCCAGCTACTGATATCTCGACAAACTGATATGTCGACTTAATTTCAACAGTCCCGATGATATCTAGACAATGAGAGTCGACTGTACATGTATAGTACAAACATTCAGCAGAACAATGCAAGGTACATAAATGACATATATGCTTGTCAAATTTATGAAATCAAATAATCATCATACAAAAACTAAATGAAGCTATTCTATTTGATGCAATACATTATTTAATGCAATATACATAAAGACACAAACACATAAACATGCATAGTGTGGAAATCTCTCAAGCCATAAACTCTGCTTCTGTTGTTGTGTTGGAATTTACTGTTGCTATGTATTACATTCATAAAGCAATGTCCAATGTCCAGCTAATTACAGGTAGAGGAAGACCCTGTGTGCACAGAGGCACCTGAGCAGAATCACAGGGGTTGACCCTAACAGTGTCCCAGGATCCCCGAGGACACCAAAAATCAGGAATGGACTCCAGAATTGACATGACAGGTGTTCCGTAATTTTGGTAATTTTCTTCTGGGACATGTACAATATTAAAGCAGATTACAGGTGAGGAGGTGGCCTCCCAAATATTCCCTTTAACCATATTTGCAATCTCCTTAGTTACTATCATACACGTCACTAAAACAAAGAAATAATGTCATCCCAAAATCATGGAAAGAAGTGTTTTTCAGTTAACCCTTTCCCTCATATAGACTCATTTTGATGCACTCAATAGGTACCACATAAAGCCTGATCTGCAGAAAACCACAGTTAAACCTTACCAAATTTAATTACAAAATCCTCATTTCCAGACCACTGAGGAGCAGTGAACACATAAAACCTGATCAGTCTGCGAGTTACTCGCAGGCTGATCTGGTTTTACGCTGTTTGCATAGGTCTTTTCATGGTGTCCCCTATGAGGGAAAGGGTTAAGAGAAAAAGTGACAATCTTATCCCATCTCTTAAAACTGAATGATACCACAATAACAGTTTTGCCTCTAACATGAACAGGTTTATTCGGGCTTTTTTTTTTATATCAAAATTAGGTCAAAAGTCAAGGTAAACTGCATAATGAAGAGGTCCATCTACTTAAGCAACTGTCCAACTATTGAAGCAATCCAATTAAGCACATAGAAATTATAGCAGATTAACCAAAAGGTAAACCTGTCCAGAAGTTACTTTTTTCATCAAAAGTAGGTCAAAGGTCAAGGTCACAAGGTCAACCACATGACATAAAGTAAGTTTCTGATACTACCAATAATACTACCAAGTAATAACTTGCCGGTATTTTCTTATTATCATATTAAATCCATATACAAAATTCTGTTTAACAAACATTCCACAGAAAAGAGTCATCCAAAATTCTTATTCAGAAACAATGGCATGCATCTTTTTTTTAAAATTATTCAAAAAATTTAATTTGATAAAAGAACCCAACAAAACAGTGGAATGCATTATATATACAGACACATTCTTTACTATATTGAATATCTACAGAAAGTTACCTTTGACAAAAACAAATTATCCTTATATACATACTACATGAAAATATTGACTAACATTTGCATAATACATTATATACAATTTACATAAAAGTTTCATTTTAAAATTTCATAATTACAGTTCAAAAATACAAATTCCGCCCAATATCTTCCAATCAATGATGATGTACAGTAATTCAGTTTTGTGTCATACGATCACACAAACTAGAATATTCAAAGAAGCTAACTTCACAAAATACATCTGATTAAGTATGAACTTCATATACTGATTATGATGCATTGACAAAAGTATCAGACCAAGATCAGACAGCTCCTGATCAGGGTCTCCTCTGTTTGCTTATACAATATTGTAGCATAGATTCTACACAGTCTGTGTGGCAAAGAAAACTCCATTATTTCATATACCATTTTAAGTTCAGTAAATTAATATTCATCAAATCATAAATTTGTTCATGAATATTCATGAGGTACAATCATGAGGTTTAATCAGCAACACGTCTCCTACAATTTGCCTTCATAATTTGAGCCTTTATTTGTCAACCTTTCTTCCAGAAAACCACATAGTCAGTTACTAGCTTTGATACTTCACTCATTTGTATCAGGTTCAGTACCTTGTGTACTATCTTCCTCATCTTGAATGTCTTCATCAGACTCCTCCTGGCCATCCATCTCTTCCGTTTCATCGTAGTTATTATTCACAAAAACCTCATATCCTTCAATAACACACTTCATATTACTCTCTGAACTGGCTTCTCCTTCATTTTCATTTTCAACTTCTTTGATATCTGTACATTTCACACTGTCTGTAAGCAATGTTTCATCATTTGACTTTGGTACTTTATCAAGATTGCCACTTGTTCCAGCTTCAGCCTTTGGTATTCTAATTACCTTAGGAGTTGCTTTTACACAAGGCATGTTGGATGTTTGATCCCGCCTCTTTAATTCACTTACAAGCTGGCCTCTTCTCTTTTCAAGTTCTTTTTTCTTTGCCACAAGGGACATGAGCAAGGCTGCTACCACATCTACAGACATCGACTTTCCTGTTGAATCACCATCTGAATTGTGAGCTTGAACTTTAACACTGCCATCAGGCTCAGCAACAAGTTTTGCAGTGCCTTTATTTACACACTCAAGAAGCTCTTCCATGTCCCCTACGTTCAGCTCAGTATTTAATGTCTCACTGTTTAAAGTAGATGCATATGCATGTTCTAAATCCTTATCAGGCTTATCACCCATATCTCTTTGTTCAGCATTTTCTAAATTGGTTTTTGACATAACCTGAGCATTGTCAACGACTTTCAGAGTACAAACATGAGGTTGGTCTTTTGCTGCACAGGAAAGGCAATTATGACATGGGATGTTTCTTTCTGGATGCTCTTCATTGTAATGAGAATTAAATTCATCTGTCGTCCAAAAATAATTGTAGCAAAGGTCACACTGGAAGGGAGACAAAGGCTCTCCTTTTTCATGCAATCTTTTGTGCATTTCTAAATCTAAAAAATAATCAAACCTGAGAGAGCATATCAAGCATTTGTAAATGGACCTCACATCTCTATGACGAACCAAGTGATGCTCAAATAAAGCTTTATTGGAGACACTTGCTCTACATCCCCCACATGTCCATATGTTCAGGCCAGAGGAACAATTACTGCAGCTGAATTTAAGTTTGTTTGTATCCAGATCAGTATTCAAAACCTCATCACAGTCCATGCATCTCATTTGGTGACAAGACTTCATCAGCATATCGTGTATCTTAATAGCATCTGACACACTGTTGGATGCAAGTTTTTCTGCCGAGATATCCGATCAACCGGTGTAAAGTTTTGTACATCGTCCTTGGGTCTACCCTGAGTATTTTCTCTCTGGTCAATCTCTGAACTTGTATTCAGGTCTGCTTCATTGTCTTCAAACAAAACATCATTCTCTACTTTAATATCAACACATTCATAGTCCTTAGGAGTCTCTGAATATGTACTTTTGCTTGCTTCACTCTCTTCAAGCATTAAGTCATTCTCTTTTTTAATAACAATATTTTCATAGTCTTTTGAAATCTCTGAATTTTCACTCTCTGTTGCTTCATTCTCTTCTAACATTAAGTCATTCTCTTTTTTAATAACAACATCTTCAAAGTCCTTTGCAATCTCTGAATGTGTACTTAGGATTGTCTCACCATCTTCAAGCAATGGTTCATTTTCCTTTTTTATAACCACATCTTCAAAGTTCTTTGCTGGTAACGAATAAACATCAACTATTTTTGGACCATATTGATGGTCAAGATTTCTTGATGGTATATCTGATGTGTCACCTCTAATAGGGCATACCTCCCCCACTTTTTGACAAGAAATTGTCTCTAAAAGTCTTTGACCTGCCGAGTTTACAATCAAAAGCTCATTCTTTCTGTAAGAGGCACCCGACTGTGATGGACATATTGTTGTTGTGGGCAGTTGACTCTTTGGATTCCTGCTTAAAGTTGGTGTGTCTTGACTTGTTGAAAGCATCTTTGAAGCCTTGCCTTTTGATACAATACCTTGGCTTGATAAGGAAGTAGAAGTATTGCTAACAGAAACAGCACCTCGAGTTGTTGGCAAGTGAATCTCAATTGCCTGGCTTAAAACTTTGGTACCTTGACTTGCCAGGAGTCTCTGTGAAGCTGCGTCTAACGTTACATTGCCCTTACTTGTTACAAGTATCTTAGGACTCTGACCAACAGGAAGAGCAACTTGACTTGATGAAGGTGTCTTTGAAGCCTGGTCTTTAGCAAAGTTGACTAGATCTGCTAAAAACTGAGAGGCCTGCACAGAAGTGCTCTGACATGTTTGGGACTTTGTTTGCAGCGTCTGATCTGAATTACGGGATCTTTGACTTGTAGACAGCATCAGTTGAGTATTATCTACAGAAGTGGTACCTTGATTTGTTGGCATCTGAAGCTGAAGAGTTTGTCCCTTGGAAAGAGTGACTTGATTAGTTGAGGGAGTCTGTGAAGTCTTGCCCAAAATGTTTGTGCCTTGACTTGTTACGGGACCCTGTGAAGTTAGGACTACCGGAATATAGGCCTGACTTGTTGAGATAGCATGATGAGTATGTCCAACAGAAACAGTGTCTTGACTTGTTGGCAAGGGGGTCCTTGGAGCCAAAATTAAAGTGCCATTTTCAGTTACCATTAATTGTGTAGTTTGGTTAGGATTGCCAAATGACTGTTGCGTCTGGCCAACAGATGAAATGCTTGGGCATGTTGGAAATTTAGTTTGAAGGGTCGTGCCTAATTCTTGAGTGTTTTTTCCTGTTGACATAATCACTGGCAACCCTGAAGCAAGGGTGTCTTGTTTTGTTACAATCACTTGTGCAGCTTGGCCTGAAGTACAAGAAACCTGGTTTGAAATCATCTTTGGAACACTGACTGCAGAAAGAGTGCTTTGACTTGTCGCGTTATTGTGATGGACTGCCGCCAGAGTGCCTTGACTTGGTGGCCTTAGCTGTAGAACCTGGCTCTTGGAAATATTACCTTGGCTTGGAAACAGCCCCGCTGGAACCTGGCCGAGGCCTGTTGATAATATCATTGGTGTACGGACAACAGACAAAGTGCTAGAACTCGCAGGCATAAACTTTAGAACATTCTTGGAATTATTACTTTGGCTTGGAAACAGGCTCTCTGGACCCTGGCCGAGGCTTGTTGACAATTCTAGAGGTGTGCGAACTATAGACATGTTGTTTTGACTTGTGGGTTGTCTGCATTTAGAAACAGGCCCTTATAAACATTACCTTGGCTTGCTAAGGGCCTCTGTGGAATCTGGCCTAAAGCAATAGAACCTTGGCTTGCTGACATCATCAGGGGTGTTCCAACCTCAGAAAGAGTGCTTTGGCTTGTAGGCAATTGAATCGGTAAAGATTGCCCTTTTGAAATAGTACTTTGGCTTGATAACAGCCCTTGTGGAGCCTGACATAAAGAAAAATTGCCTTGATTTGTCAACAGTTGAGTCTGAACATTATTTGATGACAACAACTTTTGATTCTCACTGACAGAAAAACTAGCTTGACCCAGAACAACTGGTATAGAACCTGGATTTGCTGGCTGCTGCATTAGCTTGACCTGGCTGGAAGCAAAAGTGCTACAATTTGCTGATGGCAATTGCTGAGTTTGGTCTCCAGAAAGAGAGCCTTTAATGATTGGAAGCTGGGACTGTGGGGTCTGGCCCTTGGAAATATTACCTTGGCTTGTAAAGAATGTCATTGGTGTCTGACCCAAAGAGAAAGAGCCCGGACTTTGTGACAGCATTAAGTTTCCAGATCCACCAACTCCTGGTTGCATTTCAGCAAATCCTTTTTGTGTGTTTTGGCCATCGTTAGAACATACTGCTTTGCTTGGCAGTAATACAACTGAGGGCACCCCATGGACCATCATTACAACTGGAATGAAACTTGGAAAAGAGGTAGGTGGAGGAACTAAAGATGACATCTGGCAAATTGGTGTAGTTATCAAATCAGATGCCGACGTCAAAATGGGTCCTATTCCCATCTCTGGTTTTTCCATTTGATGGTCATTATTTTCTACTTTAGTGGATAGAGTGGTTCTATCTTTCCCTTCTTCTTTTTGAAAATCACTAACCTTTTGAGGTTTTTTAATATTACCGGTTGATGACCTTGGAATTTTGTGGTTATCCAGGAAAAGGCTGCGTGTTGTCCAGACATCTCCAATCTTAAGGCCCAGTTCATTACTGTCTGTATTTTTCTCTGTATCAGAGCATTGTGGTTCACCGGTTTCACTTTTGTCAGTTTTATCTGCACCAACTAGTTTACCTGGTTCATCTTTTGCATTTTCATCCCTAGCTTCATTATTTTCTTTTTCGTTTATCCTGTCTGTGGCTTTCTCATTATCATGCTCTAGTGCTGAAGTATCCTTTTCTTTAGGTACACTTTCTTCAGAAACACAATTAAAACCTGAAGATCCAGTTGTTTTTTCTTCAGTTTTATCTGATCCATCAAGTTTCAATTTTCTTTTCTTCCTAGCTCCAGATATCAATTTCTTGTTCACCTGTGGTGTTGACCTTTCAATTGTAACCATATAACAGTGATCTACCTCATTTCCAGCAGGTTTTGGTTTTATAGGTCTGGGAAACACTTTCTGCTTAGCTTGTGTATTTTCACCAGTATTGCCTGAGCTGTTGTCAGTAGAATTCAGATTTCTGTTAAATGCAGCTTTGTTACATAAAAATTCTCTTTCAGCAGAATCTTCAAACGTTGCTCTTTGTCTGCACTCTCTGACTTTGTTTTAACATCAATCAATTCTGCTTTAATATCATCCGACAGAGTATCCATTCTTCGTAAAATGTCGTCATACCACTGTATTCTAGGTTCATTTTTATGACACATTTTCTGTGTGATTGCGAACTTGGACCGTTCTAGTCTAACAAATGAGAGAAATTCCAAGTCTGCAGCTACCACTTGTAGCACTCCAAGGCATACTCTTTGTTTCAGTTCAGCATTGAACACATCATACACGTCACAGGAATAATTTCCATGCAAAATATCAATTAAATCCTTTTGCACTTGAATTCCGATATTATTTATGCCTTTCCACAATAAGGCTACCCTCAGACAGTCCTGTTTGGAGCCTGGTTCCAGAAACTTATTTAACTTTGTCACCCTGCCTAGTACGATTCCAAGCTCATCACAAAAATGAGTAGTGACTTTTCTTTTCATTCTCTCAATTTCACTTTCAGTTCTGAAAACACCATAATCAGGATGCCTGAAGACTTTCCCAGTGTTTGTGCATTGTTTTATTTGTTGGGCCAATGCCAAACATTGTTTAATCAACTGTTTCAAAGATTTATATATATTTTTTTTCTTGAAAAGGAATGTAGCAAGTTTTTCCACTGAAAACCACCCCTCAACAGGGTCATGTTATTTTCAATTTTGGACGAAACAGTTTCTTCATCTATTATCTCACCAGTTGCTGATGTGTCAGCTCCTTCCTTCTCTTGAACCACTTTCTTTTCACATCCGCACATTCATCAAGAGCCTCACCAGTAATTAATTCAATCTTTTTCTCTTTAAGAATATTTTCCTCTACAAGTGTTCCAAGATTAAACTTTCATCAAAATTACCAACTGCAGGTTTTTCATTATTTTGCTTTTTTCTAAGATTTATTTGAAAGTCAGTTAATTCTATCCTCAACTTTTAAATTTTATATCATTTTCAACTTCAAACTGATTAATAATTTCAGCATCTTGTTCAGCTCTTTCCTTACACACCTTCTTCCCATTCCAACCATGTCGTCTTTTCCTTCAGATTTCCTCTTTTTAGATTTAGAAGCTTTTGAGCTTTTCACTTCTTCAACTTCATCCTCACTATCAGCTGTATTACTATCATATTCTGCATAATCATATGTTTTCCCTCTTGTTCTCGGAGAAACCCTAGGGGCTGTAGCACCTTCATTTCCTTCTCTCGTACTTGAAGAAGCAATTGAATCTCCACTAATTTCATCACAAAAATCCTTCTTCTTTTTCTTTATCACACTTCTAGCATCTCCTTTTCTCTGATGAAAACCAAAAGATTCATCATCAAGTGTTTCAATAAAATTTTCCTCTTCTTCTGGATCAACCATTTTCCTTTTCCCTATCCGGGGTTCTGGAGAATTTGGTCCCATATTAGTATCACAATCACCACCACTATCCCTCAGCATTTCTTCCATCTTTTCTATACAGTCCTTGTCTGTTTCAGTTAATTTTCCACTTTCGTCACCACTATACTTTACCATCTCAGAGTCTTTGTCTCCAACATTATCACTTGCCATCTCTTCTGTCCTTTTAATACTGTCTTTGGTCATTTTGGTTGGTTCCCCACCATTGTTGCCACTATTCTTAAACACCATTTCTTTCTTTTTCACACAGTCTTTATCTGTTTTGTTTGGTTCCCAAACTTCATCACCACAAATCTTTAGCATTTTTTCTTTCCTTACTAAACTGTCCTCATCCATTTCATCTGAATCTACATTTTTTTCACCACTATTTCTCAACACATCTTCTGTCTTTTCTATACTGCCCTTTTCTATTTCAGTTAATTCTCCACTTTCGTCACCACTATACTTAACTATCTCTGCTGTCTTTTTTACAGAGTCTTGGTCTCCAACATCATCACTTGCCATCTCTTCAGTCCTTTCAACACCGTCTTTGGCCATTTTGGTTGGTTCCCTACCTTCATTGCCACAACTTTTAAACACCGTTTTTTTCTTTTTCACACAATCTTTATCCGTTTCATTTGGTTCCCCAACTTCATAAACGCAAACCTTCAGCATTTCTTCTTTCCTTACAAAACTGTCCTCATCAATTTTAGCCGAATCTACATTTTCCTCACCACTATTTCTCAAAACATCTTCTGCCTTGTCTACACTATTCATTTTGGAGGATTCCATAGCTGTATTAACGTCTTAATACCATTTAAAAGTACTTTCGCAGCAATGGTGAATCTTTCCTTTCTCGCTAAAATCTTCAACATCAAATATGTAATGTCTATACTGATTTCTTTCAAGCCTTAAATAATATATTTAAGATAGCTTTTCATTGACACTGTCATCTCACACATCCATATGCATTTTTCTTACTTGATATCTCCTTTTTTATCCTTATCTTCTAGAGGTATATAAATTCAATTGCAATATACAGCCAAATTAAGTCCATTGCATCTCATAACCAATTACTCAAACAAAATAAAACAAAATATAAAATAAAACTTTCATCAACAAAAAGCTAAAATTGCTTACAAAGAAAAAATATTGTCTTATCCACACCTTAAAAATTTTACTTTCTTACCAACCAAACCATACAAGTTATTCACATAACCTTATATTAATTTCTCAAAAATTCAATTCAATACATAAATGAATAATGGACCCAAAAAACAACACAAATAAATGTACATAAAATTGCTAGTTATACAATGTATAGAATTCCTTCTACAAGGTTGTTTTATACATAAAACTGTGGAGAAAATCGTAGAGCACAATATTTCCACTGTGGTTGCTTACACATTTATTTAGGTCCTAATACAGATCTCCAGCTCATTTGCTTTGTAGATGACAACAACATCCAAACCTGTAACAGAAGAACAATCAACTGTTGATATCAATGACATAATGATCAAAGGTTGAAATTGTTTTTCTTTTCATAACAAACAACATAGTGCCATGGTGGTTTGTGTGTGTGTTTCTCTAAATCAACGAATTAAATCTTAAATTTTGGAAATTTTCAAATTTACTTCTCCCCTGTTCTGAAATCCTGTATCTGCACCTGTAGTGTCAGAGTTAGGTGGTATGTGGTGGACACTGTTTATTTTGGAGTTTTTATTTAATCAAGGGCCGTTACTCTGGAGCACTAGTTATTAAGCTTAGTCAAGATAAAGTAACAGTACACATTGTGACCAAGTTCGGTAAAGATCAGTTCAGATTTATCAGTGCTATAGAACGGACAATTCAGTAGACAAGCCGGTCTAGTTAAGTGAAAACTACACACAGTGCAGATCCCCTGTAAAGCTATAATTGGGGTCCAAAGTTACTGTTAATATTGGATAGCAGTATAACTGTTTGGTATCCCACTGACAGTATTTCATTTATTTTGGAAACTATGTCTGCTTGAGACATAGTGCTGCTACAATGCAGTATCACACCAGCTACACCATGGTATCACACCATGGACATGTGACATTATACCATACCAAATCATATTATCCAATCACCAGGCTGACCAGCCTGAACCACCCTGTATATATGCTGACCACAACATACAAAGGGAGATATACCAGTATCATATTTAACAACTTTGGTATGTCACAGTTGGGGATCAAACCCACAACCTTCCGCTCACTTGGCAGATGCTCTAAACTGGCCACAGGGATATACCTAGGTCAATATAACCATAAAATAAATACTGATATAGTGCAGTGATTTTTTTTTTGAATTTACTACCTTTTATGGTGGTTTCCACTAGTCAAAAACTTGACAATTTTCCCCAAAATTACTACAGTAAAACATCACATAAAGACTACCTCAAATAAGGACCAACTTACTATAACAACCATGATTTTCAGGACCCTGTTCACATATATACTGCTTAACATGACTCCACAATCAGACCTCTTCATTATTAACAAGACGCCAAAACAGGTACATCCCCGTCCCTAATGTTTGTCGGGGGTTGTTGAACAAAGGTAACTATTGAAAGCAAGCTTCATGTGTGTTTTCAGGACCTTCTTCCCATATAAACTGCTTTAAAATATGACTCAATAATCAAACCACCTCATAATTATGACCAGGTGGCTGTGGTCCAATGACTGGTTGTATTATTGAGTTTTTAATGTCCTATATTCCCAATGAAAAAGCTTTTTTTCTCTCAAAAGAAATATATCATGGAAATTTTGTGTTATTCTTATAATTTTAATGTTGATTTGAAACTTTCTATAACATATACCACCTATAATTTGGTAATTGTTTTGTTAATTTAAAACAATTTCATTATGATTTCCCTTTTTTTTTTTTTATTAGTAACACATATTTTCCCAAAATGAAAGCCACAGGTTGTAAATCAAGAGTGTTCTCTGGAACACATGTGTCACCTGCTGAATCATGACAGAAAATGTGTGATGGACAGACAGACGGATGGACGATGGAAAAGTGATCCCTATGTGTCACATCTGCTTACAGCAGGTGACACAAAAAGATTTTAAAAATAATCATGGTTGTGACATTCCTGTTACAATACAGCATAGTCTAATAGAAATGTGGGAGCTTGACCTTTAGGTTGTAGACACTTCCGACTCCTTATCCTTGGAAAATGTGTGTTGAGGATTCATGGAGATGACAGTAGAGATATCAGCAAGCTTATCCAGGGGGACCTCTTCTACGACAGTGTCCTGAGATGACCCTGGCAGGATCTGGTTATCTGGTAGAAATCCCGGCTCCAGCACGGTCAAGTTGTTGATTGAGTTTATGTTTCTAGATGCGTTCTCTATTTACGACGAAAAATGCATTATTATATTACATATTTTAAATATTATACTATCTTAACATTATTTAAAACATCATTATCTTTAGTTCTGTTTTACTTGGATATTTTTCTCCTGCATTTAGATCTTGGATCCATGGACTGAATCCTATAAATTTCACAATTAACCCTTTACCTCATGAATATTCATGTACAAATTAATGACTAAATGAATATTAACTGATTATATTTTGGGGGGTTCCTCAGTTTGCCAATGTATCAAAATGAGTCTATGTGAAGTAAAAGGTTAACTGACTATACATAATGCCGTGCCCAAGAGCGACAATGCAAATGGTTGAACCTGTAAGTCTTAATTGGAAGTAATTCATCAATTGTGCCTTGGCTAGACCAATGCTTTGATCCTCTTTAACTTTTGGATCAGTAATAAATGAACAATCAAAAGGGGGGTGCCCTAAATTCTCATTCACATGTCCTGTCATCAAATTAACCCTTTCCCTCATAGAGTACACCATGAAAAGACCTATGTGAACAGCATAAAACCAGATCAGCCTGCGAGTAACTCGCAGGCTGATCAGGTTTTATGCTGTTCGCTGCTCCTCAGTGGTCTGGTAATGAGGATTTTACAATTAAATTTGGTAAGGTTTGAGTTTGGCTTTCTGCAGATCAGGCTTTATGTGGTACCTATTGAGTGTGTCAAAATGAGTCTATTTGAGGGAAAGGGTTAAGATGACAGTACACATAGATCAACCAGTGTATATGTATACATGTACTTACTTGTACAGTCAAAGTGATGCACTACTTTACAATGTCTGTTCATAGTACCCTGATGACTGAAGGGCTTGTTACACACCGGGCAAACAAATGGCTGCTCCCCTGTGGAATAAATAGTGTATAATAATAATATATACACTATACTATTAATAATAATAATTATATATATATATATATATATAAAATATAGTAACTCAGTATAACATACATCTGCCATGTATTTGTTTATATATGGCAGCCGGCAGAATGTAGTTTTTCAAAAGAGAAGTGTTCCTCTTATAAAGGTTTAAACCAAATTAAATTTAATTCCCATAGGCATGTGGTGTTTTGTGCATTGCTATTTAGTTTATGTCCAGCAAACAGTGTGAAAAGGTTTAAAAACATTTTATTAAGTAAAATCAACCAAAGATTATTTATTTATCAACCAGGGCTACAAATAAGGTTTTAGGTCATTTGGGTATTTACTCATCAATGTTTCAAGGAATTGGGTTTTCACAATTTTAATTGAGTAATGAAAATAAGGTTACTCCATCAAAATTAAGTCAATTGCTCAAACTTAATTTTGGAATTGAAATAACAGTACATGTACTTACTGGTATATGCACCTGCTGTTCTTGTAACAATTATCACATGCAGGATTTATCATTAGCTCCTCAACAATCAAAAGTAAACACATTCAATCATTTTTTTTATCATTTAACACTTTTATCTATCAAATTTAAATACAAACTATTTAATGGTTAACATGTTTGGTTAAAATGGAATTGGATGCTATCAACTCTACTGCTGTTGTGCCTTTTTAATAAAAAAAACTTTGTCTAAAATACCTCTGACAACCTCGCTTCCAGATAGTCTATTATTCGTGACAAATGCCTGATGTTTGGTTTGCATGCAGTGTAAGGTCTCCACTCAAAGTTGTTTTTTTTTAAACATTTACCCTTTTTTCCTGCCTTGTGTAATTATCTTTGAAGCAAACGAATAGAAAAGTGTCAGATGAACGAATAAGACAGACTGGATTTATGTTTTATTTGAATGGGACCCAAAGAAGGAAATTACTGAAAATCGTTTGCAGTCTATTTTGCAGATTCACAAGTAACCAGTCTAACATATACGAGTATTTGTAAACATCACATTGATAATGTTGCATACCAATACGCTTTAATGTTTTGGATATTTGAGTAATCTAATTTTTAATTGCTTTTTGGTACGCTAGGATTTTTAAAGAATTGGGTTTTTATCTGTCTTATTTGCGTAATTACGCAAAAACACACCTTATCTGTAACCCTGTCAACAGTTGTTATAATAAGGAAAAGCTTGTTATTAAGTTTTCAAGTCATCTGTAAGTAGGATAACACCACATACATGTTTAGTGTCAAGCCCTAGCACTACTCTTGTGTGACCACTGTGACAAGTGTGATTCTATATAAAGAGACTTGTTCGTCAAAAAATATCTATTTCAATGATTGCATAAAAAAAACTACAACTTTAATCAGTTCAAAACTAAGTTCAACATTAAAGGACAGGCATTTTTCAGATGATAGGGATGAGGCAAATTCTGGGTGCATGATGCTAAGAGGAAGATGCTAATGGATGGCCCCTGATAAACAGTAAAACAAGCGTTATGTTCGAATGAACACCATGCCCCCATGGGGGCCTGAGACTAGGAGGTCAAGGTCATTTGAAGGTCAAGGTCAGGCCTCATCAAGATGCATGTACCTGTGAAGTTTGGAGGTTGTAGGTGGAAGGCCTTCCATGTTATGGTCAAGGCTAAAGTTTTGTGACAGAGACAGACCAAAAGCAATATGTATCTATCAATGCAGCATTAAAATGACCTACTGAGGAGTCATCTTTTTCTTACCCGTGTGTCTACGATAATGCTCCTTCAAATGCCACTTATTGGCTGCGGCATAATCACACAGCTCACATTGGAAGGGGCGGGGTCGAATGTCCGCGTGGATATTTTCAATATGTCTTCGCAGTGCATGTACTGAGGAATAAACTTTCTTACAGATGACACAGGTGCTTTTAAGCTCCCCGGTGTGGATCTTGGAGTGTGTGAGAAGCTCACTAGCGGAATGAAAGTAATTGAAGCAAATATTACACTGGTACTTGTTGCCAGCTATGTAAATGTACAGGGGCTCTTCGTCCGGCCCAGGGGAATGTTCCCGGAAAAAGTGGTCCTTCAGAGTTTTGCGCGCTCTGTAAAACTTCCCACACTGCTCACACACGTACACAGGCTCTATCTTTCCTTCCGGTGTTATTGGCAGGTCGGATTTCAGCACGCACGTGTTCACTAAATCAGCACTTACCGATATCTTCTTACGATATGGCGAGTTATTGAAAGTGATCAGTTTGTCAGCTATAAAACTACTGTCCGCTTGGTCAATCAGTCCCAGGAGTTTGTCCTTATCAAGCAGAGACTGCAAGAATGAATCGTTCGCACTTGTGTCCTCCGAGTCTGACACAGGCTCGGGTTTGACCTTTGAAATGTCAAACTCTTCTTCTGTACCATTTACATAGTCATCCTCAAATGTGTCATCACATTCACTTTTTATTGCAGATTCATTCAAATCATCAGTATCTATGTCAGGAGAAAGCCTAGGTTCTTCGCTGCCTGATTTCCGCCCAGAATTTTTTATTCGATGAAATCTTAACTTATGCTGAGTTACGTACCGTTTCTTGGCAAATGTTTTCAAACAGTATTCACAAGTATAGAGTCCACCATCAGATTTTTCGCTTGATTCAGGATTGTCTACTTCAGAGTTTATAACAAGTCGTCCTTCGCCGTCACTGTCACCTTCGTCCGAATTTGCTTCACTGTTACTCCCCGTTTTTCCCAGAGACAATAGATCAGCTGATTGCGTAGCCAGAAACTCCTCCTCAGTGACTGGTTCTGTTTTCACAATTGACAGATCAACTAAAGTCTTGCCAATGTCCTCTGTAACACCATATGATACTTTAGCATTACCTGCAACTGTTTTTCTGCCTATGTTTAATAAACTAATAGGTGCAGGGCGAGCTTTATTGACTTTTACTTTGGCAACCTGGCCATTTTCTCTCAACACACACACTTCTTTAAATCCCGACGAAGAATCTTTGACCAGGGTTTCCTTTAAGTTTGAAACAGCGTCTTTCAATACCTTAGGTGTGTTTACTGGCTTAGTTTGTGAGTCGCCAAGTTTATTCTTGGCTACATCATTCAAACCTACAGCATGAGACCCAACAACGTTAACAATTGTTTGTACCTTACCTACACCAGGGACATTAGGCGCAGAAATCACATTACCGCCAAGTGGTATCCCAGATACAATCTCTGAGTTGGTTAATAGCACAGTCTGTGTTGGATTTGGCTGAGCTGCAGTTTTTGAAGCCTCTTGCCCCTTACTGCTTTGAAGAGTTGCCTCCTTTAAGCAATCTTCATTGCTCTTCACAGTGAAGGACTGAATAGGCTTATTGTTGCAGAAGATAACTATCTTTATATCATTATTTTCTTCGGAAAGCTTCGACTGCAGAGTTTTCGTAAGAGCTTGGTTTAGCACACTGAAATCTATCAGACAATGTGATTGGTCCTGAGGTTTGCTCGGCTGAACTGGAGCCGCTGCTGCTGATGATGATACTACTACTGCTGGAGGTGAAAGAATTTTTGGGATGTTCTTCACATCTTTAAAAACACTCTTCTGCTGCTGGGTATCATTATTCACTTCAGAAAATAACACCACATTTGAAGATATTTTCGGCGCAATCGGAACAAGATGATTGACCTTCTTTAGCTGAGCTTGTTCGAGCAAAGCCTTTCGCAATTTATTTTTACACTCTGAGGAGTCGAGCTCCTCCCTCTTCCGCTTTCCTAAGCGGCTTGATGGCTGAGCTGAATTGCCCTTTTTCTTCTGCTTGTCAGCCCTTCTCACGCCGTTATTAACTGCCGATTTATCTGACTCAGATTTCAACACAGAAGATTTTTTCTTGAACTGCTGTTTCCTGTCTGCCTTCTTGTTATTTTTACCGGATTCGTTAAAGATGAGTCGCGTTAATTGTGCCTTGTCGCCCTGAGATGCGGCGTCATAGATTCTGTCAAGCACCGATGCTGGATCACAATCTTCGTTTGCACCGGGAACCTGGAAAACTTCGTATTCTATCTCCCCATCGGACTCATCGGAATCCTCACGAAACACCTCCTGCTTCTGAAACAAGTATGGTAACAGGAAATATTAGCACATAAATTCAAGCTACGATATAAGGTCTTTAGGACTCAAAATTTGCTTATATCATGGGTGCCATAAAAGCTAAGAGGGGTCTATTTGCTGTTGTTTTTGTTTTTTTATAATTTACTTTGGTTTAAAATCCAACTACCGAATTGTGTCAACAAAATACATGTATACAGAATTTCAGATTCACATTTGTCAAAAAAACATAAACACAAACACCCAATATATAAAATTCCTACTAACACCCAAATCATATAAATTTCCTATTTCATAAAAAACAGCTATCTATGGACCACTTCACACCAAAATGATATGTAAACCTATGTACCGGTAAATCAACGAGCACTTCCCCGACACCTAATCTACAAGCTGATGTATACAATGTATATCTATACATTATTCAAAAGGAAATAAACATACACTTGAATTTTTCCCCAGTCACTGATTGGTCATTTTAAATCAACAAATTATACCAAGTATTGCTGATCCTTTGGTGAAAGGGTGCATGAAAGAAGTACAGTAAACGCAATAATCTGTGGATTGGTGGGGAAAAGGAACGTGCTCAGAAAACTGCAAGACACCAAAAACCAATAGTATTCAACTTTCGGAGCTTATCGTTTCTGAGTATTTGGGGTTAATCTCACACGGACAATATTTCAGTCATTTGGAGACTATGTCTACCTGAGATAGCCACAATGCTGCCATATTGTAGTATCATGCCATAGACATGTGACACACCACATTCAAACATATAATCCTGACACCAGGCCAACCTGTCCAGGAACCAACCTTATATGCCAAGCGCAAATCAAGAGAGCTATACCAGTACTATTTTTTTTGATGACCTTGGTATTTCTCAGCTGAGGATCAAACCCATGACCTCCCCCTCCCAAATTGGATGCTCTAACCACTCAGCCACCTGGGACCATCTGATCATTTGCCATACAAGGACTGGGCATATACCAAATAATGCACGATTTTCAGATCGTTGTCTTCACACATTCACAATTTCGCTGTACAACTTTCAAACTCAAATAAACATGTGTAGATCTGGGGAGTCATCATTATTTGAAATATGATGTAAAACACCTGAAGTAGAAAGGGGGTAAACACTCAAATAGATGCATTTATATTAATTCATCCGAGAAAAGTATCCAGGTGATGATGTCCTAGTTATCTGGTGATTTTGTCAACTCCTTGCTCCTTCTGTTCCATTAGTTATTGGGCTGCTTGCTAAAAAAAAATCACTGACTGAATAGCAAACAGAGCAGACCATGATCAGACTGCACAGATGTTGCTGAGGCGGTCACAAGCGCCAACAGCATTAATAGGATTCAAGCACAAAGGTTCAAGTTCAGGTGAGCTAAAAATAAAATCTACCCACCACTTCTACTACTTCTGTTGGATCAGTTTCAATCTCTACCTTCTCCACATCTTTAGAGGCTTCTGTTTCCTTGGAGACGTCCTTGACCTTGGAACTACTTTTCTGAGTACCTTCCTGCATGGGTAGAGAGTAAAGCAAAATCGTCAGATTTATGTCAGATTCATCTTCTATAAAATACTGAACACTTTTACCCTTTCTCTCACACACATGATGCATTTTGACACCTTAGAAAACACTTAGAAGGAACTGGCCGTTCAGAGGGTGGCCATACCACGTGGTATATGACGTCATTTTAAGCTATCGGGTACAGTATATTTTGCATCGATTCAGAGGGAAAAACTGACACGTAAGGAAAGCAAAAGAGATATACTATTGTAAATTTAATTATAAAATGAAATAAAAATAAACAAGTGTGTTTTCAGTTACAGCAAATTAGTGAATTTTTTAATGTTTTCTTTGTAGGTGAATTTTCCCCTGATCGACATATTTTTCCCTCCTGAAAGGACCCACCACCTTTCCCCAAAACACACAAAAACAACAACAACAAAGGCCTGTAAAATATTTCATGAATTTGATACAACATCTGTTAACACAATTTATCAAATCTATAATCAGTTTAACACATGGCATATGTAATTTGAATACCTACTTATAAAACACAGCCTCAATTATTAATGATCAAAATGGTGTTTTATCAGAGTGCTATATGTTAAGTTACGTGATAATTCATGCTGGTACCCTGCTTAAATCAAATGGGGAACCTTCAATAAAAACAGTCCCTGGGTCACAGGGCCCTTAAGTTACCTGTTGAACCTGACTGGTATTGTCCTCACTGCAACCGACAGATGACAGGGAACCAGTGCTGGCTGTTGTTTCCATGGAATCAGACAAACGAGGACACACCCATTAGCGGCATGTCACCCTCTTGAGTGTGGTCAGTTGGTTTTGTTTTCTGTAACAAGTTTTTAAAGACTAATGTTTAGAATTGTTCAAAGAAGGAAACGAAAATAGCAAAGGTATTAAATTTGTATACTGTGAAATCATTAACCCTTTCCCTCATATAGACTCATTTTGACGCCCTCAATAGGTACCACATAAAGCCTGATCTGCAGAAAACCACAGTTAAACCTTACCAAATTTAATTACAAAATCCTCATTTCCAGACCACTGAGGAGCAGCGAACAGCATAAAACCTGATCAGCCTGCGAGTAACTCGCAGGCTGATCTGGTTTTATGCTGTTCGCATAGGTCTTTTCATGGTGTCCTCTATGAGGGAAAGGGTTAATTTTCTTGGGACACAAATTTTTGCTGATTTTGTGGTGGATTTTATCCACAAATATTTAACCCCACAAACACTTGTCTCTTATATAGAACTCCAATTTTCTTGAACATAGATCCACGAATAAATGTACCCACAAAAATCCCTTAGGTATATAAGCAACAAAATTTAATGTCAACGAAAATTAATGATTTTACAGAACCATATTCTTTTTCTCACTTAAAAATATTAAGTTGCATAATGATATTTTGTCAGATATGCTGAGCGCAGCCCTTTAAAGTAACAAATTCTAAAATCTTAGAAACACAAGTAGTATTTAACTGGAATGATAGCAAGGGAAATTTAAATCTATCCATTTCAACCACTTTGATATTTTCTGTAAATACGCTGGTAAAATGGTGGGAGGTAAATAAATTGTTACAGTCTTGATTTTGACCCAATTCCCAATTGAACATTTTGCTCTATTGCTCCATATTAAGAAATTTCAATAAGAAATTTCCCAACAAAAGGAAGACGATGTATCCCCAAAATACCATAAAAAGGGCCAGCCTGTAACAACAGCCCTCAAAGCTGTATGTCCGCACCCTCAATTCCCCCCCCCCCCCCGCTTTTTTTTTCATATCTAACCCATTTATAGATTTGGATGCATTGGCAGGGTCTCCTTTGCTTGCTTATACAATATTGTAGCTCCAAATCTTACCAGTCTAAATGACAAAGAAAAATCAATTGATTCATATTCTATTTAAAGTAAATTATTTAATTTAAAATCTAGTTTTATTGTTTTAAAATTTGCATAATAACAACTCATCTTACATACCAAAAGATTTTACTTCAAACATATCACAATTTTATGCATATCTTTTTGTTGTAGATCTAGCTGTTTTCATTTCGATTATATCATTATTAGCCCTATCACCTCATATTAATGTACAAATTTATGACTGATCTATAATGTACTAAACTTGAAATGAAACAATGAATTTTTTTTACCATGAAGATTGTGTAGAATCTGAATTATTGAAGTATATTAGAAAACAGAGGAATGAACTGCCTGGTCTACACACAGAGCTTAAGTATCATGACCTGCAAAAGATCTGCACATTTTTTTTTTTCATTTATTTATTGGATTTTAAGTCCCTCCGACAGAATTTCAGTCATTTGGAGACAAGGTTTGTTTGTTGAGTTTAACGTCCCACTGACAGTGTTTCAGTCAGTTGGAGATGATATCTACTTGAGACAGATTTAGTGCTGCCACACTGCAGTACCACACCATAGACATGCGACATGCGCATTATCCTAACACCGGGCCAACCACTCCTTGAACTACCCGTATATGCTGAGTGCCAAGCAAGGGTACAAGGAAAGTAATGGTATACCAGTACCATTATTTAGACTTTGGTATGTCGTGACCGGGGATCGAACCCAAAAACACCCAATTCTGGGGCGGATGCTCTAACCACTCGGCCACAAGGACTATAATTTTTTTCTTTATTTCAGCAGTGACGATCATGCATTATTAGTACTATAATGTTTTATATTTAAGTACACCTATTAATCACAAGATTTGTACAAATACAGCACATTGTATATTCTGGAACTGGATTTTGAAGTAGCAAGATCTTAATAGATCTTTGATCTAGAAAGCTACTTTCATTTTCATTCAAAGTTTATTTCTAACTGCTTTAGAGGCTATTTATTAATTATCTCTGTATTTGGGATAGGTTAGATCTTTACCAGAGAATCAACAACCTATTACAAACAATACTGTGAATTTAAATACTAAATCTATCAGACTGTTTTTATTTCATTTTGTCAAAATTATGCAGTTGGGCTTTTGCTAAGCAGATCTAAATTAACTTTACTAACAATATATTGCTTCTTTTGTGCTAAAATATGAGTAAAACTGTGTTACTGACTTATTTTGTTTAAAACACTGACGACCATGATTTTCAATTTCACCCAAATTTTTTTTTTTCACTGCCATATTCTTTTTCAATTAGTTGTCCCTCTACACGGCTCTAGAATATCAAGATATATGCTATTTTAACTATGAAAACTATGGCACAAACCTCTAAAGATGTTCATTATTGGAATAAATATACTAAAACACATCGATTTTGATATTAAAATCAGTATCATAATGTTTTTGCATTAATGCACGTGATCCTTTTGCGTGGTGAATTACTTCCCCCTTTCGATCCCGCCATGACACCACAGAGCCAATGAAATCTCTCGGAATAAAGATGATCCAAGAAAAAATATCCAGTTATAAAGACATTAATACATGTAAAACAAAAGCTAACATATGTAAACAACCTTTCATTAAAATAGCTCGGAATATCTCGTGCAATATTCCCGATCCTTCACGTAGGTGTGTGAGCCACTAGTGCAGTGTAACTTTTCTGTGTTGACATGCGCGTGCACGGAATGTGTAAACATCACCCAGACGCTTTATTTGATTAAAATCAGACTATTTTCAAGCGTTTGGAGGGGCGAAGTGCTCAGTGACCTTGAAAACGAAAACATGGCAGGAGTCGCGAGAAGAAGTGCCAAACGTAGGTTTTTTCTTTATCAAACAGAAACAAAATACAGATTATAATAAAACATTTAGTTTTTTATTCAAAATTTAGGTCCGGTTCGTTCCTTATGGACTTCTCGAACCGGCAAGCACTTCAACTTAAGTTTGAGGATACAGGATCACAGAAATTCAGAAAGACGATGAGTTTGACACCCCTAAACGTCAACAGAGAGAAAGAAATATCAGAAAAGAAGTATATGTAATGGCATCTGATTTTTATACAAATATTTGTTAATGTAGGCGTTGTCAAACACTTTCCGCGAAAACTAATGACACAATATTTTATATTTTTTAAAAGCCCAATTCAATTTCAAATAAATTGGGTTTGCATACATTTATGTAAAAAAAATGTTAATTTCTTTAATTTTTATTATCATTCAGTTGTACCGCATATGATTAATTTTATTTCTTTTTTGAGTACTCCATGGTAGATCTAATTTGTCATTGAAAGGGGACAGAAGGTTATGCAATCGGTTAGCTTAATTTTTGTTTGATGAATATGTTCATTTTACAAAGTAGAACAAGAGCCGTTAAAAAGTGAATGCAATCAGTATTGTTAGAATTGTAAACGATAGCATATTGAATATGGAATTGTCATATAAATATATTATTGTACCTTCTCAGACCTCAGGTTTCGACCCTTGCTCTAGTTTCTTGACCCAATAAAAGATTTCCGCACATGCCATTTTTGAAACAAACGGAAATGTGAGCTACTTGAGTCTTTTATTTTGCAAACAATTTCTAATGCAGATATTTGTGATACATTAATAACAGTTATGCAGGTTAAAACAGAAAAAGTTCATTAAACTGCATGAATATTGAAATCAATCCACTTTTTGATGCACTAGGCTGTTTGTTTATTTTTTCAATGATTTTAACATTATTTTTTGTTTTAAAGCAACTTTATCTGCACTTCAGGTCTAAATCCAAATTGTAAACAATGATAGCCATTTTGTTTTGCGTGTTAAGTTGAAAAGCCCAAGTAAAGTCAAAGGTTACGATTGAGGAGAAACTGCAGAACATGCAAAAATAACATTTGTATGTTTGAAAAGTCAGTTATGAAAAGTACTGAACAATAATTTCATAAATTTTTTAATTTTGTTCACATTTTTAGCTCACCTGAGCACAACATGCTCAAGGTGAGCTATTGTGACCGATGAATGCCCGGTGTCCATCGTCAACATTTAACTTAAACAACATCTCCTCCTAAACCACTGGGTCAATTTCAAAGAAACTTCACAGGAATGCCCTTTCGTAGTTGTTCAAAAAATTTGATTCCATATTAGAGCTGGGTCTATTTCATCGATGCATTGATGTATTGCCGAAGTAGTTTGAGACTGTTTCAGTGTTAATATTGAACTGGTAATATTAAAGGAGGTTTTTGTTATTGATTGTGTTGATACTGAATTGATGAGTTATGTTGAAGTTTATTTTATTTATTTATTTTTTTTTTTTTTTTTTTTTTTGCCATGTTATAACTACATTATGTATATATATTATCAAGTATTGTGATCGGGCCTACAATGTCGTGATACTTTTTTGATGGCAGTACCCAACTCTATTCCATGTAGAACTCTGGTTGCCATGGCAATGGAAAGAAAAAACATTTGAAAACTTTGAAATCTTCTCCAAAACTACTGGTCAGATTTCACAGTTATTTGGCAAAGATATTCCTTGGGTCACTTTCTACTAAGAGTTTTTTGATTCTTTGAAAAACCTGGCCGCCAGGGGTGGAGCCCATTTTCCTTATATGTATATAGTAAAAACTTCAAAAATCTTCTCCTCCAAAAGTACTGGCTGGATTTCAAAGTTATTTAGCAGATGTTGCATGTGCTTGAATACTAGTATTTAATTTTAGTGTCACAAAACTAGAACAAACCATGCTACTAATTAGACGTGAATTCAACATTGTTTTCCACTTGTGCACCAAAATTGTAGTGCATTAAGCACATGACTGTTATTATAATTATCAGTAATGGATGATGGGTTTTTACAACATGAAATTGCCATATATTTAGTTATTGTTTGACTAAATGAAATACATGTTCATTTGGAAAGGAAAGATAATACAATATTGAGTATGCAAAAGTCATATTATGAAAATAACTAAAAAAACTTTTTTTTTTCTTTTTCAGAGGTTAGCTGGTTGTCACAGTTGGTATACAATAAATCATACTTTCCCCAGTTAGGTAAGTGTGCTAATTTTACAGGAAATAAAATTCACAAATTCAAGCAGCCTTTTACTACCTTCACATATACATATGCTATCTTGCACCATGTTTTACCATTATTAAAGGTTAATTGGACCAGTCTTGGGTAGTCGGCCTAAAGAGTGTCTTCAATATAACTGGGGGTCATTGGTTTGATACCTGGCCCTGACATACCAAAGTCTTAAAATATGCTGTTAATTTAAATAATTGTTAATATTAAGTGATGTTATAGTAGTGAAAGTAGGAAATGATTTGTTCTATCGTGATATTTTACATGGTTTCATATTTTTCATAAAAATCAGTCTGACATTTATTTTCTAAAGCGTCTTGAACACTTTTTAGCTCACCTGAGCATGTGTGCTCAGGATGAGCTTTTAGGATCGATGAATGTCCGTCGTCCGTCCGTCGTCCGTCGTCCACAATTTGTTCGTTTGCACTCTAGCATCTTCATTTTATGAGCAATTATCTTCAAACTTTAAAACAATGTTTATAACCATAAAATCTCGGCCAAGTTCAATTATGGCTGATATCGGAACATTAGGTCAGGAGTTATGCCCCTTTTAAAATTAAAAAAAGCCAGATTTCACATTGTTTGCACTCTAGCATCTTCATTTTATGAGCAATTATCTTCAAACTTTAAAACAATGTTTATAACTATAAAATCTCAGCCAAGTTCGATTATGGCTGACTAGCATCTTCATTTCATGAGCAATTATCTT
Organism: Solen grandis; assembly: GCA_021229015.1. Taxonomy (NCBI): domain Eukaryota; kingdom Metazoa; phylum Mollusca; class Bivalvia; order Adapedonta; family Solenidae; genus Solen; species Solen grandis. The sequence goes on along the minus strand of CM037781.1, from coordinate 23,294,052 downwards.
TAAACTTTATATCAATGTTAATAACCATAAAATCCGGCCAAGTTCGATTATGGCTGAATCGTCCATTAGGTCAGGAGTTATGCCCCTTTTAATATAAAAAAGCCATATTTCAATTGTTTACACTCTGGCATCTTCATCTTTTAGCAATCATCTTCAAACTTTATGACAATGCTTATGACCATAAGGTCTCGATAAAGTTTGATTATGGCTGAGATCCGTCAATTAGGTCAGGAGTTATGCCCTTTTAATATAAAAAAAGCCATATTTCACTTTGTTTACACTCTAGCATCTTCATCATTTTAGCAATCATCTTCAAACTTTATGACATTGTTAATGACCATAATGCTCGATTGAGTTCAATTGTGGCTGAGGGGTTTGGAGGATTATCCCCTTTTAAAAAAAAAAAAGATTTCACTTTGTTTATTCTCTACCAACTTCATTTTTTTAACAATCATTTTTAAACTTTAAGACAATATTTATGCCCATAATCTCACAATCGGGTTCAATTATAACTGATATTGACTTGTAAATTTAGGAGTTATGCCCATTTCACCATAAAAAAAAGCCAGATTTCACTTTTACACTCAAGCATCTTTATTTCTTAAGCAATCATCTTTCTCAGGTGAGCGACCAAGGGCCATCTTGGCCCTCTTGTTTGAAAATTTATGTGACATTCTCTATTAAAATGTATCTATGGCACAAGCACCTTCTTTCCCAGTCATTGATTTTAAAATTATTATGGGAGAAAATGTGTAAAACTGCTCACAAGTCCGGATTTTCCAATTCATAGCTAAGTTAACTGCTCAGTGCTCACAAACAGTAACACAAGTAAAACCATATGTTCTTTTGTGTAAACACCACTGACTACCTATTATTCCAGTGCAGATAATGCATAGCCTATAATTATAAAACTTGATCAATATAAATACATATGTAACAGACATTCCGAAAAGTGCCTGTTTGTCTGACCTGACTAGTGATTTTTATTTCGGTCCTGTGAAAATTTCAATACAGCCTGTCCAAATGTCCAGTAGAGTTCCTAGCAGCAATATTTACTATATACACATATGACTGACCTAAGTGTTGAATATTCATTTCATAAAATCAGGAATCTATAAAGGTATGATAATAAAGTTTTAATAACATCATAAAATAAATGAAATGGTCCATTCTCTATTGGCCAATAAAGCTTGTCTGTTCCTCCATGACAGGTTTAATGAGGGACGATGCTCTGCGAGGAGACGACCCTATTATAAACGAGGCCATCAACCGACTCCCGGCAGATATTAAGTGTGAGCGCCAGTACAGAATATCCAAGGCAGTCCAGCTGAGCATGAAGCAACAGATTTTACCCAAGGAGGAATGGATGACGATAGAAAAGGTAAGACTTGTACGGTCTCTGATACAGTCAAACTTATAGTAGGACCATATTGTTAGCTCACCTGAGCACGAAGTGCTCAAGGTGAGCTATTGTGATCACCCTTCGTCCGTCATCGTGCGTCGTGCGATGTGCGTCGTCAACAATTTTCTTTAAAAAACATCTCCTCTGAAACCGCTGGACAGAATTTAATGAAACTTGGCAGGAATGTTCCTTGGGTGAGGCTCTACAAAAGTTGCTAAAATAAAGATGATCCATGAAGAACTCTGGTTGCCATAGCTACAAAAAGAAAAATAATTTGAAAACTTTAAAAATCATCTCCTTCAAAACTACTGGCCAGATTTCAAAATAATTTGGTACAGATGTTCCTTGGGTCAACCTCTACCAAAGTTGCTAAAATTATTCCGATCCGTAAAAAAACATGGCCACCAGGTGCAGGGCTTATTTGCCTTATATGTATATAGAGAAACCTTTAAACAACATCTCCTCTGAAACCGCTGGACAGAATTTAATGAAACTTAGCAGGAATGTTCCTTTGGTGAGGCTCTACAAAAGTTGCTAAAATAAAGTTGATCCATGAAGAACTCTGGTTGCCATGGCTACAAAAAGAAAAATAATTTGAAAACTTTAAAAATAATCTCCTTCAAAACTACTGGCCAGATTTCAAAATAATTTTGTACAGATGTTCCTTGGGTCAACCTCTACCAAAGTTGCTAAAAATATTCCGAAAAAAACATCTTCTCTGAAACCACTGGACAGAATTTGATTAAACTTGGCAGGGATGATTCTTGGGTCAACCTTCACAAAAGTTACTAAAATAAACTTGATCCATATAGAACTCTGGTTGCCATGGCAACAAAAAGAAAAAAAATATGAAAACTTTAAAAATCATCTTCTTCAAAACTACTGGCCAGATTTAAAAATAAATTGGTACAGATGTTCCTTGGGTCAACCTCTACCAAATTTCCCAAAAAAAATTCTAATCCGTAAAAAACATGGCCGCCAGGGGCGGGGCTTATTTGCCTTATATGTATATAGGGAAAACTTTAATCAACAGTTCCTCTGAAACCACTGGACAGAATTTGATTAAACTTGGCAGGAATGATCCTTGGGTCAACCTTCACAAAAGTTCTAAAATAAACTTGATCCATATAGAACTCTGGTTGCCATGGCAACAAAAAGAAAAAAAATATGAAAACTTTAAAAATCATCTGCTTCAAAACTACTGGCCAGATTTAAAAATAAATTGGTACAGATGTTCCTTGGGTCAACCTCTACCAAAGTTGCTAAAATTATTCCGATCCAATTAAAAAACATGGCCGCCAGGGGCGGGGCTTATTTGCCTTTTATGTATATAGGGAAAACTTTACAGGGATCATCTCCTTTAAAACTACTGGCCAGATTTCAAAATGTTTTAATACAGACTGACGTTTCTTGGGTAACTGTATACTCAGGTGAGCGATCCAGGGCCATCATGGCCCTCTTGTTATATCAGTGATCATCCTGCGTCCATGCTTTTGCTGTGGAATGCAGTGCCGCTTCTGTGTATCAACTAGATGCATATATTATACAGAAATGCTATTGAAATATAAATAGGAATGGATGCATACTTTCCATTATTTGGACCATATTTTTTTTAGCCTAGCCAGTCTAAGGACTATTGAGGAAAAAAAGAAAGGGTCACTCAGGCATTAGCACCACATTTTATTTTTAGCTTGTCTGTTTTTCAAAGATGAACAGTCAAGGTATAGTCATCACTTTTGCGTTGTTGTCATTTGCGTCTTCATGTAGTAAAAGTTTAACCTTGGACATCATTTCTGAACTATTAAACCTTCTGTCATCAAACTTTACATACTTGTTCACTGCTCCATTCTCATCAAGGGCCCTAACTCTTAAGTCCATTTTGACCTTATTTATCTCTCCTCTAAAAAAATAAAAACTTAACAGAAGAACATCGGCATTCGCATACAGTGTTCTTGTTATGGATTTAAAACAAAACAAATTCAAATGGAGAAGCCGTCTTCCCCTGATAAAGAAGGAAAAAGTCCTGAATATATATATATATAATGTGAAACTTCACTTTGAAGTGGAAAAAAAAATGACTGTTTCCAATAATCAGTACTGTACGTTTATTATATTTTGCAGGACACATCATACCTCGGTCCCTACATCGCAGAGGTCAAGCAGGAGGTGCAGGAGAAGAAAGACTGGGAACAAGAGATGTTGTCCTACACAATGAAATAACTGCATCCATCTTTAGATTATTTAAATTTTTTCAATTCATTTGAAAGTTTGGTAGTTCAATCTGTCTTTCGGAGTAAAATCTGTGAATTTCTTGCAGATTGTTTTCACGAAGAAGTGAGGTATAACATCAAGGCTTGTCATTTTTGTGAAGAAAGAAATGTGATTTTTATTAGTTATTAAAATCATTAAATAAAAATCTTGTACTAGTATCCAACATGGGATTTGGAAAATATAAGGTGTGTTATTAGAATGGACCGATTTTCTGAAAGTGATTCTAAACTGGTTTAATTGAATAGTTTGTCATTGTTACTGCTTTTTAATAAACATGTCACCTAACCGTGAGTTGTTGATTTTGTTTTTATATATTCAGCCAAAAGTGAAAGTACCCACTTTTCAATTTTTAATATCTCTTTTATAATCAAGTTAACACAGATATAACCAATAAACTTGATCTGTAAGTCATGGTGGTAGACTCACACACCAAAAATTAGATGAATATCTGCAAGCGTTTAGAAAAAAAGTCCGGAAAACGTGTGTGACTGACGGACGGAGTGCAAACCTATAGTCCCCTTCGGCGAAGCCGGTAGGGGACTAAAAATATTGCAGTGACATCAGATTTTAGGAAATGTTCTGTACTCCAGATAGAACAAATAGAATATATGCTAATTCAAGTATCTAGATAGAAATGTATGATTGGTGTTTTCTTTATTGGCTTAGTATATATACAAGGATTTAAACCGTGCCCTACTTGGGAGCTAGAGGTCACAGCTTCATCCCAGACAGTGACAACTCAGTTTTAAGAAATGGTACTTCAAGCATCTTGCTTGGTACTGAGCTTCATCATATGTTAGTTCCAGGCATGAATTCTACCAACGATACTTGGTGCAAAGTAATACTTAGAAGTTTGAGTAAAGTAGGGACACGTCCCATCATTCTTGTTTTACAAAACATTCAAGTTACTGACCCAAGTTGACATGAATAGTTACATTAGTAACAGATATTATTTGTCAAGAAAAGCATTATTTAGGTATTTTATTAGAAAATTTAAGATTTCAGACATACATTCCCTAAGTATTTAGGTATTACTTCGCTAAGGAAATGTGGTGGAATTGGTGTCCGGACCAGTTGGCCCTGTGTCAGGATAATGTCACTGTGTGTGGTATCATGCCCATTATTTAAGGCTTGATATTGCAGTTGGGCAGAAATATCCGTATTGACTTCATCTACGATGGACTTAAACACATGAAACACAAAATTTAATAAAAATTTCTGAAGATTTTCCCCCTTTAAAAAGTAATATTTTTGTGTCAGTCATTGACAGTTTTAATATCATCTTTAAAAGCAATGGGCACATTGATGAAACTTGTCATAAATGATCCTTTGGTATTCCATCATAAAAATGCTAAAATAAACTTGATCCTGTTAGGACTTGTCAACATGGCAACCAATAGAATGTATTTAGAAAATTTCCTTCTAAAATGAATGGTAGAATTTTAACTCTTTTGCATGAATGATCAACACATGGCTCTCTATCATGGTTTGCCATTTAAGCCCTTGGAAAATGAAGCTCCCAGAGGGTCCAGTTGGGTTACTATCTACATTTAGAATATTTCAAATTCTGAAAACCAGTGGTCAGAAACTTATTTAATTTTCCTCAAAGGAGCTATCATTTATAGCAAATTGTTGATGATACAGAGTGATCACAATAGCTTATCATGGGGGGCACAGCTAAAAGTATCTATACAAGCTAGACATTAAACCATCTTCATACTGATTTTGTTCTATTGAGTTTTATCAAAATCTGCTTAGCGGTTCAGGAAAAGATGTCGTTTAAAGTTTTTTGTTTTTAAGCTCTTTTTTTTTCTTCTTTTTTTAAGCTCATGTGGCCATCTTGGTTGGTGACCAGAATGATTTTGCTATTTTTGTGCAGTTTCACCTAATGATTATTCCAATTGAGTTGCATGAAGATCTGCTCAGCAGTTTAAAAGAAGATGTTGTTTAAAGATTTTTCTATATTTAGTTCTGGCAGCCATCTCGGTTGGCGGACCGGAATGATTTTAAGTATTTTTGTTCAGTACTACCTAAGGATTATTCCTGTGAATTTCATGCTTAGGTGAGCTAAAAATAGGTGTGATAGAGCTCCTCAGGCATTGATGAAAGGCTTATACATTATAAACTGAGGTCTACCTCAACTGTTTTCAGAATTGTCATACCTTAGTCTGGTTCTCTGCCTTCCTATCAAGAGTTGAGTAGGAAAGACGAGTACCAGAAAAAACAATATCTTACAAACAAGATCATTACACAGTAACTCCTGTCTAGGGTTGAATCCCACCAACAATTCTTAATAAGTAATACCTAAATACTTGAAGGGGGAATTTTGTCATTCTTGTTTCTCTAATAAAAACACCCAGATACTTAATTTCTTAAATGATTTCAGCTTCTGGTAAGTCTGTTCTTGAATATTTCATAAAGTAAGAATGGTGGAATGTGGTTCTACTTAATTTAAGAATTTAAGTACTTAGCGCTAAGTAAAGTTGGTGGAATTTGGAAATGTTTCAGTCTTGCAAAATAGGTTGTTAAATAAACCACATAACTACTCCATAACAACGCAATTTAATTTTTTATTTATTTATAACAGTTACTATTGGCTAAACCTTACAATATGGTTCAAATACATGAAATGAATAACAAAACAGTTCCGTGTTGGTGTGGTAACAAGTCAACTTTTCATCCACCTCTCATATTAACGTAGGGTGCCTTAAGCATGCAAAACAACAAGTTGAACAATAATTGTACACAAGATAAATATCTTAACCCTTTACCTCAAATAGACGTGATTTGATGCCTTGCCAAACGGCTGACCAAGAAAAAAACACAATTCCAGCAGTATGGAATCTGACATTAATACAATGTGACTTACAAAAATTCCTCATTTGAGCTCTGAAATCAATTTTTATTCTACTGCTTAAGAACGTAAAGAATTGTCCTTAAAATTATATTTAGCTAACTAATTGAACCTTGCCAAATGAAAGGTTTATCAAGTACTTACATTTTTTGTAATACAAACTGTACATTGAGTACATGTAATATCTTTGGCTAAAATAAATAAATATGTATAAAGATTATAGCAAACATGATAAAAAGCAACAGAGTTGGGAACATCTTCAATGTGATACTTACTGAATAAAATCACTTTACTTACTAGAACATTCTTAACCCTTTACCTCATGAAGCTCTTTTATGCCAGATCAGAGAGTTTCTTCCAGGAGCACTTTGATCTGGGTCTCCTCTGTTTGCTCTATACATATGCTGTTTAGAATCTTCAAAGTCTACATGGAATCAGAAAAATTCTTTGTTTCATATACCATTTCAAGTTCAGTTAATTAATATTCATCATGTCATTAATTTGCACATGAATATTCATGAGGTAAAGGCTTAAAGATCAAGAAGTACAGGTATACATGTATGTAGTACAATAATTTGAAATGAGAGGCTTTGAATACAATGCACTTTCATGAACAAAATAGTTCTATGTAACTTCTGGGGAAAGGCACAGTGATACAAACATTCATGACAGTACACTATGAAGAAGATCCATCACGAGACCTGGGCCGGTGTATATATACATGTATACAACATTTTATATACATTTAATTTATATTTTAATTGACTGGTGAGCATTTTGACTCTCAAGTTCTGCTTTAAAAGTCAGATAACAAGAAAAAAAGAATCAAACAACAGAAATTTTATATTTCTCTTTCTTCTAAAGATCAGTTTAATTGATATTTATTTTGAATGTTACAGGGATTAAATAAATACCCTAAACTCTGATAAATGACATGGACTTTTAAAAAGTATCTTCATGCATTTTCTACTATTTCACAATTCATAAAAAGGCAACCATGGGTCCTTGATTAAAACTTTTTCAGGCCCAACAAAAATCTGGTTATATATTTATACATGTATATGAAAGATATATAAACTTTGAACATCTTGTCTCTTATGTTACTTAAAAGGGCTTTAAGTTCCTTTTTTTGCTCTTTTTTTTCACCTTTTTCTTCTATGTGAGTAGCTCTCTTAAAACATATAATATGCAAGTAACTGGTGTTGCACGCAACACTTGAGTCCCCTACGGGTGAGGTGCATAATTTTTCCATTACCATAGCAACCAGAATTTTTGTCCAAGAAAAAAAAAAAGTGACGTTCAGAATCTCCATACTGCCATCTATTCATATACAAAGTTTCATAATATTATCGCGGGATCCAGATTTCCAGACAGATGGACAGACAGACAGACAGACGGAGGGTAAACCTGTAGTCCCCTTTGGTGTAAACAGTGGTAGGGGACTAATAATGATATTTATATTAATGTCATTATTTGCTATTAGATGAATTCAGTCTTTTCAAGAACACAAAAAACAAACATTTAGTGAAGTAATGGGCCTATACAGTTGATTTTGTCAATGAAAAAACAACATACACTTACTGATTTTGTAGACTAGTGAAATGACAATCATCATACTGTTGACTAACTGCAAAGTAATAGCAAAGAATTTAAAAACCTGGCCTAAGATTTAATATCTTACAGTATAAAGGCATTGTACAAATTTCTGTAAACTCTGTTTATTTTTAAGCTTAAGACATAACCTAAAATTAAATTTACAGAAAGTTTGGGAGTTTAGCCTGGCAAAAAAAAAAAAAAAAAAATATCATCAAGACTGAAACCTCTTTCTCATACATATACTGGTGCCTTGGTAAAAATAGCAAAAGAAGCAGACCAATTTGAAGCTGATCAAGGTCTCTTCTTTTTTGCTTATACAATATTATAGCCCAAATTTAATCTGCATTGTAAAAAAATCATTATTTCATATACCATTTTAAATTCAGTAAATAAATATTCATTAAGTCCAAATTGCTCATGAATATTCATGAGGTAAAGGGTAAAAATGTAATAAGACCCCACTCCTCAATGATTTCTGTTTTGCTTAAAAAAAAGTCCATACCAAGAATGCTTCATTCAATCACACGGTTTACACACTGGTAAAATTGTTGTAGTATATAGTCACCAGATTCGTATTGCACAACCCTTAAAAACATCCTGTACAGCGTTGAGACACAAAATACATAAAACCATTTCATCTCAGATGAATAAATATTTGGCAACTGATTAACTGTTACTTTATGCACACCATGAAAGCCTATACTCTTGGTTAAATATTCAGTCTGTACTTCAAAGCTAAAACATTTAGATCAGCACTTTTCTGAAGAGTGTCACCTCTGTACAGAACTATCCTTATCAAAATCACTACAGTAAAACCTCGTATAAAGACTATTATGACCATGATTTTCAGGACCCTGTTCCCGTATATACTGGATAATCAGACCACCTCAATATAAGGACCACCTCACTATTATGACCATGCTTTTCAGGACCTTGTTCCCATATACACTCAATAACCAGAACCAGAATTACGACAACTGTGGTCCCATGACTGGTTGTAATCAAAGGTACCTGGCATGTCGCTTTGACCGAAAAACTGCGACATTTAAAAAAAAAAAATAACCACCTTATAATTATATAATTACTATATATAAGGTTGTTGATTTTTTTTTTAATGTAGCAGCTTTTCAGTCAAAGCAACATACCAGGAACCTTTGGTTGTATTATTGAGGTTTTACTGTAAACTGTAGATGCTAAAACACTCCAGTATAATAATGTATTCAACGCTTCGATAATAATAGTAATAATAAAATTGTAATAACTTAGCCATACTAAGCCACTAATGAAACCTACAAGATGTATATCAACACACACGATATGAACATGCAATTTAACCCTGTTTTAACCCTTTCCCTCATAGAGGACATCATGAAGACCTATGCGAACAACATAAAACCAGATCAGCCTGCGAGTAACTCGCAGGCTGATCAGGTTTTATGCTGTTCGCTGCTCCTCATGGTTGGAATGATGAATTTATATAAATTGTAAGGTTTAACTGTGGTTTCTGATGAGGGAAAAGAGCAGACTCAGATCAGACTGCTCATACTTTATGTGGTACCTACTGAGTGCGTCAAAATGAGTCTATATGAGGGAAAGGGTTAACCCATTTCTTCATATAGATTCATTCTGATGCACTGACAAACAGAGCAGACTCAGATCAGACTGCTCATATTGGAGCTCTCATCAGGGTCTCCTCTGTTTGCTCATATAATATTATAGATCAGTTTCTACATTGAACATGTTGCAAAGAAAAAATCAATTATTTCATGTTCCATTTTTAATTCTGTTCATTCATATTCATTAAGTCATAAATTTCTACATAAATATTCATGAAGTAAAGGGTTAAACACCCAAGGCTTGAACTTTTTCTCTTATTAAACCAAGGTTGCAAAACAAGCCTCAAATAAGCATCTCTTCCCCCAATCAACTTGCACTAAAGAATTAATACTTAACCCTTTCCCTCATGAAAAGACCTATGCGAACAGCATAAAACCAGATCAGCCTGTGAGTAACTCGCAGGCTGATCAGGTTTTATGCTGTTCGCTGCTCCTCAGTGGTCTGGTAATGAGGATTTTACAATTAAATTTGGTAAAGTTTAACTGTGATTTTCTGCAGATCAGGCTTTATGTGGTACCTATTGAGTGCGTCAAAATGAATCTATATGAGGGAAAGGGTTAAACAAATTCAAGAGCATGTTTTGGATATTGTTATATTCAAGAATTAAAGATTAGGTCTACTTTTGTTAGTATATGTACAAGGACTGAACTAGATGCCTGAATTTTCTCTACAGGATGGAAGTGCAGGGGCTTTTAAACTGGATATATATGGTATGTAATAAATGTACCCTATCTTTGCAATCAGGTAAATACTAATACTATCATGAGCAATTTCAAGGACAAATATGTTTAACATGGCCATTCAATGGAAATACTTCTGTAATGTCTGATTTTATGATTAATACAAACAATGATTTAGTACAAACATAAGACCAGAAAAAAAAAGATGCAGGAAATATTCCTTTCATCAGAACTGACAATGGCCGATATATAATGATTTAAACTTTAATAGTCTATCAGTAAATGAGGTTAAAAAAAACATTTACACAGTTTTAGCATTAAAATAAGCACCATATGATATGAACAGGGTACCAGATTCTTGACTTATTACCACATCTTCAATAACCATTTGAATTTTTCTTTTACTGAATTCACTTCTACAAATAACATTATAATATATAGTAAACTTAGGACTAACGAAGAAAAGTAGAATTCTCGAATCGAAAAATGAAAAAATATTCCTTCATGAGCTTTATATTATTTTTTGCACATTATGCATGAATTATACACGATGTTTGAATATTTGCTAAACAGACTGTCGCAATTACTCTACTACCAAAAACATTAAGGTCAATGAAGTGTTAAGATATTTAAGCAATTTAAACAATTTGAAGACTAAAGAAGTGACAGAGTTTTCAATTGAGAATCATGATTTATAATTCATTACTCTTTTACCGCATACCCTGTGTACACTGACATAAAAAAAAATTCACAAACTTACGTGGTTTTACATTGAACAAAAAGCTTGTAACATATTGCACAATTAAATAAGCTTTATAAACAGAAAACTTTATCATTCTCTTACAAATTACAAATAAATAATTCTCTTAACTTTCACCTCTTTTTTTGATACTTCTATAGTAGAAAGGTGTGTTTCCTTGTAACAGTTAATCTTATCTTAAATGATAGGATATTTGCTTACAATGTAACTACAACATCTCACTTGCACCATAACACATGAAAAAAAAAACAAACTATTTCATTACAGTACAAAAAAAAATGATTATTTCTGTGAAGAATATGTCAAAACATTTATGCCCTTTACACCACTGAAACTTGAACTTACAAAGCCATTTTTAGCTTGGGAAAAGGACCTTCTCTCTTTGATAAATGAGACGGCAAAATTAATCTGGAGAACAAAATCAACCTGAAAGTAATCCCTAGGTAGCAAGGTCAAGCGCATTTCCTGATATATGCACATATGCCAAAGCAAAATTTATCAGAGAAAAAAAGAAAAATAGTCATAATCAACATGTTTTCAAGACACTCTATCACAGCTCAAATTTCACATCTAACTCAGACCGTAGCATTTGGCATACAATTCAGAATCATCAAGGTATGCCCCTTCAGGCTGTATTCAGAATGAGATCAAAAACTAAACTGGTTTATAATGAAAATACCTGTCTCGTTGATAAGACATTTTGCTGGTTTCCGTTATCATTATATACCAAAAATCCTTAAGTTTTGTCATAGTCTTTTATTTCTATTTTCATCGAAAATATAAGTATACTACATGTATTATTTGGTAAACTGACTAGCAATTGGCACCCAAAAGCAAGTCAATAAACCAGATCTGACATGTATAAAAGTGGCATTAAATATAAAATGCATTTTTTTTTATAGAAATAAAAAGTATAACTAAACTTTTTTTCAGAATATATGTCTACATAGAGCAACAGGTTAATAAACACATGATGGTAAAATTATGAATTTCTGGGCTTTCCCTAGCCGATGACTTCCACATAAAACAGCATGCTGGTGCAATCATTTCTATACATGTTATTAATTAATGGAACAATTTCTCTACATTTCCCTACAGTTTGTTAACCTCATTTACACACATGGGACAACTTACAAGTGACAGTATTCACAGAGAATGGAAACACTTAGCAAAGTATTCAGAAGCTTGGAATGTTGTAATGCAAATTCACAATTTACACTGAATGAATACAGGTTTCTGAATCAATGTCCCTTTGATTATATGGATGTTCATCAAACATAATAAAATACCCATGTAATGGTCAAAATATGAAATGAGAAATGACATGACTTTTATCTAACAACCCAATATATCTACCTAATTTTGATAAAAGCACAAAAAATTTACCAAAAGCAACTTTACTTAAAGAAAAGGACCATAC
>CM037781.1:23231352-23281352 GCA_021229015.1 Solen grandis | reverse complement strand
TTGACTTCATCATATATTTTACCCTGTGGGGAGCCCAAATTCCCGAAGTCGCACGAATCGTTATTCGGTCAAAAAATAGTTCTATAAATGAACTCAAAGAAACAGTGTGACCAACATTTTTTAAGTACTTCTTGCGGAAGTTTTATTTCATTGTAGAAATCAATATTGACATGACTTGAAAAAAATGCGATAGTTTGTTTTAGAAGGCCCGTTATTTAAGAGTGAAAATGATAAAAAATGAAAACATTCTTTGTTTGAATCAGTGAAATTACCAATCGTAACTACTCGGCTATATCCGTCGGTGCTCGGATATATTTCGTACAAATGGGCGAGGTGCTCCGAATGTGAAATTTTTTTTTTTTTAATTCAGTGATATTTCCCTGTTATCCACCGAAAAGCATTGAATAAATAATTGCAGTTGTGGCTTCGCTACTCCCTTAAAATATATGTCCGCACATTAAAATACACATACACAGACGGCCGTTTGTTTTAACGACGCTGCAGCTCGTATATTATCTACTAATACTGCAAAACAAGATTCATATACAATGTACATGTAAATTTTAAAGGAAAATATAAAGGGGACAGGAAAGGAATATAATTATGTGTTAGTACTAGCATTGGATAATTATACATAAGTAGAGCCTGAATCGATTTTTCGCTTCAAGTAGTCATGGTGCAATTCACGATTCGCGTTAATAGCACCTGCCAAGAGTTGCTAACTATGTACTACAATACACCGAGTCCTTTTCAGATTTTCTTGATATTTTCGTGGTTTTCCTGTCATTCTTTAACAGTTAATTTTTGAATGGATTTCGATATCCAATAATATGCAAATGTTCATTTGTTGTATATATGTATTAACATCCATCTTAACCGGTATATATATAAATAACACTAAGAATGTAATGTTTATCTAAACATATGCTTAAAGCAGGAGTGAGTGGGTCCATTTCGTTTGTTTGTTTATTTGGGTTCAACGTCCCACCGACAGTCATTTATAGTAAAATGTGTGACAGTGATGTGATAGAAAATGAAATGCATTTTTTGTTAGAGTGTGAAGCTTACCAGGGTCATAGACAGTGTATGGTTAATTCATTAAACTTAGATGTATATAGTGAAGAACAAAAATTTACACATTTACTTGAAAAATATCCACGGAGAGTGTCAAAATTTTTAACAAAAGCACATTTACATCGAAAATCTATTTTGTTTACATAATTTATATTTATCATCTGTGCCGTTCATTACTATGTTAATTATTTTGTAAATATAAACGGTGACATATAGGCCCATTGGGCCGGGTGTACGTAATATATTATGTTGATCTATTCATATATCTTAATATATATATGCATTGTTTGTACACATGTCACGATAATAAATAAACATTTACTTACTTATAGTGCTGCCACACTGCAGTATTACACCACACTAAGTCATGCTATCCTGACGCCGCGCCAACCAACTCTTATATGCTGAGCGCCAAGCAAGGGAGCTACACCAGTACTATTTTTTACGACTTTGGTATATCACGGCCGGGAATCGAACCCACGACATCCCGATTACGGGGCGGCCGCTCTAACTTAGTGAATGTATGTATGATTTGTGTTATATGGGATATACTAATTACGTATCTTTATTGACTTATATCCAATTGTAATGGCGAGAAACTGGAAACGGTTTATGTCAATAAAATGTCTATCTATCCTATCATTGAAAAAGAAAACCATTTAACATCAATTTGGTTTTATTAATATATGTGGTTACTCTTGAGTATCCATAAAAGATAACATACCAGTATCATTTATTAACCTTTAAGTGATAACAATGATTGCACGAATCAATAACGAAATAATATAACGAGTATGAATGTTTAACAAATCCGATAACCTGAATGACAGATTGTTCGAGGAATACCGAAGAGGAGCGGAAGCTGAGTAAGCGGCGACGCGTGCAGTTCCTGAAGTTGGCGATACCTAGTGGTGCAATCGCGTCTCTCTGCTTCATCTACTGCTTTGTCCAACTCGTCAGCTCAGGGCGTGACATTGTCTTGATAACACAGGTCTAGTATTTCTGTATAAGGTGGTATTAGTTTACCCATTATATTACCAAATACACTGACATTTTTATATCTTCTCATATACTCTGTGTACGCGAAGGTAAGAGAATCTGAGCATTGAACAGTGCACTGTTTTATTTTTCCTTGAATTCATAAAAGAGGTCATAAAAATTGTCAATATTATACTAGTATTTATATACAAACAATGTGGGGGAAATGCCGACTAGAACACTATTCATGAAATTTAATTGATGAAGCCTCATCTATGCAGAAAATAAAATGTAGTTTATACATTATCCTGTCCTTATAAGGATATAAATCATACTTGATAATCGGCCATGTGCGATATTACAGGTCATTTATCGGTATCATGCCCACGAAACCATGTCGCGATTAATTTGTATCATTTAAATATCAATATATTGCGTGCATAACTGAATAAATCAATTTCATTAATTGAGTTAAAATTCCTGAAAGACAGTGATAATTAACATAATATGTTTGGTAATGTCCACGTAAACCCGAATAAAATATTTGTGTTGATGTCTCTAAAACTTTCCAGACCGGCGACTTCATCAAAAGTGTCCAGACGCTGCCGCCGACTGCAGACTACATACTGGACGAACTAAGGGCGAGACTGAACGCTTCTCTTTCCGCTTCATATTCTCGTGAGTCTCTCGAAGGGGCATACATACGAACAGACAAACAAATAAACCTTGCATTGAAGATGAAGACATTAAAGGAATGGCAAATTGCAAGCAGTCTCGATGACTTCAGAGCGAACAAACCGTCAGGAAAATTCCAAAACGATATATTTGGCATCTCACATTTCTACATACACATCATCGATGGTATTTACGATATTGTTCATCAGAACGGGATTCTTTTATCCGAGTTAAGTAACTGGAAAACGTATTACACATTCCAAAAGACGTGGGAGAGAGAATTGGCTGCAAAGACGGTGTTAATACTTTTAGATTTCATAGCAGAACACAACGAAACGTTGCTTGGCTTATCGGGAACCTCCGCTGACGATCTATTAACATTCACTTCTCACGTTGGACATTTGCTTCAGTTGCAGTTTTATCAGGAAGATAAGATAATCTGGAAAGAACTAACACAAACATTTTCTGTGTTCTATCATTTCGGTTACAAAGACATCAATGATACCTCCTATGTACACATTCGAGATGAGTCCAACTGGACGAGCCTTTTGTTCAATGCATCCCAAGATGAGATGCACGACAACACTGTAGAAGTACCTTTCTCTTCTCTACACCAAGACTTAAAATTTCTTCACAGTACACTTCATACACAAAGAAAAAAGGAATTTGCATCTCTACTTTACGACACAGATTCGTTTCTGCATAATTCCGTGATCATTTTTTTGGCGGTGCTGCTCGCCCTTTGTTTGACCATATCGTGCGTCGTGCCATTTGTGCTGATGGTTCGTGAAGCCAGCCGGCTTGTTATTCAAGCTAATTCCTGGCTGGAAACCGTGCGCCGGGACGAGGACCTACAGAGACAGAGCACTGATGACGTGGTGAAACGGGTAAGGCGAGCTTACATGGCGGATGTTTTTGTACTAGTATATGAGCCACTGGTCCTAGAACTGCATAATTTTGTCGTGTGAAGTCGAATGGTATATGCCTTTTTAACATACATGTATCTAAGGAAGTGTGTCGTTTTATATTTGCCCCCTTTCCAATTCGCCGATACATCTGAACTACTGAAGTACAGGGGGTTGGACGTAACTAAAATATATAAGCATACACAGTTTATAGTGCCAGTGACATATACATAAGCATAATTCCATATAAAATATTACTCATATGAAGGTTGGTAAAACCACGAACGGTCGACCCATTTTGACAAATAGCTAACCACAATATTCTAAATGTTTAGACAGTGTGGCTGTAATTATTTACACCTTACTGGTGTCGCAGTATAATGTTATATATACATAACATATATATATATATAACATATGTGTGTGTGTGTGTGTGTGTGTGTGTGTGTGTGTGGCTCTATTAGTTATGATGTTTGTGATTGTTTGTTTATTGGATTTAACGTTCCACCGACAGTATTTCAGTCATTTGGAGAAGATGTCTACTTAAGACAGATATAGTGCTGCTACACTGCAATATCACTCCATAGACATGTGGCATGATACCACACCCAGTCACATTATCCTGACACCGTGATAACCAGTCCTGGAACTGCCCTTATATGCTGAGCGCCAGGCACCATTTTTAATGATTTTGGTATGTCGCGGCCGGGGACCGAATCCACGACCTCCCGCTTCCGGGGAGGACGATCTAGCCACTCGGCCACCGGGACCGGTTCAGTTATGAGCTTTCATCCGTGATATCAGAATGATCTTCTACTTGGGACTAACACCGCTAAAATGGGTTGGGCGATGGAGTTGTATTAGTTTTGTATACAACTTGCATACAAATATTTGTGACAAAGCAACTATCTGTTCATGCTGTTATTAAGTAATAGCTAGGTTCTACACTGACACCTGACTCTGCACCTTCTTCCCACTGCTATAATATTTGCTTGTGATTGAAAGCAAATTTGAAAAAAATGTAGTTAGGTATCTGTCTATCAATAATTAGGTTTGTACATAAATGGATATATCTAAATGGGAAGGACCGGTCATTTCCCAGTGAGACCGTGATTCTTGGCAGATAATGGTCAATATGCGTCTACTATCTAAAACAAACATACGAAAGTTGATCCTCTGTATGTAGATAGTCCCCCGGATAATCCTGCAAAAGCTACCAGACGACAAGGCAGCGGAAGACATGATTCCATACCACGTGACAGAGAACACGTTCATGATGGTCAGTATCGCCCAGTTTGCCAGTTTGTTCGAGTTGTTCAGTCCCGACGACACTATACAGATACTGTGTCTGGTGATGGATCTACTGGACGAGCGGATGGAACAGTATCACGTGCTTCCGGTGTCCAAGATGGGCAACCAACAGGTCTTCATGGCCGGTAAAGTTTGTCAACTATTGCAATTTATTTCAGTTTTGAATTACAATAATATTGCGATCAACCCAGAACTGGGATGAAGATTAATTGTTCAGATATAGACTTTTTAGGTTTGTCACTTCCCCAGTTTGTTGGAAAGCACACATTTAACATTTCGGGGCTATATTTAGACATCTATATTTAGATTCCCTCCATTTTACTACGCAGAGATGAAGTTCAGTTTTTTGTTATTTTGTATTATTACTAAGTGATGATATTTTCCTCTTTATACAATATAATTGTATTATGGAAGTCGAAAGCGTGTTTTTTTTTACAAGAGATCACTGTCCAGTTGTTTAGATAGTTTGGATACTTGACATACAGGCATTGCCAGAGAGGGTTGCGGATTCGAATCCAAACCGATGAACATCTTTCCTTTACTATTTTTGTGAATAGTTTTGCAATATTAAATACTGTATAAAGAATGTTATATTGAATATCGGGAACTAGTACTATGCCTCAAAATAGGAACGTTGCTCGAAAAAGTGCTGCATGGACTACCTTTATTTTATCATATACATATGGTAATATTTTCCAGTGTGATAAAATATATGAGTATAGCTACACTGGACAAGAATACATGACCCGAGGTGTAATGTATCATGCAACTCTGATTTGCAGTTGAACAATGCACTTATTTAGAAATATGTTTTACCCAATTAAGTGACCTCTGATTTTCCATTTATTCCAGACACCGAACAGTGGAAGAAAGCTCAGCACGCGTTTGAGATCGCCAACCTGTCACTCGATATCATGACCTGCTGCAGCGATTTGGAGATCGGACGAGAGCCCATCTCTAAACTTCAGATGAAGATTGGCATCCACTCGGGTATGGTCCTGCTTTAAACCTCTATAAATAACTACCAAGAGCCACCAAGATGCAATAAGAACTCTTGAGACCCCCTCTAATGGCACTAACGGACCTTCATCTGGAACTGGCTGTTAATCAGATATTTAAGGTAAAGTCCCTGTAATGGTTCCGCTACGTCTTGGACCACTTAATATCTACCATGATAACCAAGGTACCCTAATGAAACATGAAAGGCCATGAGGTCCGAAATGTAGCGGAACCATTACAGGGACTTTACCTTAATTCTCTATAAACTTAGTATTGGGATTCGAGTCACTGACCTTTGTTTATTTAGCGTTTAATATTTTATAATTCAGGACTAGGAAACAAGCCTTTGACCTTTGTTCACAGATGGACTGTTTATTCAGGGATGACAACTAATACAGGTTAAACTGCTGTAATAGATACATACAGATAGAATATGGATTTTCAAGAAATACTGCTTGACTCCGACAAGTCGTATCACGTCTAATTTAATAGAATGTGTACTAATTACCAGTTTGTAGGTACATGTATATTTATAATTGTGCCATGAGTGCGGCCTTTGTGTTTCACCCACACATAAGTTTTGAAATATTACTGTTCTAAAATAACTTCGTGATCATATATCATAAAACAACGTCAAATATATTTAAGATAAATTTGCCATATATATTTATAATTAAATATTTGGAAAAGACTTGACTTTTTGAGTTTACGTATTTCAGTCATATAGCGACGCCGAGCTAATTACAGGTGCAGGAAGATCCCGAATGCACGGAGGCATCCGGGTAGAACCACCGACCTACCGCAAGCCAGCTGAAAGGCTTCCTCACATAAAAATCCGAATGACCCTGCCGGGATTCGAACCCACGCGGTGAGGGGCTGAGATTTGGAAAAGGATATACATGTATGTTATCTTATAGTACATTTTAAAAGATAATAATTACTAGTGGTATTTAGCATGTGAATATATAACGACATGAAGAATATGTACACTGGATAAGAAAACAACATTGATAAAATATAATGTAAAGCATAATTGCCTTGTCCATGTCTTTCACACACTCCAGGACCGTGTATAGGTATGGCAACCGCCCGGAATGGCTCACTAGCATTTACAACAACGGGAAATAGTCTAACAGTTCTACAGAAAGTGCACAAGACGTGCTTGCGTAAGTACAGTATGCAATCAGGAATAAATTAAACTTAAATGCATTATTTCTTTCCGCCATATGCTATGCCGAAGTTGAAAACAGTTCTCTAATAAAAAGTGCAAATTATGCATGACGGCTGTACAATACTGTACAAAACCATTTTCATACCATATATTTATAAATTGTTTCGCAAAGATAGCGTAGCAATACCTTTAAGTAATTAAAAGCCCAAGTGCACACATACTTTTCGTTTGAGTATTTGTATTTATGTATAACTTTCAACTCGAAAGTCTCAATATAGGAAGGCTATATTAGATAACCGATTCAAATATACGATTGAGAGTCGCAAGACGTCATATAGTGTTTAAACGATCAAATGCGTTGTGGTTGAGCAAACGGTAACATTTACCACTGTACTTACTAATATTAAACCCATTTTACTTGAATTCGACAAAACTTGAATATCAAGTGTTGAGATACATCAGTGGTACATCTCGCTGTACTTGACAGCTCATGTCCTATGACGTCATCATTTAAAATAAATGGAGAAATAATTGCTCAAACAAAGTTTGTTCGAAAGAATAAATGATATCATGTATATCTTTAAAAAAACAACATAAAAAATATACCTGCATTCCAAGTGACCAATTAACAGAACAATTAATATTCCAGCCAATAGGATACAGGTGAGCGATAACACAGCGCGTCTCCTGGCAACATGTACTGCCTACAGCGTCAGCAGGAGGGGCAACATCAAGGTCAAGGTCGGTATTGAGAGAGTTTAAACGTATTTTACTTAATATAATTCATGAAATGTGGTTGGACTACGAGTTTCTCTAACTTAGCGTCAGACCCTCCCCAACATTGCAATGCTAAGCAAATGGCTTAGAAGAAGAAAAACAAACAACAACAACAGTGAAGAGGGTGAGAGAGTCAGAAAGAGGGAGAGGGGATTTGTTGGGGGGGGGGGGATCCATGTTATTACAACTATAACGTGATATGTTAACATTAACATGGCGGTGATAAAAATGATACAAAACCTTTTGTCAATAACTAGCAAGGAAACAAAAGAAATAAAGAAAGAAATATGAAAGAAAAGGGTCGTACTAACAAGAGCAGAGCAACAGAACAGATATCCTTCACAGCTACTTCTAGGGTGATAACTTTTGTCTATATCACGAGGATGACACTGAATATTCAAAGGTTCATTTTCTAGGAAAGCTTTGTTATTTCCAAGTAAAAGCAATCTGATTAAGTTATAATAGGTTTTAAGAATGACGTTATATATTTTTTGGATTGTTTAATACAATGTATAGCTATGAACAGCTTCAAACATTATCATTAAGGTAAAGTAGCATATCTACATTATGAAGGTGGAGAGGCTTTGTTTCCTGAGAGAGAGAAAATCTTGTGTCAGGGAATCTGACCACTGGGAAAAGAAATTATGTTAAGTATTTTCAATTCCATTTAGACAACCACATTAACTATGATATTGTATAAGATGATTTAAAAAAAGTGTCTTTATTCAAGATAAGATGCTACATTTGTTTCCGATTTGATAAGTTTCAAACACTGGCGCTAGAAAAAAAGTTTCGATCTCCTTCACTGTATATTGAAACATGGTAAGGAACGGAATCTGACATTAGGCGTAATAAAAAAGTTACTTGTTTCCACTAACCCGACCGACCCTATTTTTTGTACCGACTTTAGACTTTTTTCGGTGTTTTCGGGCTATTACGGTTGGAAAACGCTTTTTTCGTCAATTTCTCTAAAAAATAAGATAAAAATGGAAAAAAGTTAAAAATAAAAAAAATTTTGCCGACCTACCGACCCTATTTTTTTTCGGAAATGTTAGTGGAAACAATTTTTTTCGCCTTACTTGATTACGAAGGTCGAAAGTTTGTATAAGCGTATAAAACCATCATATTCTATGCACGGTTCGATCAGTCTGATATTCAATTAGCACATGGTAAAACGAATCATTGTCAAATGGCAGCCTTAACGAAGTAATAAAGCGAAATGTCAACAGTTTGTCTGCTCCACTATCAACTTCCGTTTTTGTTCGGTCGATTTAGAATCGAGCGATGTGATTGGACGATGTGAAATTGTGGGAAATGCATGAGTAGATGTATTACGTCATCCAGTTGGAATAGCCGGAAAAAAAACCCATGGAAGTTGAGAGTGGAGCAGATTTAAAAATATGTACAAATTGTGACATTTGAACATAATGAAGCATACATTTGTACAATGTTACAACCTTCCGTTATCAAGTTATAAAATTTGTCAGAATCCGTTCTTTATCAAGTACATAATACATTATAGAGGGATAACACACCACGGCCTTGTATCTTTTTTAAAGATACTTCTTGTTTTTCTATGAGCTAAATGTAGGATTATTTCTTATGTCTAAACCAAGATTTTTCCACAGTGAAATTGAAGAAGGTATGCAAGATTTTTAATACATTGATGTTTTAATTGGTAAACTTCAAAATTTTGATCATTTCTTAATGAGAGTTTATTTTCATAATATACATGTAGGCATTATGCCCATGGTATACACATATGTAAAACATAATGGATAGTTAGACCTTTCACCAGCTTAAGGAGGCATTAGATCTCATTCTGTTATATATATTGTGGAGCAAGGTTATTTGACAGTTTATACATAAAACAAACTTTACAATTAGCCCTTCTACGCAAAAGAGTTTCCCAACCACATTCTCTATAAAGATTTTCAAGAGATGCTGGTCTAGATCTAGGTAGTCCAGTAACAATTCGGACAGCCTCGTTTTGTTTTGTTTTTTCCCCCCCAAAGAATCGAAACAAGAAATAGAACAGTAGGCCTACAACCATCCCAAACAAAAGAAGAAAATTCAATGAATAATAATATTTTAGGTCATCATTAATATATACCCTCCTATACTATGTGTTGATAGTAGTCATGCGAGGATAATAAAGGGAAACTGATCAATCGGCGTAATATACCTGATATGGATTAGTAAAGATTCCAGTTATAATCGTTATAATATAATAGTAAATAAGAAATAAAAGTGGGCCTAAAACTGAGCCATGGCCCACCCCAGCGTTAATGGGTAAAAAATTTGATTCAGAAAATTGGATTACAACTTTTTGTTTTCTATGTTTAAGATAACTTGTTAACCATAATAAAAGATTTCCACTTATACCGTTTTCTGCAAGTTTAAAGAAGTGACCATTATGCAGTACTCGGTTAAATTTTGAGATGCCACAGAAAACCATACAAAAAACTTGTCCATGGTAAAAATATTGACAAATATGGTGATAGATAGATATAAGTTGGTAATTTGTTGAATGATTTGGAAGAAAACTACTCATAGCTAGACTGATACATGTATTTATATTTCACTAAGCAACCGTTTCTAGATGCGCTGAGTAAAATAAACTTAGCTAATAAAGAGGACGATTTTGCAATTAAGTGTGTTCTGTATCGTGTTTGCTTTGATATTCTATATCGTTATTATGATCAACAGTGGATAGGAGGAAAATTATTACTTGTCATGATGTAAATTGTTTTGATTCTGACCAAACGTTTTAATTAAGACACCATTTAATAAGGAGTGTGTTCACGTCCTGTTTTTATACACATGTACACGTTTACATAAGGGAATCGCCTTCGTTCAATAGCTGGCACGATTATTGCGATTTTTCAAAATCTGATTGACCTAATTCAAGTTAGGAGCTATTTCTTTTTTCTAATACTTCGTCGGACAATACTGGTTCTTCTAGGATAAGAGGGTTGGAGTAAATAGCCGTCATTTTATATTCATATATAGTGAAGAAACCAGATCGGTTCGACTGGCCTGATAACGGTCAGACCCTATGTTTGCCTGTTTTCTTGGATTTGACGTCTAACAACCACTTTTGGATACTTTGTCTAAACGGAGCAAGTAATAGTGCTGCCATACTGTGATTTCACGCCGTAGTCAAGTGTTTTGATACTAGACCAAGTAGCTATCCTGAAACTATATCGACCAGCCCTGGGAAACCCCATATGTGCTGATCGCCAAACACACGGCATATGTAAAAGCTTTGGTAAAATGTATATTTAAAAAAAGACTTTGAAAGCGCATGCTTTTGTTAACGAACGCACTTGCTAAATGATGACATGTATGTACATACACTTTTCAGCAGTTTTGTTATTTTAGTTTATTATTTATAAAGTAAATATATGATATACTAACAACTTTCGTTTGTCACGGTCGAGGATCGCAGACACGACCTCGCGGCTACGGGAACCGGTCCAGATCGGTCTGACTAGCTTGATATCCGTTACAGTCAGCTTGAGACCTTCCATAATGTGTAACGGTGTTGCTAGTGCTGCCACCATAAGCTGAAGGATCAGTTCCGAGTCATAGATGTACAGATCAACATGTGTTTAAAAAAGACCAATAGGGATTGGGTGCAGCTTGCAAATGGTCTAATTTTTATCATTTTTGTTTTATACAAACCGTGTTACTATGTTATGTATATTACAGGAACTTTCTAAACACACTGTCTACTTTTTGAATGGAAGAAAAGTGTCAACGCCAGAGTTTGGATACGAAAGTAACTGTTCTAGAATAGGTCAGTATCAGTACACGGCTCATGACAGTTGAAACACGGTAAGGAGATACGTAGGGACTTTGACGTATGGACTGATATCTCATTTAGCATCCTCGGACACACACAATGAATGTTTCACGTTACTCTTCATGTATCTACCGTGGACTTATCAATTAGTATGATGACGTTCATAATAAGATTTAAGCCATTTAAATGGCGTTTACATAATGGAGACATTGATGTTGTTAGTTGTATTGTTGTTGTATTGGGGTTTACGCGCTGCGATGTATTTCAACAATAGCGACGTCCAGCTAATTACAGTGGAGAAACCGAGTACCGAGTGCGGTAAACCACCGACCTACCGCAAGCACTGAAGTATTTCTCACATGAAAAATCGAAGTCCCTACCGATTCGAACCCACAGCGGTGGGCGAGAGATTTATCACGACTGTAACGCTCGGCACGGCGCCCATGAAAGATCTATAACATCTGTAATCTCCATGAGTAACATCATGTAAAATATTATACAGGATTAGGGGAGTAATCCGCGCGTGCGACGATGAATATACAGACCTTCACATCATGTTTCATTGCAGTATTATTTATTCAACAATTATTATTTTAACATTACTTAAATACAGATTTAGGTGTAAGCGCGTGAGGGACAAAGCTAATGTCTTGATATACAAGCATTTTGTCTATTCAGGTCAACACTTTTAAGCGCGTGAGGGACAAAGCTAATGTCTTGATATACAAGCATTTTGTCTATTCAGGTCAACACTTTTATATTAAGAAGTTGTAACCGTACAACCTACATTCGTGACAACCATACAAAACAAACCCGAACAGTTACGCTTTCGGAAAATTTGACAACCCTTTCTTAAACATTATTATTATTATTTTGCGAAGTGAGTTAAATCAGAAGAAATAATTAAAGAACTTCTTTTGGAAAAAAAAATCTGCTTACCTATGTTTTAACGTTTTTTTTATACCATATAGAAGTTGTAGTAAAATTAATGTATTTTGCCACGGACGTCAATGAGGGTTTTGTTTAACTACAGGGTCGTGGATCGAGCTAGAGCGGAAGCCGATGTACCGACTGGACCAAGAGGAAGGGGTGTACGAGCCACTGGACAAGTCAAAAGGGCCGCGCTACTCCCAGCAGAGCGTGGAACGGTTCAGGCATTACAACAGCACCCAGGACACTAGCCCCGACAGTTCATCGTGACCGCCGCAGGGTATTACATCACAGCTCATAATGGCCGCTACAGGACATTACAATACAGCTGGCTGCTACAGGACATTACTATACAGCTCATTTTGGCTGCTACAGGACATTACAACAATACAGCTCATTTTCGGCCATCTACAGGACATTACAATACAGCTCATTGGCCGCTACAGGACATTACAACATCATTGTGGCTGCTACAGGACATTACAACACTCATTGTGGTCATACAGGACATTACAAACAGCTCATTGTGGCCACTACAGGACATTACTAACAAACTCATTTGGCTGCATTAACATGGAACAGGTACTACATCAGCTCATTTGGCCGCTACAGGACATTACAACACAGCTGGCTGCTACAGGCATTACTATACAGCTCATTTGGCTGCTACAGGACATTACACACAGCATTTGGACGCTACAGGACATTACAACAGCTGGCTGCTACAGGACATTACTAACAGCATTGGCTGCTACAGGACATTACATACACGCTGTGGCTGCTACAGGACATTACTACAACAGCTCATTTTGGCTGCTACAGGACATTACAATACAGCTCATTTTGTGACTGCTACAGGACAATACTATACAGCTTACCATGACTGCTACAGGACATTACTATACAGACAAAGTGACTGCTACAGGACATTATTATACAGCTCACCGTGACTGCTACAAGACATTACTATACAGCCAAAGTGACTGCTACAGGACATTACTATACAGCCAAAGTGACTGCTACAGGACATATATACAGCTACATGACTGCTACAGACATACTATACAGACAAAGTGACTGCTACAGGACATTATTATACAGCTCACTGTGACTGCTACAGGACATTACTATACAGACAAAGTGACTGCTACAGGACATTACTATACAGTCAAAGCAACTGCTACAGGACATTACTACACAGCCAAAGTGACTGCTACAGGACATTACTATACAGTCAAAGCGACTGCTACAGGACATTACTACACAGCCAAAGTGACTTCTACAGGACATTAACTATACAGCCAAAATGACTGATACAGGACATTACTAAACAGCCAAAGCGACCGCTACAAAACATTTCTTAAAAGCGAAAATGACTTCTACAGGACATTACTACACAGCCAAAACGACAGCTACAGGACATTACTACACAGCTCTTCATAACTTCACCAGGACATTAAAACACAACTCACTGTGACTGCTAATGGACATTACAATACAACTGAACATTGCAGTGTGGCTTCTGAAAGGGGAAAAACAAAACAAACTGACCTTTATCTGAAAATGGCTATTAATGAGGTTAAATTCTATTATATCTGTAGAATTAACACATTATTTGAAATCAAGTAGTTGGTTTTGTTCACAGGTTGGTTGTTATTCAGGGCTTATCTCCTTCGTGAGAGCAGGGTCTCTCTATATGTATACTATGTATTTATCCTGTAATGAAATTTGTTAAATAAAATGTAATTCACTGCAGAATTTAGCTTTCATTTATAGTTTATAGTAATAATTATTAAGAACAGCAAGTCATCTGTTCCTCATACATTATGACAATTGCCCATTACTTTTAAATCATTAAATTTCATTTATATTGATTAAGTATTAGGCAAATATATTGGTGCAATCTCTGTATTTGTCAAGCTACTTAGATGAGGTGGAGAGGAACATCCGTATGGCGGGTACCAGCTTCTGGGAAGGAACTCAGCAGGTTCTTGTCTCCACCCATAAGTTGGTACCCTTCGTCAATACAGAAAACACAAAGGACATTAAATATAACTAGAGTTGCATCCGCAACATCATCGGTTTTCTCACTTAGATAAGCTTCATACAATGCTATTGTTACTTCTTCTATCATTCCTTTCACTTTTTTATATGAAATTGTACCTCTTTTTTATAAAGCTAAATAAACTGTGTCCTACATTTGTAAAACAACCAATAAAGGTTAACATCATCCCGGCCGTGGTATACAGACACGTATGGCCAATACACTGAGAACTATACACACCCCCAGTTCACCAGTACAGGTAGACCAGCATTAGACTGCAGGAAAGTCACTTTTTCATCCCAGTGGTCAAATGGCCAATAATACACTGAGAAATATACACACCCCAGTACAAGTAAGATAAGCGTTGGACTGAAATATTTTAAAAATTGGGCTTTCGCTACGTATGGGAAATCTAACATAACTCGACCATTTTTTACCCGATCTTCAAAAACTGCATATCGTTAGAAAGGTAAATAAACATTCTATAAATCTGATAATAAAATTATAATGATATGTGATTAACCTCTGAGATAAATGCAGAAAACCACTGTGTGTACCTATAATTGAGTTTTTTCATAATTATTTTTTTCATTTGATGTCTGACTTTTAAAATTTTGGTACCGTTAGAAAGGTCTCTTAAAGCATAACATTTTATACCCGTTATGTCTCGATAGAATATTTACCGTTTTTGAGCTATATGAGGTCAAAGAAAAAATCGATATTGCTGATATGACCTTGACCTTTACTACCTTTTATTATTTTAAAGTATAAGCTGATTAAGAACATCATACTGCACATTCAGTGAAAATTTCATGAAAATCGAACAAGAAATAAATACAGGAGAACGAAAAAACATGAAAAAATGACGAAAAATGAAATATTTTAAAAACTTGAAATTTTTATTTTTTCCGTATTCAGTGATCTTTGAACGCCTCTAGCGGATAAACGGTGCATTTCCTGAAATTGCCACACTATATATTTTGTGCGGCTAGGTCTTGCGAATCTGTTTAAACAAACAAAATTCTTCTATCTTATCAAAGTCGGCCAATATTTCTGTTTAAAGGGACCTACCATATTTTCTCTTAAAAAACGCGTTATTTCCAAGATTCGAACTTTGGTCCCCTCCTGAACAGGAAATGATATCTTTTTTGAACTTCTAGACCTATATATTTTGTTGGGGTGCCAATAAGGAACAGAATAAAAAAAAACGTATCTAAATCCGACTTTGGATTTTGGAGATTTTTCAATACAATCAATTACATAATAAACGCCACCTAGCGGCACAATGGGAGACAAATCTGAAAAAATGGCTCCTAAGGATCTAAGTCAGGACAATGTGAATAAGTGTTAAAAATTTCATGGTCGTAGCTTAATCCTACGTTACTGTAGGCTCGGGACAAATTTTTGACAGAAGAAGAAAAAAAAAAAACTAGAGTTGCATCCGCAACATCATCGGTTTTCTCACTTAGATAAGCTTCATACAATGCTATTGTTACTTCTTCTATCATTCCTTTCACTTTTTTATATGAAATTGTACCTCTTTTTTATAAAGCTAAATAAACTGTGTCCTACATTTGTAAAAACAACCAATAAAGGTTAACATCATCCCGGCCGTGGTATACATTTAGGAGGGTTTCGGGAGGGGTATCCCCTCCTGAAGTTTGGATTTTTTTTACATTACCTAAATCAAATGGTGCATTTTAACGTATATTTATATAAATAATTATATAATTATATTATCTCTGAATTTGTTAAATGTTTACATCGCACGAGTATTTTGATAGGGAGAGTGTACTGTATTGTTACTCATGTTGCCCATTTTACATTTAAAATGGCAATGTGCAAGACAGTGTCGGTTGAGGTAATTTCATACGGATTACTTAGCCATTTCCGAGTATCCTGCTTGCCGAAATTCTTTAAATTAAACCTGTTGTCGGTATTTTTTGTAATAGTTCATCCTGCGTAAGTGATGTTGACAAAATAAATGTCATCGGTTGAAAATAGTCTTGAACGGTTACTATATTTTTTTTTGAATTCACATTGCGACAAAATCGAGAGAAAAAACGTAACACAGTCAAGGTAAAATTGACAATCATCATAATACGTCACACACTAAAGACATGTTTTTTATTGGCTATTGCATTATTTGCTATTGCATTAGTTTATTACTAGGCGAATGATTGGACAATCGATTATATGTCATTGTGTGTGATAAGTTACAGACTGTAAACAAATTTGATTACACGCTGTCATATCAGTTTACACAACAGGTGCCATAATCGGCATACGTAGGGTTCAGCGATTATCCAAAGTTACAGTGCGATATAAAATCTTTTTCCTCCTCCACAATAATTAAAATGGAACTAGCGTGCGATCTTAATACATTTTGGATTAACGTCGTGCACAGAGTGTGTACGTGACAATTGGCATGTACAAAATGAGGAACTATATAACCTGCTAACTAATCAAGCGAGAAAAACTAAAGGGCCAATACACTGAGAACTATACACACCCCCAGTTCACCAGTACAGGTAGACCAGCATTAGACTGCAGGAAAGTCACTTGACCGCGAGTTGTTTACATCATCCCAGCTACGCTGTGGTCAAATGGCCAATAATACACTGAGAAATATACACACCCCAGTACAGGTAAGATAAGCGTTGGACTGAAATATTTTAAAAATTGGGCTTTCGCTACGTATGGGAAATCTAACATAACTCGACCATTTTTTACCCGATCTTCAAAAACTGCATATCGTTAGAAAGGTAAATAAACATTCTATAAATCTGACAATAAAATTATAATGATATGTGATTAACCTCTGAGATAAATGCAGAAAACCACTGTGTGTACCTATAATTGAGTTTTTTCATAATTATTTTTTTCATTTGATGTCTGACTTTTAAAATTTTGGTACCGTTAGAAAGGTCTCTTAAAGCATAACATTTTATACCCGTTATGTCTCGATAGAATATTTACCGTTTTTGAGCTATATGAGGTCAAAGAAAAAATCGATATTGCTGATATGACCTTGACCTTTACTACCTTTTATTATTTTAAAGTATAAGCTGATTAAGAACATCATACTGCACATTCAGTGAAAATTTCATGAAAATCGAACAAGAAATAAATACAGGAGAACGAAAAAACATGAAAAAATGACGAAAAATGAAATATTTTAAAAACTTGAAATTTTTATTTTTTCCGTATTCAGTGATCATTGAACGCCTCTAGCGGATAAACGGTGCATTTCCTGAAATTGCCACACTATATATTTTGTGCGGCTAGGTCTTGCGAATCTGTTTAAACAAACAAAATTCTTCTATCTTATCAAAGTCGGCCAATATTTCTGTTTAAAGGGACCTACCATATTTTCTCTTAAAAAACGCGTTATTTCCAAGATTCGAACTTTGGTCCCCTCCTGAACAGGAAATGATATCTTTTTTGAACTTCTAGACCTATATATTTTGCTGGGGTGCCAATAAGGAACAGAATAAAAAAAACCGTATCTAAATCCGACTTTGGATTTTGGAGATTTTTCAATACAATCAATTACATAATAAACGCCACCTAGCGGCACAATGGGAGACAAATCTGAAAAAATGGCTCCTAAGGATCTAAGTCAGGACAATGTGAATAAGTGTTAAAAATTTCATGGTCGTAGCTTAATCCTATGTTACTGTAGGCTCGGGACAAATTTTTGACAGAAGAAGAAAAAAAAAAAACTAGAGTTGCATCCGCAACATCATCGGTTTTCTCACTTAGATAAGCTTCATACAATGCTATTGTTACTTCTTCTATCATTCCTTTCACTTTTTTATATGAAATTGTACCTCTTTTTTATAAAGCTAAATAAACTGTGTCCTACATTTGTAAAACAACCAATAAAGGTTAACATCATCCCGGCCGTGGTATACAGACACGTATGGCCAATACACTGAGAACTATACACACCCCCAGTTCACCAGTACAGGTAGACCAGCATTAGACTGCAGGAAAGTCACTTGACCGCGAGTTGTTTACATCATCCCAGCTACGCTGTGGTCAAATGGCCAATAATACACTGAGAAATATACACACCCCAGTACAAGTAAGATAAGCGTTGGACTGAAATATTTTAGAAATTGGGCTTTCGCTACGTATGGGAAATCTAACATAACTCGACCATTTTTTACCCGATCTTCAAAAACTGCATATCGTTAGAAAGGTAAATAAACATTCTATAAATCTGATAATAAAATTATAATGATATGTGATTAACCTCTGAGATAAATGCAGAAAACCACTGTGTGTACCTATAATTGAGTTTTTTCATAATTATTTTTTTCATTTGATGTCTGACTTTTAAAATTTTGGTACCGTTAGAAAGGTCTCTTAAAGCATAACATTTTATACCCGTTATGTCTCGATAGAATATTTACCGTTTTTGAGCTATATGAGGTCAAAGAAAAAATCGATATTGCTGATATGACCTTGACCTTTACTACCTTTTATTATTTTAAAGTATAATCTGATTAAGAACATCATACTGCACATTCAGTGAAAATTTCATGAAAATCGAACAAGAAATAAATACAGGAGAACGAAAAAACATGAAAAAATGACGAAAAATGAAATATTTTAAAAACTTGAAATTTTTATTTTTTCCGTATTCAGTGATCTTTGAACGCCTCTAGCGGATAAACGGTGCATTTCCTGAAATTGCCACACTATATATTTTGTGCGGCTAGGTCTTGCGAATCTGTTTAAACAAACAAAATTCTTCTATCTTATCAAAGTCGGCCAATATTTCTGTTTAAAGGGAACTACCATATTTTCTCTTAAAAAACGCGTTATTTCCAAGATTCGAACTTTGGTCCCCTCCTGAACAGGAAATGATATCTTTTTTGAACTTCTAGACCTATATATTTTGTTGGGGTGCCAATAAGGAACAGAATAAAAAAAACCGTATCTAAATCCGACTTTGGATTTTGGAGATTTTTCAATACAATCAATTACATAATAAACGCCACCTAGCGGCACAATGGGAGACAAATCTGAAAAAATGGCTCCTAAGGATCTAAGTCAGGACAATGTGAATAAGTGTTAAAAATTTCATGGTCGTAGCTTAATCCTACGTTACTGTAGGCTCGGGACAAATTTTTGACAGAAGAAGAAAAAAAAAAAAAAAATGACAAATAAACACAACGAGAACTAGAGTTGCATCCGCAACATCATCGGTTTTCTCACTTAGATAAGCTTCATACAATGCTATTGTTACTTCTTCTATCATTCCTTTCACTTTTTTATATGGCCAATACACTGAGAACTATACACACCCCCAGTTCACCAGTACAGGTAGACCAGCATTAGACTGCAGGAAAGTCACTTGACCGCGAGTTGTTTACATCATCCCAGCTACGCTGTGGTCAAATGGCCAATAATACACTGAGAAATATACACACCCCAGTACAAGTAAGATAAGCGTTGGACTGAAATATTTTAAAAATTGGGCTTTCGCTACGTATGGGAAATCTAACATAACTCGACCATTTTTTACCCGATCTTCAAAAACTGCATATCGTTAGAAAGGTAAATAAACATTCTATAAATCTGATAATAAAATTATAATGATATGTGATTAACCTCTGAGATAAATGCAGAAAACCACTGTGTGTACCTATAATTGAGTTTTTTCATAATTATTTTTTTCATTTGATGTCTGACTTTTAAAATTTTGGTACCGTTAGAAAGGTCTCTTAAAGCATAACATTTTATACCCGTTATGTCTCGATAGAATATTTACCGTTTTTGAGCTATATGAGGTCAAAGAAAAAATCGATATTGCTGATATGACCTTGACCTTTACTACCTTTTATTATTTTAAAGTATAAGCTGATTAAGAACATCATACTGCACATTCAGTGAAAATTTCATGAAAATCGAACAAGAAATAAATACAGGAGAACGAAAAAACATGAAAAAATGACGAAAAATGAAATATTTTAAAAACTTGAAATTTTTATTTTTTCCGTATTCAGTGATCTTTGAACGCCTCTAGCGGATAAACGGTGCATTTCCTGAAATTGCCACACTATATATTTTGTGCGGCTAGGTCTTGCGAATCTGTTTAAACAAACAAAATTCTTCTATCTTATCAAAGTCGGCCAATATTTCTGTTTAAAGGGACCTACCATATTTTCTCTTAAAAAACGCGTTATTTCCAAGATTCGAACTTTGGTCCCCTCCTGAACAGGAAATGATATCTTTTTTGAACTTCTAGACCTATATATTTTGTTGGGGTGCCAATAAGGAACAGAATAAAAAAAACCGTATCTAAATCCGACTTTGGATTTTGGAGATTTTTCAATACAATCAATTACATAATAAACGCCACCTAGCGGCACAATGGGAGACAAATCTGAAAAAATGGCTCCTAAGGATCTAAGTCAGGACAATGTGAATAAGTGTTAAAAATTTCATGGTCGTAGCTTAATCCTACGTTACTGTAGGCTCGGGACAAATTTTTGACAGAAGAAGAAAAATAAAAAAAAAAAAAAAAAAAAAAAAAATTTTTTAAAAAATAAACACAACGAGAACAATAGGTTTTCGCACTTCGCAGTTGTGCGAAAACCTAAATATGGCAAGTTGATCCATAGACTCTTGTCTGGTCAGGACTTACATACTTACACTGCAATGACCAGGAAACAAATTACCATTTATAAACTGTACAGTAACTGAGGAATAAATAGTGGAAAGTTCCAATTAGGTCTGCTGTGGAATCATATGTCAATGTAGTAACTCTAGCCCTAGAACTCATGTTCTGAACCCAAATGTTCACATGTGAGACATACCAGTACCTTTCTAACAACGCAAAAATGTCGACACTGGGGATCAAATGTAAAACCTTCTAGAAATGGGGGTGGGGGGCTCTTACCACTCAGCCACAAGGATGTGTATTATTGTAACATGGGGGATAAAAGAGCTTCCATACAACACATATCAAAAATTACAATAATACTGACTTTTGTTGGTTTAACATCCAGACATCAGTATATGTATTTCAGTCATTAGTAGACAATGTCTACTTGAGACCAATATAGTGCTACCACACTGCAGTATCAAACTGTAGACAAGTGGCATGATACCACATCCAGTCACACTATCCTGACATCGGGCCAACCAGTCCTAGAACTACCCTTATATGCAAAGCCCCAAGCAAGGGAGCAAAGCATTATCATTTTTTATGACTTGTTTTATGTTTGGGTTCTGGCAGGACCACTCAATTTTTTCAGTGTCTTTCTCTATCTGTAATTAGCTGGATGTCAATTTATAACTGAAATACTGTCCCAGAAATGATTAATGAACATCAAAACGGTTTTATATTTATATTTAATACATTCGAAAAGCTGACTTATTTTTAATTTCTAAAATGGATTCCAAAATAAACCAACTAACACTACATGTTTTAATCATTTTTTATTTTCATTTCTTGAGATGCTGTATGTAAACATTCAGACACGACCATGACAAAGTCTGGGAAACTTATCTGACAACAACTAAATTCTGGAATCAGCATGCAAGCTTCTAGACAACACAGATCATGGTCCTATACACAACTTCCCTGAATGCTGATAACTGGGGAGTAGCTCTGCTCTCTGCCCACTGATACCCTGCAACTGTGGCCAGGAGGCTAGATTCCTGGGTCATTATTTACATATTGATAACTGATTTCTATGGAGATGATGAAAAATGATAGTGAGATGTTACTGCTGCCTATATGCAATGTTCTCTTCTCGTCTTACACCTGAGGGTGTCTATGTCTTAACACAGTGTGTTCCAATCCCAGTGTGTAGACACCGAACACTGTACACCAATAACAATGTGTAGATCAGTGTACACCAGTAACAATGTGTAGATCAGTGTACACCAGTAACAATGTGTAGATCAGTGTACACCAATAACAATGTGTAGATCAGTGTACACCAGTAACAATGTGTAGACCAGTGTACACCAGTAACAATGTGTAGATCAGTGTACACCAATAACAATGTGTAGATCAGTGTACACCAATAACAATGTGTAGACCAGTGTACACCAGTAACAATGTGTAGATCAGTGTACACCAATAACAATGTGTAGACCAGTGTACACCAATAACAATGTGTAGATCAGTGTACACCAATAACAATGTGTAGATCAGTGTACACCAGTAACAATGTGTAGATCAGTGTACACCAATAACAATGTGTAGACCAGTGTACACCAGTAACAATGTGTAGATCAGTGTACACCAATAACAATGTGTAGACCAGTGTACACCAGTAACAATGTGTAGATCAGTGTACACCAATAACAATGTGTTGACATATGACACTTTATACAACAATGACAATGTGTAGACATGACAACAGTGTGTAGACAAATGACACAGTTTACATCAATGACACAGAGTGAATGACTTTAACAATGTGAGTACAACAAAGATCTTCAGTTACGATTTTGTCTATAAGAAAGTGTCTTTGCGTATAACATATTGTGTATTCAAATGATAAGGTGTCTTCATCTATGACACAGTGTGTATTCCACTAAAACATTGTGTTTGCCTACGACAAAGTGTGTATTCAAACGACACAGTCTCTATGACACAGCCAATAACAGTGTACACCTAAGACAAGTGTATCCACAAAAATATTGTCTACACCTACAAGTGTGTATTCCAATGACAGCTGACACCATGTCTACGCCTATGACACGGTGAACTTGCGTGTAGACTGGAGAGCCTTTTTCTTGATACACTGCCATAGCCAATCCACCTTCACACACACCCCCTCACACTGTAGCCCCGCCCCCTGCAACAGGCAACATCATGCAACTGAAGATGTAGTATAAACACACTTTCATTTCACAAGTTTGTAAAAATTATACATTATGATATCAATACATTATGTCAATCATTACCTGAACATGAAATTAATACCATACTAAATTTTAACCCTTTCCCTCATAGAGGAAACCATGAAAAGACCTATGCGAACAGCATAAAACCAGATCAGCCTGCGAGTAACTCGCAGGCTGATCAGGTTTTATGCTGTTCGCTGCTCCTCAGTGGTCTGGAAATGAGGACTTTATAATTAAATTTGGTAAGGTTTAACTGTGGTTTTCTGCAGATCAGGCTTTATGTGGTACCTACTGAGTGTGTCAAAATGAGTCTATATGAGGGAAAGGGTTAAGGGCTTGGTGCAAAAGTATTGTAACTACATATAAAGAAAGAAGCAGTTATGATAGTTTCGCACCAAGTCCTCAAATACAATAACTGCTGAAAACCTCATCTCAGCAGAGACATTTAAATGTCCTGCACATTTTTTATCATGTAGGATTCAGAAAACTGAATTATTTTGAGTCAAGGAAATTATCCTCTTATCAAAGGCGTTTCAGCAGTTTTTATTCTAACGGACAGATTTTTCTAAAATTTTGCACATAAGTACATGTACATAAGTACTTTAGACTATACCTAAAAAAAATTAAATTAAAAAAATAGGGGGTCACCATGCTCATTTTAGAAACATCAATGTTAGCTAAGACCTGTTGAAAAATCAAGGCATTAAAAACTTGCTTTAACGATAAAAGATGCTTTAATAAACTATGGCAAATATACTTTTAATCATGTTTTTAATACATGAATCTTAAAATGTGGGGTTTCCTTCATCATTCTGCTGAAAAAAAAATGAGATGTCAATTAAAAAGTGCATTACCAAATTTAAATAGTGGTAACTGACTGAAACTTCTTTAAGCCATGTTGGGATATCATCTACCGGAACATGAGACAGATGTAGTGTTGCCTTTTTATGATATATGGTACGATACAACACCCAGTCACATTATCCTGAAACTAGCTAATGTCTTTGAACAACCCTAGTCTATGCTAAGCAAAGCAGATAGACGAGGGTCAAATTCCACCAACAATTCTTAACGCTAAAGCAGTCTTTTTTTTTTTTTGGATATTATTTTGTAATAACTTTTTTTTTTTTTTTAAAGTAGTCTTTTTTCTCTAATATAAAACCCCAAATATTTCATTTCTTGTTAGTTATTAAGGTAATAATTGATTTCAGCTTTGTCATGTACTTGAATATTTCATAAATCAAGAATGGTGGCATGTGTATCTACCTAGTAATTTAGTAGTAATTTAAAGTATTGCTTAGTGCTAAGTATTGTTAGTGGAATTTCAGCCAATACTGCTTTTAACAACTTCACAGCTAAGTATGGAGCCGAAGACCTCACTATTGCAGTATATGACTTAACCCTTTCCCTCATATAGACTCATTTTGACGCACTCAATAGGTACCACATAAAGCCTCATTTCCAGACCACTGAGGAGCAGCGAACAGCATAAAACCTGATCAGCCTGCGAGTTACTCGCAGGCTGATCTGGTTTTATGCTGTTCGCATAGGTCTTTTCATGGTTTCCTCTAGAGGGAAAGGGTTAAGACATGCGGCCTCAGCTACTAAAACCCAGATACTAACAGTCTATAGAGAAACAATACAACTCTTCAAACTGTGTTGGTGGGGACGTGAGAATACTTACATCGTAGTTGTTGGGAACCACTGTATGGGTGGCGGAGGATTTGTTGAACTCGGGAACCACATCCCCATCAAAACTGCAGGTTTTGTTAAGGATGCATAGAATTAGCACACTAAAATATTTACTGAGTAGACCAGTCAATAAATAAATGCTCTAAACAAGCGAAATATGTTTTGCAATTCTCAAGAACTGCACAGGAATGAAGCTATTGAAGGCTTACATGCACAATGCACTTATTTTCTGTAAAACAAAGAAGGAAATTTAAAACTAGCCATGATAATTTTCTAAAACTTTGCATGAATATAGAGAATTACACTAGAAACAATTTAATGGAAAAAAATTGAGAGTCACCATTTTTTTTTAGTTATCTGCCCCTGAAAGTGAGCTTTTTTGCTCTTTTTTAGTCATTTTCAAGGGCAGATAACTCAATATCAAGCCTGTCGATACCTTATTTTATTTCACATTATTGTTTGTTGTTTCATTTCAAATCATCATGCACACTTTAAAACAATTCTATTCAAAAGAATTTTCACAATGCTTCAACAAATAAACATACTGTGTTTTTCTTGACAAAAATATAAAGAATATTTCTATATATTCGCATATGCAACTACAGTATAAAATCTGTTGCATAGAATTTATAAAACTTTGATACAGTGCCAGGGAATACAGTACCAAACATGGAGTTGAAATTAAAGGATGTGTTGCTAGCCCATAATATTGTGTTATCAGCCCTTGAAAATGACTTAAAAGAGAAAAAAAAAACCTTTCAGGGACAGATAACACAAAAAGTAGAATGGCGACTCCCAATTTTTTTCCCATAAATTTGTTTCTAGTGTAATTCTCTATAACCATGCAAAATAACTGCATTGTGCACGTATGCCTTTAAAATACCATTAAAATGTTGCAGGATTTTCATTTGTGTTGTTACAGCAACCAAATTCTTACTACAATGTCATTTAGGCTTGACAAACTAGAGCTATCACCTTTTGATGTAAACCATTACTGGAACATGTATTTCATTTATTTTTAATTGTGTTCTATATATCAAGTACTGTTGCCTTATTAGATCTAATAGAACTATGCTTGAGATATTTTAGAACACTATCATTATATTAATAGTCATTTATTAAGATACAAGATTTTGTACATTTAAAAACGAAGACGTCAGCCATTGGTAGCTGGCCAGTAAGCACAGTAACAGTACACAAGGATACGCTATGATGTATCGTTTCAACTTCTTGAAGTCTGGTATTGTATCTGGTAGGTATATCCTAGCCTTTGTAAACACATTCGGCAGCACCTGCAAGAAAGAATTTGAAGAAGTTATTTTCCTATAAAAGTGCAAGAATGTATAAAGTTGTTTTCCAGGTCAATAATGAGAACCAAGCCTTGGATCTTGAGTGACTTCTTGACTTCAGTTCAATAGACCAGACTCAAACTCCACCAGCAATCCTTAGTCTAAGTTAAAATACTTAAAATCTTAAATAAAGGTGGAATACATTCCACCATCCTTGAAAGATGAAATATTGAATAAGATGACAATACAGACTGATAGTATTTGTAAAGATATAAAATATCTTAATAAGAAACTGAGATCGATGAATTAATCCCTATGAATTCAAGTATTAATTTAAACAGCGACAATTAAGGCTGGCAGATTGATGCCTTATAACTAATTGCCTGCCTTAAAATAATACCATCACCTCAGTTAGATGAGATGTATTATGATTCAGGTATAGACATTAAATCTAACATCAGCACCACTTTACTGACAAGTGAATATCTATCAGTGTTCCAGGAAAGGAACACACTTTTTATAGCCTCTTTCTGCTGCTCACAGATGCCATCTTATTAACTTAACCCTTTCCCTCATAGAGGAAACCATGAAAAGACCTATGCGAACAGCATAAAACCAGATCAGCCTGCGAGTTACTCGCAGGCTGATCAGGTTTTATGCTGTTCGCTGCTCCCCAGTGGTCTGGAAATGAGGATTTTGTAATTAAATTTGGTAAGGTTTAACTGTGGTTTTCTGCAGATCAGGCTTTATGTGATACCTATTGAGGGCGTCAAAATGAGTATATATGAGGGAAAGGGTTAAAGGCTATCCAAGAGCTACACTGTGATAATAAGTAGTCAAGGGTTGACATGGTTTACACAGAAGAAGATGCAGTTTTGTTTGTGATACTCATTTTGAGTAGTTGACATTTCCATGAACAATAAAGGAGGGACTTAAATTTCTACTACTTTATACTGGAAAGGTGCACTGGACCCATTATCTATATGTATGGTAATTCTGTATGATTTTTGCATCATTTGAAAGCACTTTATGATAAGAGAATGAGGATAAAGAAATAAAAACAATATCTTAAAATAATCAAAAGTGGCAGTTTTACTGTATTATGTTCAGCTGAAATATAAAATAAGAAAATAAACATTTGAAAGGAATCGCATATTACTTGATCAAGCAATTCCCATTAACTTAAAATAAAGTGTGTCCTATTCCAAAATATCCATGGGTGGTATCTGGTAGACTTCTAAAGAAGAGAACACTTACCCCATCGTAAGGCTGCTGCACCTTTGGGCCGTGGTAGTACTTCTCTAGGTGTTCCGGGTTCTTCTGGTAACAGGCGGCCCCATACATACACTCTGGTCTGGTTGCCTTGACAACATATGACAGGTCATAAGTTCATAACATCAGGATGTATGCATTTAGTGTTTTCTAAACTTAAAAAAAAAAGTAGAGCACAATCAATACACACTTTTTATTTAATCATTTTTTTCCATGTTTAAATATGATATTTTGGATAAATTTTATTTGTGATGACTTTATGACCTCGAAGTCAAATAACTACTTTTGCAAACAAACCTCTTCTCTATTATAATCAACAATTATTTGAAATATTTATGATAAATTTCTTTGGATCATAAAACACATCTGCTGACAGCAGACACAATCTTATGGTAAAGTCCCTGAAATGGTTCCGCTACATTTCGGATGTCCTTTCACGGAGATAACCAAGGTTTCCAAATGTTTCATTAAGGTACCTTGTTTATCTTGGTAGAGGTTTAGTGGTCCAAGACGTAGCAGAACCATTACAGGGACTTTACCTTAATAAAACTAGAGCTATTACTGAAGGTGATAAATGCCCATGCTACACTACCTGGACTTACCAAATTACGCTGTGACAAGATATTGAACTGCAGTAAAATATGACAATGTGCTGGATACCTATACCTTGATTTTGTGAAGTGGGAATATACTTCAACTTCTATATACAAAACAACTAATATACCTGCACACTATAAACAGTTATTCTGCTGACTATCATATTTCACTACTTAACTCAAACTTTAATTTGAATTTGACTGCCCTGATTTTCTAAGCAGCGATCTCCCTTCATAAACGTCTTTACAACCAAGTAAGCAAAGGTATCAGTAATTGCATATATGGGATTTCGTAAGATACATATTTGGCTCTCATTTTTCTAATGATCTGTGAGTGTTTCATTCATTGCATTACAACAAAGTATTCAAAGCATACATGTATAGGAGTTTTCATCATAAGTTTTACCATTTCATTATTTGAACATCATCACATGATTGCATGTGGCATGACTACTGCACTGTAAGGGAGGTAACTGCAGTAAAAAAGTTTGGTCTGACATGTATTTTCACCATGCACACATCTTACCTTCTTGGCAGGAGATTCATAGTCCCCGTTTTCACTAGGCCGCTTGATTGCCTTGCTGGGTGTGGACACCTCCTTCTTTGGAGAGAAGTACTTGAGAACGCTTGGGCTGGCGGAAGAAGACTTCTGCGGGGTGGAGGAGACGGAGGATCCCCCCTTCTTCACAGGGGTCATCTCACCCTGACTGGTGCCTGTCCACATTGGAGTGATACACCAATACATCCAGTAATGTTAAAATATTGTCTTAAAATTCAGGGGGTTACAAGTTTTTGGGCAGACATGAACTTAAATCTTATTTTCAGCATAAGATATTTAG
Source organism: Solen grandis (assembly GCA_021229015.1). Taxonomy (NCBI): domain Eukaryota; kingdom Metazoa; phylum Mollusca; class Bivalvia; order Adapedonta; family Solenidae; genus Solen; species Solen grandis. Next base: position 23,252,112 of record CM037781.1, on the reverse strand, counting down.
CTAATGACTTGGAACATGACACCTTCCCTGGTCAAAAGCAATCTTTATGCAAATTATGAGCTTCAATAGTCAAGGTCAAAGTCTATGTCTAAGTATGAGGGTGGGTATAAACTGACAACAGACTGAAAGACACCATTTGCTGGAGTGTATATACTGATCCACAATTATCACTACAGAAATATTTTAACGTTCATGCATGAATTCATTCAACAATTGAAAGTGGAACATGGGCTTCAACTTGTATTAAAATTAATTAGTTAGAATTTGGCTGTATCATACCAAGTAAGACTTAAATTAAGATATTATAAATTAAAACAAAAGAAAATGTTTCTTGGCGAAGCATGACTTAGTCTTTAACCCTTTCCCTCATATAGACTCATTCTGACGCACTCAGTAGGTACCACATAAAGCCTGTTCTGCAGAAAGCCAAACTCAAACCTTACCAAATTTAATTGTAAAATAAAATTAATTAGTTTATGCTGTTCGCATAAAATCCTCATTACCAGACCACTGAGGAGCAGCGAACAGCATAAAACCTGATCAGCCTGCGAGTTACTCGCAGGCTGATCTGGTTTTATGCTGTTCGCATAGGTCTTTTCATGGTATCCTCTATGAGGGAAAGGGTTAATCATCTTGAAACATACTTGCAAAAATTCTCTCTAAGCATACCATTTGTGTCATCTGAGTCATCCCCTGTGGATGGCTTAGCTTTCTTGGCAGGAAACTTCCCTTTGCCTGGTCCCTTACTGCCTGGAAGTACCAAGTCTGAGGTATCTTTAGATTTTGCAAACAGGACCTGCAACAAAGATATACAATATGAAATAGTTCTTTTAACTCACCATTATTTCTTTATTTGAAATTCACAAAATAAATACCCATAGACAATTATTTGGTAGATGTGACATACACAGGCCATATAAACATAAATAAAATAAATGAAAATATGTTTCTGGGAAAAATATGTTTTTAAAAATATGATATAAAACTGACAGACTTTTACTTCAATGAGTTTAATTCAGCAATATTTTATTTTTCAATGTCAAATTTAGAAATTAACCTTAATTGTATAATCAGTTATATATTTTAAGCTAACCTGCACAAATATAAGAACCTTTAAAATACTTCTTTCAATTTGAGGGCTTTTGGTGGGTAGGCACAAAGCATCCATGAAATTAAAGTCCTATATACTATGCCACAGTATTCTTAACCCCTAATTCAACAAGTCTTAGCTCGAATTCCACCAACAATATTTAGTGCTATTTAAGTAAAACTTGAATTCTTAAATTTAGGTAGATACTCATTCTACCATTCCCATTTAATGAAATATTCAAGTTGACAAAAATAATTATCTTATCACCTAACAATATTTATGAAGAATAAATACTTGAGTAATTTTATTAGAGATTTAGGAAAGATGAATTCTGACACTTGAAATAAAAGTATTACTATGAATAGTGATTAGTATGGTTTGTTATATCTTAGCATGATCTGGTATTGTGTGACTCACCTTCAACCTGGGAAGGTCTGTTGCATCTTTCCAGGCCTTGTCATCTCGTACCTTGGTGACCCGGGGAAACCGGATAGATATACCATCAGCTGTGTGGATCTGGGGATTGAAAACATGAGTGGTGTTTCTAGTTTCTATAAAAGCAAAAGCAATTTTGGAGAGTTGTCAAAAAAACAACAAAAAAAAATGTAAAAATTCAACTTAATTATGAATTAAAACTAGAATTGAACGCCAAGCCTCTGGCAGGGCCTTAGACCTTGGGGGTCAAGGTCATTTGAATGTCAAAGTCACCTGGCAGGTAAAGCTTATCAAGGTGTATGCACCTGTGAAGTTTGGAGGCTGTAGGTGGAAGAACTTCCGTGTTATGGTCAAGGTTAAAGTTTTGTGACAATCAGACAAACAAACAGACAGCCCAAAAACAATATGCCCCAATCTATTGATCAGGGGGCATAAAAAGAGGAATTTGAAAGGGTCATGAAAAGAAGCAACATTCATGGTAAACCGATCTAATAAACAGATAAAATGAATTAACCTAGTATTTAGTTTAAACTTATTTATTTAACGTCAATTGGGAAGCAAGTTTTTACAACTTATACTAATCCCTCTAGACGGTCCTGGGCTGGACTAGTACTTTGCGCTCAGGAAGATCATTTAGAATTCTTGCTTCCAAAGGGGTTCAAACCCACAACCCTCGGATCCGTAATCAGATATGTTACCACTGGACCACAGTGCCCTCTCTCAACCTAGTAAATAAGGTAGCATTTCCAAAATCTTTCATGATTTTAAAAGTTTTTTTAATCTTAAATGAATTGACGCCATCATTCTCTAACTAGAAATATCACTTAAAAGTGATTTAGAACCCCACATTACACCTTTTCTACACGGGTTTAGTGGGTGGGTGAGTGCAGGATGGGATGTGAAATTACTGATCAGGACAGGACAGGACACAATGAGAGAGATTTCTTTTTAACCCCAACTTCTGTGAAGCAGGGAAATAAGAACAGGGCCATATGGCCCTAGATCACTCACCAGAGTACTTAAGCTTATTTAAAATGATTCAAGTCACTTGATTTTACCAGGTTTCTTCCGACAGCAACAAGATTCAAGTTTCAGATACAAACTTAAGAATTCTAGTGTTAGTCAATCACCCATAAGCCTCAATTTTCAAGAGATCAAAATGCTTATGCAATTATGGTATGAAACCTTAAGGTTATCATTAGTGCAAAACAATAATTAATTCTGGACATTAGTTCCAGAAGAGAAATTTTCTAACTTACTCTGAGCACTTTGTGTTCTGGTGAGTTAATAAAATCTATGGTGAAAATTCATTCATTTTTTCTTTTCATGTTCTTACAACAAGTCCTTCCTGATGGTTCCTGGGTTTTAACATGAGAAAATTTGAAAAATTCTTGCCGCCAATGGGGTTTGTACCCACAATCTTTGGATCTGCAGTCATATCCAATACCACTCCCTAAAATCCATTAGACCTATAGCAACGCAAGTGATGTATGGACATATACTGACCTCAGCCTTGCTGAACTCTGCCCCCTGGATCTCCCAGATTGGTGCTTTCTTTGGATCCTCCACCACAAAGTCAGGCACGACATTCTTCTTCACGTTGAGCCAGTCCGGCACCTTGGCAACATTCTTACTGATCTTGACCATCTTGAGTTCCGTCTGCAGCCGGTCCAGCGTAGCATCATCAAATCCATTACCAACCTTGGTCACTGTGCACCATCTGTCCGAGGCCGGATCATACACCCCCATCAGGAACACCGACATCAGCCCACCTGGTCACACCAATACAATCCATCTAAATTCTATCATTTAACAATAATTGATAAACAAGTTCTCACAACTTCCATTATTCCCTCAAAGGCTTGGTGGCGGAATGAAGCATTTGTGGTCATTATTGTGGGAGGTAACTGGAGCACCCTGAGAAAATCCCAGTGTCTTAATGGGCAACCATCATGTCCTTTCCAATACCGGTATTAAACTGGGAATAACACCTGGAACACATTGCTTTACCACTATGCTTTGCTGGCACGCAATGGATTTGACATACCTTATAATACTTAACCCCCAAATCAATCACTAATTAATAAGAGTAATGTTTACATTTGACAGTAAACAAGAGATTTTTGTAAAACATCTGTATGCCCCCGCCCCCCTTTATATGCCGTAATATCCTTATAACAATATCATTTGTATATCATTTGACAAATTGGAAATGAACCTATTTTGAGCTACTAGTCATACTATGAACATTACTAAAAGTCTTCCCTAAAATAAATGAATTGGGTATGGTTACATAAAGTGAGATTTAAACAAAAGTATCATTGTCATTAACACATATTGCATTAACAGTGTTGATATTACCTTGTGACCTTGACCTTTGAGGTACTGACCCCAAAATCAAAAAGTTTTTTTTTCTGCTAGTCATAAGCAACACTCTACCAAGTTTTGAGACTCAAGGGTTACTTAGAACTTACGTTATCATTCGGACAAGGTTATGTCTACCAACAGACCAATGAAAAGTAAAGCCATGTAACTCCTCTTCTTCAAAGGAGCATAATCATCAACAGGTATGAGAATATGACTGAGAAGTCCTTGTATACGTTTACACTTTTAATGGACTTTATCTTATTGAGTTTACAATAAGTGTGATTCAGTTAAACAGGACATAAAATGCTTAAGGGACACCCAAGTAGAACATAAAACAAGCCAATGGGAAGGCTTCCTTACATGAAACACTTGAGTGACCAGTTTGTATACCTAACCAAAAATGTAGGGCCAGATACTTGGCTGCCCTCACCTTTGTTCCCCGAGCCATAGAAAGCCCCCAGCACAACAAGGTCTGCTGAGTCTGCCATCTGACCCTCGTTGAGGTAATCCTTCTTCACCTTCAACCAGTGTCTCTTGCCTGGCTCATATATACTCTGTGAATAAGCAATGCAGTGGAATCTGTTATAACGCTGTTTTGGAGTCGAGACCTAGTTCCCCATTATGTTGGAATTATATCAGTTGATATTTGTTTCATACTAATTGCATAAAATTAATGGACGTGGCCATACATATATATAATCCTCTATAAAAAGAATTTGTTCAATTGGCAGTACACATTAACTTTAATAGAAGCTTGCATATTGAAATAAAACAAATATCTCAAAATTAATTTCACACTTTAAAATTACTCTTGCCTTTTGACTTTTTTCAATTAAACATAACATGTGAGTATATGGATATTCAGGACCATTGGTGTGATAAGGTTTTCATGAGATGGCAGTACATGTGTTTGTAGACAGATTGTATAGGAGTGGGAGGATGTGGGGGATACTCACATTGACATCTTTGAGGACCAGTCCCTCCAGCCCCTCCTGGAACACCCGGGTCATCATGTCTGTCAGGTCCCCTTCATCCTGCAGCATCAACCACAATTAGTGTACTGGCTACAGAGGTATGGGTGTGTAACAAATGCATCAAAACACAATCAGTGTACTGGCTACAGAGGTATGGGTGTGTGATAGATGCGGCTACAGAGGTATGGGTGTGTGATAGATGCATCAAAATACGATCAGTGTACTGGCTACAGAGGTATGGGTGTGTGATAGATGCATCAAAATACCATCAGTGTACTGGCTACAGAGGTATGGGTGTGTAACAGATGCATCAAAACACAATCAGTGTACTGGCTACAGAGGTATGGGTGTGTGATAGATGCATCAAAACACAATCAATATACTGGCTACAGAGGTATGGGTGTGTGATAGATGCATCAAAATACGATCAGTGTACTGGCTACAGAGGTATGGGTGTGTGATAGATGATCTAAACACCATCAGTATACTGGCTACAGAGGTATGGGTGTGTGATAGATGCATCAAAACAAGATCAGTATACTGGCTACAGAGGTATGGGTGTATGATAGATGCATCAAAATACGATCAGTATACTGGCTACAGAGGCATGGGTGTGTGATAGATGTATCTAAACACCATCAGTGCACTGGCTACAGAGGCATGGGTGTGTGATAGATGTATCTAAACACCATCAGTATACTGGCTACAGAGGTATGGGTGTGTGATAGATGCATCAAAACAAGATCAGTATACTGGCTACAGAGGTATGGGTGTGTGATAGATGCATCAAAACACGATCAGTATACTGGCTACAGAGGTATGGGTGTGTGATAGATGCATCAAAACACCATCAGTATACTGGCTACAGAGGTATGGGTGTGTGATAGATGCATCAAAACACCATCAGTATACTGGCTACAGAGGTATGGGTGTGTGATAGATGCATCAAAACACCATCAGTATACTGGCTACAGAGGTATGGGTGTGTGATAGATGCATCAAAAACACCATCAGTATACTGGCTACAGAGGTATGGGTGTGTGATAGATGCATCAAAACACCATCAGTATACTGGCTACAGAGGTATGGGTGTGTGATAGATGCATCAAAACACCATCAGTATACTGGCTACAGAGGTATGGGTGTGTGATAGATGCATCTAAACACCATCAGTGTACTGGCTACAGAGGTATGGGTGTGTGATAGATGCATCTAAACACCATCAGTGTACTGGCTACAGAGGTATGGGTGTGTGATAGATGCATCTAAACACCATCAGTATACTGGCTACAGAGGTATGGGTGTGTGATAGATGCATCTAAACACCATCAGTATACTGGCTACAGAGGTATGGGTGTGTGATAGATGCATCAAAACACCATCAGTATACTGGCTACAGAGGTATGGGTGTGTGATAGATGCATCTAAACACAATCAGTGTACTAGCTACAGAATTATGGGTGTGTGAGGTTTTACCTAGGTACAGAATATCTAACTCTTAAAATATTTATAAAACCCCACTGATAATAACTTTGTGGGCAACCCTGTGTTTAAATATTTATCATCAATAACATATTAGTGTTCATTTATTTGTATGACATATCTATATTACGCAAATTAAATTGCATTGATTGAAACGAAAATCAGTGATTTTTAGACAGACAAATTCTATGTTACCATTCTTGATTTTGATGAAATATTCTATTTTGCGAAAAACCTCAATTTGAGATGCATTATTTTGTGAATCACAGGCCAGAACAGTGATACCATCCGACTGTGGACAGGGGTACCAATACTACACCCATCTCCTTACCTTGATCAGCTTCATCTCCGAGAAATGCACATGATTTGGAATTTCAGTCATGTTTTTCTCAAGGATCTTCTTGCGTTCTTTAATGGGTCTGAAATATTTTACGTTACCATACTAGGCTTTGGGAAAAAAAACTTCATCTTTTGATGTGTTTAAATGAGGAAATAGAGCAGAAAAAATAACTTATGCATCAAAAAATAAAATATAATAAAAATATTGATATAGAACAAGTAACTGGTGTTGCACACAACACATGAGTCCCCTACCAGTGAGGTGAAAAATTTTTCTGTTACAATAGCAACCAGAGTGACGTGCAGAATCTCCATACTGCCATCTATTCTTATATGGAGGACAAACCTATAGTCCCCTATTAGGGTAGGGGACTAATAAATAGTCACCAATCTCCTATGCTCTTTACCTTTTAATTCATTGTAATTTTCTAAAAGATTCACTGGTTGATATTATAATCCATAGATACTATTTTCCAGTCCATATTCAATGTACATTAAAGGGCACCAAGGTTGAGGCTTTACATACCCAATTACAAATCTAAAGGTAGTGGGTTCAAACCACTGTTAGAGGCACAGATTTTTCATGACCTTCCCAGGAAAAAAGTACTGGTTCAAAGCAGGAACCTTTGAGAGGGATTAATATAAGTTGTAAGAACTTGTTTCGATTTAATGGGTAAGTTAAAATGCCACTGAGGGGAACTGAAAATTAGCCTTTATTGGAAATGGTTGTTATTCTTTATAAATTCAAAGCTGGGATTTCAGTCACTGTCCTGTGTCACTGGCTTCATGTCATTCACAGATGAGCCCTGTATTTTTAAACTGAATTTACTGTATATACATTTCTGTTTGTTTACAATACTTACTTGTCCATCAAGTTTTCACCATTGATGTGCAGGCAGTCAAACACAAACAGACAAACATTGGCCTCCTTAAACTGCTCTTTCTGTAGAAACAAATGTATATGAACCAAAATAAAAAAAAAATATGAGTCAATATTAAACTAGAGCTATCTTTGAAGATAACTGATACTCCTGCTATCTTGACTCTACAATATGGACTTTTTGTAAAGAGGACGGGACTCAACAGGATATCACATTAAGGGACAGTGTGCAAGACTACTACATAGCCCCTTCATCACTTTGTGACGTGGTATGAAAATGACCATAATGTAACAAACACAAATTCTTGGAAAAAGACATTGGAGACTGTAACAGAAAAGTGAAATATCAGGTATATCACAGAAAGTAGATACAGCTTATATACCAAAAGTATCTAGATCATTTTTTTACCCCCTGCCATGTCAAGGGGAGAAGGGGGTAGAACTGACCTTGTGCTTGCCAAGTGTCCCGAAGGGCAGGGGTGTGCCTGTGTTTGTGTCTATCAGCAGAACCTCAGCGTCCAGGATGAGGTCATCCCCGGAGGGAAAAGCCTCAGGAATATAGTCCTTGAAGTGTGACACCTGTAACATCGTGGCAACCACATGTAAATTTGCAGCATTTTAAGGCTGTATACAGAAGCACAACATATTGAGCTTTTCACTTTCTAGAAATTCAATACTTCAAACTTTGTTCCACTAAATAACTAGAGCTATCACTTAAGGTGTTAAATACCCCAGCTAAACCACCTTGACTCAACAGTATGAATAGATATTAAATCAATAGATATTACGAATATCAGATATAAGACATTCAGTAAAGCAGGATAAACTGGAAATGTGGGATTGCTTCACTGCAGAGTTATAAATATTTATCTGGTCTCAGTGCAAGCTACCTATTAAGGCCACTAGTAGTGATTTACATCAATACCTTGTACCCTAATGAATGTCATGCGCAACGATATCATTTTCCATATTTGCATGGATTTTACATAAGACATAGTTCTGCTTCACTACAATATCATGCCTAGTCACATTATCCTAACACTGTGCCAACCAGTCCTGGAAATTATGAACCCTTATGCTGAACACCAGGCAAGGGAGATAAATCAGTAACATAGTTAATGACTGGTATGTTGCGGCTGGAAATCAAACCAATGATCTCCTGGATGCAGGATGGATGTTCTAATTCCTCAGTCACTGTGAGTGTGACATTTCATCATTTACCTACACATTTATCATATGATAAGTATAGGCTAAGATCACAAGTTTACAGCCATGTCACTCTGAGTAGGGATTTTGCCATAACCCTTTCCCTCATATAGACTCATTTTGACGCACTCAATAGGTATCACATAAAGCCTAATCTGCAGAAAGCCACAGTTAAACCTTACCAAATTTAATTACAAAATCCTCATTACCAGACCACTGAGGAGCAGCGAACAGCATAAAACCTGATCAGCCTGCGAGTTACTCGCAGGCTGATCTGGTTTTATGCTGTTCGCATAGGTCTTTTAATGGTTTCCTCTATGAGGGAAAGGGTTAAGGAATACTGTGTGAATATGAATCAAATTAGCATGAGATTGAAATTGAAAGAACTATCATTTAAGGTTATATGGACCCCAACCTCACTGCCTTGATACACCAATATGAAACAATACTGAACGTTTTGTGTAACGAGACACAATTCAACAGGATGCAACAATTCATGTGATTCCTATATTATTTGTGAAGTGGGGATACCAGAGAATGCTTTATTACCCATGTAGTCTTTCCCCATATGTAAGATAACAGTATATAAAACCAGAAAGAGGGAAGAGTTCACCTTGTGGGGCAGGACTGGTTTGAGGCTGCGACTGAAGTATTGGAATTCGGAGCCCCTCTTGTGCAACTGGACCCTCTCTCCGTCGTATTTGATCTCCGCAAAGAATCCATTGGGACACTTCTTCATGGCCTGACCCACTGACCTGCATGCCTCAGCCTGTACAGCATAAACAATACTTTTATTTTATTCCATGCTTTTCATGAAATGACTGACAAAAACACACCTGAGAAAATCATATCAACAGTGAAGAAATAATGTTTTATCATATGAATAGGGGAGATACTCTTACCCAAAATAGGAATATATTAAACAACTAAAAAAAGGCATGAAATAAAACATTTGCAGATTCTTTAAAAATAAGGTAACTTTTTTTTGTACGACTAGTCATAGAAAAAATCATACTGCACCACAAAGCAGAGGGTCTGATTAAAGAGGTTGGTATCAGCAGGTGGTATCGTTTTCAATTGTCAATACATACTCACCAACATGGGGAGGACAGGGGTCATCAGAGAGGCTCGTACAGACAGTTTGCTAACCAGTCCAGGTTTCTGACCTGGGACCCTGTTTTCTGTCACCCGATCGACCACATCCCGCAGGTCCCGGGATGCCTGGAAGGCTGCATAGGCATTGGTGTCCAGGGCATCCAGTCTGGGAACAGAATCAACATGTGGCATCAGTCTGGTTCTACATGGGATACAGGGGCTCGGTTTCACTAAATTTCGTATGATCAAATTTGATCTTAGTCGTAAGTTGTTGTTCCAAAATCATGTCTACTAATGTCATATTTTCACAATAAAACATGAAGGAAGATGATCCATTTCATTGCATTATGCAAACACAACAACTTTTGTAAAGAAAGAATCACAGGAAAAATATCATTTTCCATCTGTGAATTTACTCATATGAAGATTTTTTTGGTCCAAAGTTTAGTGAATGGGCCCAGGTCTAGGGCTGTATGGTGGGTCTATTTTAGGTGACTAAAGACCTCTAACTGAGGCAGGCACATACCTGCTTCACTTCTTCAGCAAAACCTAACACATCCTGATAAGAAATAGAACTGGGCATGATGTGATTCTAATGAAACTTCATGGACTGTAGACATAAAACAAATAAAAAATAATTTCCCAAAAGTCTTGAAAATGATAAATGTAGATAGAACAATAGATGTACTCACATGTGTTTAGCCCCAGCATTGATGCGCAAGTCATGCTTAATGAGACGTATCACCATCTTTAGATCGTTCCCCGTACACCTGGAACACGATCAACACCATAGCTGATTTATACATTCATACATACTTACCTTTACATTCTCAAATATATAAAATGGAAAATTAAAAGTTGGTTTTGGTTCAACTTTATTCAAAAGAACTGTTCACATTCTCTAAATTACATTCCATGTAAAGATGCAACAAAATATATTATCACATACTTCACAATTCTAAATTGTTTATTATATATGTTTACCTTACCCCGAAAATGCTAAATTATACATTTGCTTCATCTTGATCTTATTTTGTTCTATTTTTTTAACATTAAACAATTTCACATAAGCTGAAGGCTAACTATCTTGCTTTCTAAATGGTTACCTTTTAGCAATCTTGGTCAACACTCTCTCCTGATCCTCTTCCTTTGTATGTGTTGACAACTCTTCCAAGAGTCCATTCACCTGTATTTACAAATATAAATTGATCAAAACACTTTCAGGACCAACAGAAAATAGGATACAGTCCAGTCACGATGGAACAAAATGCGTTGGAATGAAATGACGGAGTAATGCGAAGTAAGTCTCTGGTCCTGGCAGAATTTGTTCTTTATTCAATGTAAAAAAGATGCGATGGGACGAAGTTAGGATGGAACGAAAGATGCACTGGAGCAAACTATCTAAGAAGTCCCCATGACCAATTAACAGTTGATTAATGATACACTCAAACGAAGTGTCGGTCATTTTTTCACACCTACCAGGATGACACACGTCGCTTTCATGTGTCGGCCATTATGATGTGCAATTAGCCAATCAGTGCAGCATCTGTGTGGTACAATGCAACTGAAACCCTAACCTTTGGATCCACAGTATGTTACCACCGGACCATGGCCTTCAGTAGTATAATTTAGAGAGTTCAGTGGACCTACCTCCTGTATGGACAGTGTACACTTCTTCTGCGGAGGCTGGTGGGCGCTCTGTTCAAAGAATATCTTGACAGTCTCAGCCACATCTCCCTGCTCCAAGTCCTCCAGCATGGCCTTCTGACTGCAGCGGAATATCTACAGACAAACCAATGTTATCTTTAGTCCATGCTTTTGGTGAAAAGACAGAGAAATATATATGAATGAAAAAACCCTATCATATACCACGGAATATAAGATGTCATTTTTTATTAGGATAAAAGTTTTTAATGTTTTATTGCATACACTGAATTAATGTAATAAATGATGCCAACTCAATAACTAAAGAGAACCACATGTAGATGCCAACACTTGGCTGTTTCTTTTTGTTCTTTTTTTTTTTTTTTTTGGGTTTTTTAAAAGGAAGAGTTATGGCCTTAAACTAAAAATGATGTCACATTCTACAATTGGGCTCCCATAGAGGAAATTTAAAACACACAAGAGAAAATAATATAAAAAAGATGTTAGAATAGAAGGGAGAAATAAAAAAAAGAAATGTTGGTTTATTAATTGACTCAATTTTGCCCATTTTGACCCTCAAATTGTATAAATGACCCCCAAATATTTCAACATTTCTCACTTTATATAACAAGGGGTCATTTGTCACCCATTTGAAAATATGAAGAAAAAAACCTTCTGACTAAACTTAATATAATTTATGAACCAATGGATTTCTCTTTGCCATGCAGACTGTGTAGAATCTGAGCTTCAAACACAAGAGGCCTTAATCAGAGAGCTTCTGAAAGGAGCTGCCTGATCTGGAGCCTCCTCTGTTTGCCAATGTGTTAACCCTTTCCCTCATAGAGGAAACCATGAAAAGACCTATGCGAACAACATAAAACCAGATCAGCCTGCAAGTAACTCGCAGGCTGATCAGGTTTTATGCTTTCGCTGCTCCTCAGTGGTCTGGAAATGAGGAGTTTGTAATTAAATTTGGTAAGGTTTAACTGTGGTTTTCTGCAGATCAGGCTTTATGTGGTACCTACTGAGTGCGTCAAAATAAGTCTATATGAGGGAAAGGGTTAAAATTAATCTATATGGAGGAAAGGTTAAGGTAACACCTTTTTTTGCTTATAATCATAGAGAAACAAGGCAGTCCAAAGGACAGCTATATCCCCCGCCGCTGGCCAAATATTAGAATTTGTTTGGTCATAGGATTATGTTCACCTAAACCTGGTATGGTTGTAGCAGACATAGAAGATCAGTTTAAGACAATTTAATTTTCCGGAGTTATGTATGAATCTCAGAATTCGGAGGCACATATATTAAAAGTTTACTGATAAGTTTTACATGGGAAACAGTACAAAAAGTGAACATCAATGAAGTATAGGATGTGTTAGGTAACCACAAAATACATGTGTAATTCAATTAAAAACTTTATATATCATGACATAATTTGTATGATTGTGAACATGACACGAGATATCGAGATGACATGAAAAAGTGGAGGCTTAAACATTTGACCTTCAAGGATGACCTTGACCTTGAGCCAGCATGACCGCCTCATGCCTTCTGCACATCAGCTCAATGAGGTTAACATTTTAGCCAAGTTTGAAGAAAATGTGTCCAAGCGATCATGAGATATGGAGCGGACACGAAAATAACATTTGACCTTCAAGTATGACCTTGACCTTGAGCCAGCGTGACCGCCTCATGCCTTCTGCACATCAGCTCAATGAGGTTAACATTTTAGCCGAGTTTGAAGAAAATGTGTCCAAGGTTCATGAGATATGGAGCGGACACGAAAATAACATTTGACCTTCAAGTATGACCTTGACCTTGAGCCAGCGTGACCGCCTCATGCCTTCTGCACATCAGCTCAATGAGGTTAACATTTTAGCCGAGTTTGAAGAAAATGTGTCCAAGTGTTCATGAGATATGGAGCGGACACGAAAATAACATTTGACCTTCAAGTATGACCTTGACCTTGAGCCAGCGTGACCGCCTCATGCCTTCTGCACATCAGCTCAATGAGGTTAACATTTTAGCCGAGTTTGAAGAAAATGTGTCCAAGCGTTCATGAGATATGGAGCGGACACGAAAATAACATTTGACCTTCAAGTATGACCTTGACCTTGAGCCAGCGTGACCGCCACATGCCTTCTGCACATCAGCTCAATGAGGTTAACACTTTAGCCGAGTTTGAAGAAAATGTGTCCAAGCGTTCATGAGATATGGAGCGGACACGAAAATGTTTCGGACACACTGACGGACTGACGGACGGACTGACGGACGGACGAAGGGACGGACGAAGGGCATTCCTATAACCCCCCTCCCGCTTTGCGGCGGGGGATTAAATAGAGATATCACAAGTGGCTACACCAGTAGTGAAAATGTTTTCTATGACCATCTGTGAAGGAAAGTATGATCCTACAAGAAAAGCCAAAATATATTCTCTACATCATTTCATGCTCTGTATGAACGTGTAGAAAATTGGATCATTTTCACTTGATTTTGACATCTAATCTTATAAGGAAGATATAGCTGTTTAAATGACTTCTGGGGATCCACCATTTGGCCATAGGGACCTATTACTATGCAGGGTTTTCCTTAAGGGGTGGCTGGCGGCAGATTTGACCGCCTCAAATCCTTTCCTAGTCTGGCTCAAATTTGCCAAATTGTAAAAAAAAAAAATGGGAATAATTCAAAGAAAATGAAAAATCATAAAAAAAACCATAGGACCCCAAGACCCCTCTGCCTTCTACAACTTAAAATTAGCCTTCTACTCTGATTCATAAGGAAAACTCTGCCATGCAGGTTAATTCTTTGAAAGGCTGCTTTACTTGACAATGAAAAGATAATACCAATCTGGGTGTAGAGTTACTGACTGTACAGAAGCAAGGTAGAAAGGTGCCCATACCTGACTGTAGAGCTTCACCAGTTGTTTGTTGTTCAGGTTGTATACGGACTTGACCACACCCGGCAACAGCAGCTTCATCAGCAGGTACAAATCACCTTCATAGCCACCTGAGATACAACATAGCATCTGTATATATGTTGGATACATTAACTTATCTCAGATAGGGTCTCAGCCTTGGTCATGCAGCAAATGTAAGACATAAGAAAACTTTGTAATTTCCCTATGAATAGAGAATATGAGCGTATCTTCCCATGACTGTGGACTGACATGTTTTGAGACTGTTACCATTACCATCACATACCCTAATTTGACTACTCAGAGTGCTGTAATCAAAGACTGGGAAAAGGAGACAGACCTTTGCCATAGTCACATTTTAAACAGAAAATGTCTCTTGAAAATCAATTAGTGCATGTCACAAAGGTTTTTATGAAGAATGCAAAACCATGCCAAATGTCACAAAAGAAACAAACCCTTCCCTAGTCACTGCAGTAATATATGCTACTTTCTGTTGAAAACTCAATACAAACAAAATATTCTTTTTTTTTCAATATCTCTATGCATATGAACAAAATTCAACAATGGTACTTTTAAATTTAAGTTTCGGGTTAAAATTACGTAAGTTAAATACCTGTATTAAGCAGTCAACCTGAATTTAGCGGTAAGTTTCAATATTACCAAACTAGTATTCTGGTATATGTTTAATCTTCATTTAGCGTCTTCTCTGTTAAACAGTCACTTTCTATTGTTCCCCCTGACTGACCACTTCAGACAGGTCATGACTTTATATTTGAATTAATGGTGAAAGGAAGTCAGCAATGTTCTGACAAAGATTTAAATTAGGGAATAAAAAATTTTCTTTTCTTGAATTTTTATACTCTCCATACAAGAGAATTGTAACAAAATTCAAAGATACATTTACATTTGTACATTTACTTACTTCCACTTGTGCCTTTATGGATAAACTTTGACACAATGGCTGTTTTTCCATTGTAGCTGTTTTCCTCAGCGATGTCTGCACAAAGTCGCCGATACTCTCGAAAAGAATCATCCTTCGAGTCTCCTCCTTTCAGAGGTTCACTTTTTCCACCTTCATCATCTTTTCCAGAACTTGATCCTGGGGACAATATCAATCCATATACAAAGTGATGTCTATAAAATTTATAATACATTTCCTATTTATTGTATCAATCATAACTTAACTTATAGCATATCTTCTCTTATATCCCTGCAATTCAATGAAATGGCGAAAATAAAGAAAATCCCCAGTTTACAATGTGTTTAAAATTAAGACTTCTTCAGGAAAAATTACAAGAACTTGTAACTTCATTATTAACATTTTTTTATATGTAACATTTAAATATAGTTTCACAAAATATTATTAAGAAATTGTCAAGGATGTTGTACTGAGAGTTATGTGTTACAAATGCCTACCAGGTTTGACTGGCTCTGTCTCTGGTGCTGCCATCTTGACCTGTGGAGATGCTCCAGCTGGTACCACAGCCTTCTGTTTGGCAGGAGTGGTCTTCTTCTTAGCTGGGGAACCAGCCTTTGCAAGGAAGTCTGACAAGTCACAAAACAAAATTAAAAGTACTGTGGTTAGAAAAACTTTGTATCCAGAAACTAGATACAAGTAGTAGTCTATAAGCCTTTGAACAAAAAAGTTATTACAAAGTCTCAATTTTTTTCTGAACCACAGATGAACTGTAAATCTGCATAATACAAAACAAGAGCTTTGGTTATCGCAAAATACGCCTGTCCTGCCATTTTATCAATTCAAAGGTAATAACTCTAAAGTGGGATATTCTGACTGGTTTTCAAACTCGATTGAGATACTGTGCCAATACATATTGTGACAAAGTTTGGTAAAGAATCAGTTCACGTTTGTCAGTGTTAGAGAGCAGACACTGTTAATTTTGCAATTTTTCATCCATTAAAGGGCCATAATTCTGTAGAGTATTCAAGATTTTTTGGCTAGTTATAAACATGGTTAAGATATTGGGCCAATTTAAATTGTGACCAAGTTTAAAAAAGATTGTCTCATGTTGGTTTGAGTAAGAAAGCGGACAGGGTTAATTTAACAATTTTTCATCATTTCAAGGGTCATAACTCCAGAGATTCTGGGACAATATGGCTGGTTATCTGAAAGGAACCAAGACAGTGTGCCCATATACATTGTGACCAAGTATGGTTAAGATCAGTTTACCTTTGCTCAATTTAGAGAGCAGACACTGTTAATTTGACCATTTTCATTACTCAAGGGCCATAACTCTGGAGTGACTGGGGTAATCTGGCTGATTATGGAAAGGATCCAAGATATTGTGGCCAAGTATAGAAAAGATCAGATAATGTTTATTTCAGTTAGAGAGCGAGCACTGATAATTTGACAATTTTTCATCAATTCAGGGGCCCTAACTGAGAGTGTCTGGGACAAAATGGCTGGTTATCAAAAGGAACCGAGATATTAAGAGAATAAACATTGTGACCAAGTTCATGTTAGTTCAAGTTAGAGAGCGGACACTGTTAATTTGACCATTTTTATTAATCTCAATACATGTAGCATGATTAGAGCATGAGTTATTGTAGAATAAAGAAGTGTGACGGAAAAAGTGTGACAGACAGACGACAGAAAAGTGATCCCTATGTGTCGCCTGCTGTAATCAATGATGGTATTGGACCATGTGGTTATCATAAGTGCAAGACAAGAATTAATCCTAAACATAAGTTCCAGAAGAGAAGAACTTTGAAATATATCAGAAAACTAGCTGAACCCCTAGGCGCCTTTTTTCTTTCACGGGATCAACTTCATTTTAGCAAATATTTAGACAGTTATGAGGTGGCCATTTGCAACAAAAAATACTTGATTGTATCCATAGGTTTTATAGAAGAATAATTTTGAAATTTTCAATACAGAGAATATAAAGACACTAGAAAATTCACCAGGGGCCTCATTTTTCAAGGGATCAACTTAAGCATTTTTGGTAGACAGCCATTTGTTCCAAATGGAATTATATTCTGGCCACGGCCTTCAGAGGAGAAGTTTTTTTTAAATAAAATTCTGTTGGTTGCCATGGCAACCAGAGTTCTGCATGGATCAAGTTTATTTAAGCAATTTTTGTGATGGACCACCTAAGGATCATTCATGCAAAGTTTCATTAATATCTACCAAGCAGTTTCAGAGGAGATGCCTTTTGAAAAAAATTGTTAACACCACATGCCAGAAGACAGACCAAGGATGGTCCTAATAGCTCATCCTGAGCACATTGTGCTCTGGTGAGCTAGAAACTCATTCTGTAACCTAACAGATAATGTTTGATAAATAAAGCATTCCAATATATATACCATCTGCAGTGTTTTTTATTTTATTTTGCCATATCCCTCTCTATGCTTGGATTCAAAAAGAAAGAAAAACAGCAAAATGTACCTCCAATATCAAAAGTCTGGGAACACTTAATAAATCAAACCCCATGATTTACCTTTGATCAGGTTTAACACAGTCTCTTTGTCCTCTGGCTGCAGGTCTGGGAAACCTTCAAGGTCATCTGGTTCTTCTATCTTCTTTGTAGTTGCCCTCGCTCTGTAGAATGTCTCAAAAATACAAGAAGGATGAAACCACTGCTTCATCTCCCCGGAATCCTCAGAAAAGGGGTTTGGCACAAGCTTTGCTATCCTGAGGGCACCTTTGGCAATCTTTTGCTTGCATTTCTTGCAACTAGATGTTCCAAGCTTTGCATAAGCCACAAGATATTTATTATCTGCCATTCTGAATGTATTCAAGTCTAAGTCTTCCTGAAAAATAGGCCACTTTATCCTAAGATGAGTTAGTCTTTGCAAAAGGTCACCTTTAAATGTATCCCCTTGTTTACCACTGGCAGGAGTATAACCAAATTTCACAGCTGGATAGTTTGCATCCTTATATTGGACCTTTATGTTTCTCTTGCATACAGACACATCTAGCTCATAACTTTGAAAGCCACTCTGTAAGAGATGAACCCTTGGCAGGTAGGTGCTGTTAAATATGTCACAACAGTCAGATAGTTTATAAAGGAGAGATGAATGTCTTTTAACAAATGAAGTCAGGTATGATGGCTGATGGGGTCTGCAGACATGACAGAATTCCTGCATCTAGACTTCCAACATCACAGTTAAACTCACAAGCTGTGCACAAGTCAGCTATCTGGCATCATCTGAAATATAGGACACATTCCATTGAAGTACATAGATCTGTATATGGTACAGCACAGAGTTCTCACTAACTTCTTATTTAGAACCCTGTACTCAGGAGTTTCTGATGAGCACAAAATAACCTTCAATGAAACATTATTAAGCTATTAACACCTCACAAAGTTCATGATAAAAATCAAGAACATTTTACTGACTGCTGTTTGTTGTTTTTGTTTATTTATTACATTCCAAATGTAAAGAAGACTAACAACACACTTGTATTAAACACCTTTATTCTGTGGTGACTGATTAACATGGGGCTAATAAGTATTAATAACTCTATTCCTTTCATCAGCTTAACTGTTGTTAATGGGTTCGAATCCCGGTAGGGACTTCGGATTTTTCATGTGAGGAAGCCTTCCAGCTGGCTTGTGGTAGGTCGGTGGTTCTACCCGGGTACCTCTGTGTACTCGGGGTCTTCCTCCACCTGTAATTAGCTGGACGTCGCTATATGATTGAAATACTATCGCAGCGACGGTAAACCCTAATACAACTAATACATTAACTGTTGTTAAAAAAATGCCACTGAATTATGTGTACAAGTAATAGTACATAATTATATGTACTGCTATACTTTTTTTTTTTGATACCATATGGTCAAGAGCATTTTTCTCTTATTTTACCCCCAAGAATAATGCTACGATCCTAATTATGAAGATCCTATAACGTAAATCAAAATCTAAAATAAATTCAATATAAAAAGAGCAGTTTGATTATGACATTAACCCTTTCCCTCATAGAGGAAACCATGAAAAGACCTATGCGAACAGCATAAAACCAGATCAGCCTGCGAGTAACTCGCAGGCTGATCAGGTTTTATGCTGTTCGCTGCTCCTCAGTGGTCTGGAAATGAGGATTTTGTAATTAAATTTGGTATGGTTTAACTGTGGTTTTCTGCAGATCAGGCTTTATGTGGTACCTATTGAGTGCATCAAAATGAGTCTATATGAGGGAAAGGGTTAAATGACATTACTTTATGGGTGCTGTCATTTTCATTGTCTCAAAGTACATTACCTAGTTATTGTGGTAGTTTATAATTTTTTTCTCGAACACAAACTCCACCATGATATTGTCGCCATTAAATTTGTGTATAAATTTAATGATGATTGATGAATGATTACAGATGCTACAGTGTAAACAATAGTGTTCTTTGGAACACATGTGTCAATTGTTGAAGCATCAGGGAAGAAAGGTGACAGACAGACAGGTGCCACAAAAAAGTAATATCTGGCATTTTTTAAGAATTCAAGGGCCATCACTCCTGCCCATATTTAGAGCAGTCATTGATTTATTCAAAAGCATGTTGCCAATGTCTGATGATAAATATTGTCGATACATATCAAGTATTGTTTATTTTTATTCCACATACATTACTGTTTATCATAATTTCAGTAAACTGCATGTACTGTGCATAAAATTATTGTGTGAATTGTATGTATTGTTTACAAAATGCTTTCTGTTTTTCCTGAAAAAAAAAGAAGACAAAACAAGCGTAAAATTTTCCGTAAATTCAAATATATCTCACCAAAATGGAGTAAAATTCTCTTTTAAAGACAACTTAAACATCCTTAAAACAACATACAGAAAGAAGTACATGCATTTACTGTTCAGTGATTCATATTTGCATTACAAATAGTGAATTGTTTCAAGATGGAAAACAAAATTGCCAACTTAAGTGTCATTTATGGGACAAAATGGCCTACTGTTGTTTTTTTCCCAAAATGACTTTGCTTTAACCCTTTCCCTCATATAGACTCATTTTGACGCACTCGATAGGTACCACATAATGCCTGATCTGATACCACATCCAGTCACATTATCCTGACACCGAGCCAACCAGTCCTGCAACTACCCTTATATGCTGAGCACCAAGCAAGGGAGCTATAACAGTACCATTTTTTATGACTTTGGTATCTATCTTTCTGTAATGAATAACTAATAACAATTTGAGCAATTATGTTTTAATATGCCTGGATTTTTCATCTATGTAATTATGAATGATACTGGTCAGATCCATATTTTTTTTTATTTTGCAATTACCAAATATCATCTTTTTTTACTATTTTATATAAAATAGGTGCTCTAGTCTCAATAAGAATATTGCAGCTGTCATTTTCTTTCCACATTA
>CM037781.1:23181252-23231252 GCA_021229015.1 Solen grandis | reverse complement strand
GTACATTGTAATAAAAGCATCGGTTTTAATTTGGTATTGTTTACATCTGCAAAGTCAAGTCATTCCGGTTTTCATGCGTATTTCTATTGTTTTTATTTTGATTTTAATAGTCAGTATGCCAATGGTTTGATTTAGATTGCATATAAGATAAACGATGTTATTGTCTGTTAATATGATATGTCCCTCTATTTTATATATTTCAGCTTAACATATTTTAAAGAAAATCATATCATGTAGGACAAAAGTGAATATAATTTCATTACTATCCAACAAAATTTAGATAAAAGGAAAATCTCATGATATAGGTATACACATTTCAAATGATCCTGACTTTTATTTACTTGAGGACCTTAAGCACAAACTTGAGATCCTATATCGCTGTACAAGCAAACTGACTACAGCACCGACCAGCAGACCAAAAACCAGCGTTCCCACCATTCCCCCTGCGAGTTGCCCTTGGCTATTCTCTGTACACGTTACTGTAACACATTTCGTGTTTTTGTTTTTTTGTTTTTTATCGAAAAGAAAATCAACTATAAGGAAAAAATATAAAATTAGAATTGACATAAAGGTATTATGTGTTAAAATGATTATTAATAAATATACGTAAAATCATACTCATCGAGTTATTGACGAATGAAAACCCCTTTAAGACATTAAAGATATTAATGCAAACAGTTATGTTTTCAAGTTTATATTTAAAGATTTTAACATGTACATTTACCGGGCTTTATATCGGTGGTAAAGTTAAGGATAGATGAGTACTCCTCACTCTGTCCCTTATTGTTGTATGCGAACATTCTGACGAAATACTTGGTAGAAGGTGTGAGACCGTCCAGTGTGACCGAGAAGGGTATGGCCAGATCCTGTCCACCGTATACCGATGTTTTGTTGAACCATGATATTCCATCCTGACTGAGCTGTATCACAAATATCTGGTCCAGGCCGCCATGGTTACCGGGAACCCACACCAATGTGGCCGTGTCGGAACCATATGTTATTATTTTAACTGAAGAAGGAGCATCAGGTGGACCTACAAGAAAGATACTATGTTTTGACTACTTAGAATTTGCTAAAAATCAAATTACTAAAAGAAAGCGATATTGTAAAATTATTTCATTTTTACTATTATGTTACGTATCTGCAAATAAAAAAAATATTGACGATGACCAAGGATTTAAATATATAGATCAGATAAGAAAGACGTGACTTCCCAGATTAAACACTAATTTTAGAAAATAAATGTTTGTTACTTTCAAAATAGCATGCGGGAGTGTAGATCAAATATCCTCATTGAAAATGATCAGTCATATAAAGTGTTATGCCAACAAACCTTGTGGTATAACCCTTATTAGTAATGTTGATCCAGATCCGATACCATTAGTAATGGTAATGTCGTAGTCCCCCAAATCGTCTTCACTGTTGATCATGATAGTGACAGTTGCCATGGTACCCGGTGTGGGTACAGTGTGGGAGAAAACAGGCAGCTGTACTGTCACCTCAGACAATGTGGTGTGTCCTACTAGAGTGGGCGACCTGACATTATTATTACTACGGTAACATTTGACGTCGCTTCCAGGAACATTGGAGTAGTACTGTACAGAGACTTTGGCGTTGTGGTTCAGTCTACCTGATACCTTGTACCTGTCCTGGTTTACCTTAGGTTCCAGTATAACTGGGGGCGCTGTGAAACAGACAGTTAATTAGGTAATTGTTTAAGGTTTAATAGATAGAAAATATGCATGTGTGCTTTAAAGAACTTATTTTCAGAAACTCATATTTGTGAATATATATAATTCTCCTATCTAAAGGCCTTGCAACTAAAGAACAAAATTAAATATTGACAATAAGTTAGCGGAAACCAATAATTTATTGCATGAAGGTATGTTTTATACAACAGATTTTCATGTGGACAGAGATCAGGTGGTGGTCCGAATAGCACAAAGGAAGATGGCTACGTGACAATTTCCAGCCGGGTAGTTAGTTAAGGCAATATCCAGGAGAGATCCATTTTCAAATGTAGGCTGCTCAACCAAATGTATAATACCATTGTTTGAAGCTTCCCTTGCGAAAGGGGTAAAACAATGTTTAACAGTAGGACATACATTTTTCAAAGAGCAGACTTTTAAGTAAATGTACCATGCTGTGTGATCTGCAAGACTTGACTAAAGTTGTATTGGTTCTGTATAAATTCAAAGGGAATTGAAAGAAAAAATTCAAGAGAATATATTTGATTTATATTTTCTACGTAAAAACGGACTATTTTTTTTTTTCATTATAAGGGAAAAAGTTCTGAAACGTATTGTGTAAACCAACAATAACACCTATTTCAAAAAAAAAAGATAAAGTATCAATCAAATGCATCAATAGGTTCCCGAAATATTCGAGGGAATGTAGATGTTTTTGAAAATATTCAATGTGGAAAAATGGATAACTTTGTGAAATCAATTCGGAGTTATGAAACGTGACATGTGAACTGGCTTTTTGAATCTCAAAACAGGAAGTAAGTTTAAAATGAATATATATAGAACAAACAGACGGACAGAGGGTAAATCTATAGTCCCTCCACCGCGATGAACCAGTAGGGGACTAATTGCCGTTTTGAATTTTGATTAAATATGCTTATAAAAACAATGGAGTTATGGAGAATCGAGCAAAGGTAAATGTATTCCGTGGAGTGATAAGTAACGAACATTGGCTAAAACCCGTCCTACCACTAGTAAAAAGTGCTTTCTAACTATTTACATACTTACATTTCGTGACCTGAAAACTTAGAAGCTATGCTTAAATCTGTCTTAAATGACAATATTAAATTTTAAGCTTTCATTCATAGAGAGATAGAGAGACTTGACTCTTATATTTGAGTTTACTGTCGCTTCGACAGTATTTCAGTCATATAGCGACGTCCAGCTAATTAAAAGCAGACCCCGAATGCACGGAGGCATCCGGGTAGAACCGACGACCTACCGCAAGCCAGCTGGAAGGCATCCTCACATGAAAATCCGAATGACCCTGCGGGGATTCGAACCCATGCGGTGAGTGGAGAGATGGATAGAAGTTAATCTTATGTAATACTGAGAACAAAATGCTCGACATTTATTTATAATCAATACAGCCCTATTTGAAATATGCAAACATTTACATATAAAATACTCACCCTTTATAAGTAGACTTGTGTTCCCTTGCACAGAGATGGCACCACTCACGTCAGCCTTGACCATACATATGTATACCCCGGAGTGCTGGTACGTGAGCCGTGTCAGTTTCAATGTTGTGATGAACGGCCTGCTGTTGACTTCCACATACTCCCCATTGCTTTGTTGCCACTTCTGGACCCACGGCATTGGATCAAAACTTCCCCCGAAATTGTTCAGAGTACACGTGACAGTTGTGCTGAAAGAGTCTGTTGTTGTGTTGATGGCCTTCACTGTCACGTCTGAAACAGGAAATTTCTGAATTAATAATTGCAGAGCAGTTAATTATTATAGGATTAATTCGAATTGTTATTTTTTTTTTTGATATGTATTTCTATTTAACATTTATTAAGTTAATGGCGCGTTTGTCTAAACTCAATTAAAAAAGAGTGATAGAGAGAAACACAAACACAAAATAAAGATATATACGTGAAGGAGATAAATTACATTTAAGAAAATGGAGAAATTTTCCCATTAAAATTAGTCAAAATGAGTATTAATATCAACCATATCTTTCAAACAAATTATAGATTTTTATTTCTTCTTGCATAGTTAATTATTTACTGCTTTTTCGACCTTATGGGCAAAGATAACATTTTTGTTAAAGAGACAGTACCAGAAGGGATAATGGTTTGATACAAGGTAGATTGTGTGTGATACCCAAACGTAATTTTTGAATAGACCCCTTGGTTCTTTTATGTGCAAGATGTATATTGCCGATATACGCGAGATAACTGGTACCAATTTTATACGTCTTTGATTTGACACGGTCACCAGGAAAAACTGCCCCGGCTGGGATACGAGCCCAAGACCTTCCGACCGCAAATTTAATACTTTTTACAATACATTATATATACATGCAACCAAATGACATCTCCTGCAAACATTACCCGCATAAACACAGTGGTTCGAATATTAACATTAAAGGACAACATAGAGGCCCTAAATCGCTCACCTTAGTTTGGGTTTACCCAAGGAACATCTGTACTAAAACATTTTGAAATCTGGTCTGTAATTTTGAAAGAGATTATTTTTTAAATTATCATAATTCATTTATTTCTATTGCCAATGCAACCAGAGTTCTACATGAATCAGGTTTATTTTAGCTACATTTGTGAAAGTTTACCCAAGGATCATCCCTGCCAAGTTTAATTATTTTATGTCCAGCGGTTTCAGGGATGATGTCGTTTAAAGATATCACTCTATACATATAAGGCAAATTAGACCTGCCCGTGGTGGCCATGTTTTTTAATGGATCGGGAAAACTTTAGCAATCTTGGGAGATGGTTACCAAAGGAACATCTGTACTAAAATATTTTAAGATTTGGCCAGTAATTTTGAAGGAGATGATTTTTAAAGTTATCATATTTTTCCCGTTGCCATGGAAACCAGAGTTCTACATAGATCAGGTTTATTTTAGCAACTTTTGTAAAGGTTCACTCAAGGATCAACCCTGCCATATTTAATTAAATTCTGCCCAGTGGTTTCAGAGGAGATGTTATTTAAAGTTTCACTATATACATATAAGGCAAATTTGCCCCGCCCCTGGTGGCCATGTTTTTTAACGGTTGGTATGATCTTAGCATTCTTGGTAGATAGTTACCCAAGGAACATCTGTACTAAAACATTTTGAAATCTAACCAGTAGTTTTGAAGGATATGATTTTTAAATTGTTTATATTTTACTTTCCGTTGCCATGGCAACCAGCGGTCTACATGGATCAAGTTTATTTCAGAAAAGTTTGTGAAGGGTTATCCAAGGATCATCCCTGCCAAGTTTAATCAAATGCTGTCCAGCGGAGATGTCGTTTAAAGATTTCATTATATATATATAAGACAAATTAGCCCCGCCCCTGTCGGCCATTTTTGTAACGGATCTGAAATTTTTTAGCAATCTTGGTAAATAGTTACCCAAAGAACATCTGTACCAAAACCTTTTTTAAATCTAACCGGTAGTTTTGAAGGAGATGATTTTTAAGTTTATCATATTTTTTTTCTTTCCGGGTTCCATGGCAACCAGAGTTCTACATGAATCAAGTTTATTTCAGCAACTTTTGTGAAGGTTCACGCAAGGATCATCCTGCCAAGTTTAATCAAATTCTGTCTAGCGGTTTCAGAGGAGATGTCGTTTAAAGCAAATTGATGACGACTCACGACGGCAGCGCACGACGACGGACGACGAACGCAGGGTGATCCTAATAGCTCACCATGAGCACATTGTACTCAGGTGAGCTTAAAATGATAACAAAGACCTTTTTGTTCCGAATTAAGATGAAAAAAAAAAGAAAAAAAAACATCATCAAGAAACTTCCTACCGTACACAACTGTAAAATACACTTAATGATAAATAAAAGGAGTATTTTTAAATGAAGTGCCAAAAACATAGCACTGTTACTGACCCGAATCTATTACCTGTCTGTGTGAATACATATTTAAGTTTGTTTTTTTTTAATTTTATTTACCATATCTTTTTTCATATGCGCCATATATTGATGACCTTTAGGAGGAAAATAACATTCAGTGTTTACCCAGGACAACAGGGGATACTTAGGAATATTTCTGTAATAGTTCACAAAATGTGTGGACAGAGGTTAGAGAAGAATTTGAGGCGTTGCATAAATAAAATATGCAAATATATGCATTTTCTTAATATGTTTAATGCTAAAATATACTTTGACTTTGATAAATTTAAAGGCAATTACATAACATAGGTGATTACTATATGTTCATCTTTCTACTATTTCAATACAGTCTGCCTAAGTATCTTATGAGACCTGCACGCCAATTACCCAGCAGTTTGTTCTTATCTGTATGACCTGCTTCCTTATGTAATGTGATATTAGCTTAAGTGGGTCAGCAATATAAGTCTGCCTGTCTAAGCAACTTTTTTTTACTCTAAAGTAAGACTGCAACTCGCAAACCTTATCGTCCTATTTTTATTGCCAAAAGTGTGAAAATTTAACATGACCTAACATAAGTGACTTTCATGTTAAATAAAACTAATATTATCAAAAGGAAATCTGTCAAAACTTGGTAACTGCAACTCGAATTCCTCAGAGAAGTGTCTCTTATGAAACTAGAATATGACCTTTGGAGTATCAGTAACTAAAATTATCAAAATTTTAAGTGAATTAGTGAGTAGTGTGTTATCTTAAGACAACACGGACCAGTCATCCTTTTTTTTATTCCTATATAACAGTTAAATGCAATGTATGAAATTACTTTTTAACAAACCTCCCCGAGCTGTGCATAATTTGTGCAAAATTTTCTTTTACTTTTGTTATGCTAATTATAACTTCAACAGATGAAACTTTATACAGCAACACTTTAAAAAGGCTGTAATGTCAAATTTTTATCTGCATAATAGATTTTAACCAATTTTCCTACACGAAATAATGGACAGGACATTTGTATATACATTTTCCTATTATCAATTAAAATTTATATTGTATTATGTTAATTGTAGATATCCTAAAAGCTTCAAATGTATTACCATAAAACAGGCCTAAACATTACTAGAACAATCACATAATGTGTTCAATACCCCCACATACCGAGTTGACACAGACAAAAATACTATCAATAGTACTTGTATGTAATCCTTGACTAAGATATCTACACTTGTCTGCTGATTGGTCTTATAATGTGAAGGTATTATCAATTACAGTTACCATACTTCATATAATTACGGGTTCAGCCATGGCGTAAAGATAGCTCCTTCTCCAATACTTCACTTCACAATGAAGCAGGGATATAATGGGGCCGGTATTATGTTGTTTTAACACTGCATATCGAAAGCCCATCAATTGTTTAAATAAAAATGGATCTGGGTACATGTATAGTTAGTGGATTTATACTATGAGAAAGCTACTTACATCTCACAGCTACTACCACATCCTTGTTGTCAGCAGTACCAATCTGATTATCAGCCCGACATCTGTAAGTCCCCTGGTCATTCTTTGACACTGTGGTCAGTGTGTAGTTGAAACTATTGTAGCCATCCCCAGTAGCTGTCCCTTGACCTTGGACCGGACTGGACCCACTTCGGGACCACGTTATTGTGGACACAGGTTTACTGGACACTATACAGGGCAGGACAACACCAACCTGACCCTCATCTGCTGTAATACCGGTCATGGCTTTGATCTCTGGGGGAGTCTGAAATTAGGATTTGGAAGTTATAATTATTTAAACAATTCAATATTTGTATAACTCTCTACCATTTAGCAGTAGGACCAATTTATATGGTACAACTGTCATATTTAAAATAAGTGGGCAAGAACGTTAAACGTGTGTGCGCTCTGCAGTATGACAAAACAATAGAAACAATAAACTATTAATAAACACTGTAATCAATTCCCTTTATGCACTAATTATTATAATATGATTAAATGCAGATTTTATATTACTTATATATATGCAGTTTGTTTGATAAATCTATTATTTACTCTTGACTAAATATGGCAAATGAAAGTGTGTATACTGCAGCGTATGATAACCGTAATATAACGATAATTGTAGAACATTAAGTGTTTCTGATTTAAACTATATTGGTATTCCTCGGATCACTTGTTTCGCTCCAACAGTAGTCAAAGAAAGAGTAAACATCAATGAATAAAATTAAATTTATTTGGTACAACCAGAAGTTATCGCTATACAAAACAAGGTCCTATCATTTGACTCCAACAACCACATGTATATGTGATCCCTATTTATTTGCCATGCTATGCTTGGGCATAACAAGCTCGTACATCTCACAAAGTATCAATGATCTAACTTTAAAGTGCAACCACTATATAATATTGAAGTTATGCCATGGACAAAACGCTTTTTACAAAAATGAACAAATTTGGATAATTAAGGAATTATAGGAGGTAGAGCAATGCATTTCTACACCTCATAAGGTATCCAAAGTTTGGAGTGAATACATCATATAGTATTGGAATTATGCTCCAGACATATTTTACAAAATCAACAAAGGGATCTTTCAAGAATGAAATAAGCAAGAGTCTTGGTTCTTGTGCACTACAATGCTACACCGCATTGGGTATACATGTACTAAGTTTTGGGAGAAATTATGTTCAAGATATTTTTTAAACTAAATCAACTACGGGGGATAATAAAAATCAAATGGGCTGGAGTTATGGTTCTTGTGCACTGCACCTCTAAACCTCATAAAGCATGAATCCATTTAAAAGAGTTGAAACTATTCATTGGACATTACAAAAAATCAATCAAGTTGATGGAAATTTAAATACGAAAGCATATTACTAGTCTTTAACAATTTTTTTGCATTAATTTATGAGTCAGTATCAGGGACTGTGCGAAAGGTTCAAATAATTTCCAGTGGCGTATCCAGAGTGTCAATTCATACAGTTTCTAATATAAAAAATGACAGGTTTGCTGTATAAAAATTTATCAGTCAATGCTGATATTTATCTGAAAGGCATCTTTTTTCTTCTGATTATCTTTTTTTTTCTTATGGCCAATGATTCAACCCCTCACATGCATTTTGCGTACAAATCGAAGTCACCCAGGAACACCCCTGATTTCGGACATAAAGAACATTTTTTTAAATAACATAAATAAAAACTGATAAAAAGTAAATTAAACAACCAGATGGTATGAAACAACCTACAGCTCAGGTTCAATGTGACAGAGTCAGTGACAGCTCCTCCCTGACTGGCTGCTACAGAACTATCACTAATGGTTACAGAACATGTGATGACTTCATCATCGTCGTCTCTTACTGGTCTCAGTGTCAGTATCTGGGACGTGACCATGCCTCTGTTTGTTCCTGTCCAACTCTTTACAGGGTTATTGCTGGTTATTACTGTCGACCCTCTCTGCCAGGTCATGATGGAGGCGGGGTTTGATGACCCAGTGGTACAGTTCAGGTTCAGTGAGTTGATTCCATTGGCTATTATATCTCTGTTACCAGTAATGACTGTAGAATCCTTGCTGACGGGGACTGGAATAGATATTCGCATATATTTTCACTTGAAATTACTTATTTGTTCTTACTCAATGTAATTTTACTTTAACGTGACAACACCTTTATTTTCTCCTGTTTTTCTATGTTCAGTGTACAGTTTGTTATGACTGTCGATACTATCCGCCAGGTGATGGTGGTACAGTTCAGGTTTAATGGGTTGGACCCTGTGGCTATTATCTCTGTAACCAGTCTGGAATTAACATTTGTGTTCACTGGATATCATTTATTTGTTCTTACTTCATATAATTTATATTCCGTAAATAAAAACATTGAACTTGAATATTTCATTTCTGCATACTAATAAAACTTAATAATGAAAAAGTTATTTGAAATACAGCATTAGATATTTAACATGATGTGAAGTTAACCTTTATCATTTATGATCAAAATATCAAGAATAAGAGAACATAAATCGAAAACTATTACAGGCTTGACTAAACTTAATGGTTATTCTTACATTTATTATCATAATTATTAAAATCTGACTTACAAAAAAAAATTGTAGAATGAAATTAGCATGTCTATCAGAAACATTACAGAAAGAATTTTACAATATCTAGACATGAGTGTGTGACTTATACCAAGCAAGCGTATTAAATCAGTGTCAATTTAAAGACTTTCATATCTACTGGCCAAATATCAAGCACACATTATCCAGTCATTTTGCCTTCAAAACGATTGTACCGCATTTACCTTTTTTCTTGAATTCCAACCCAGAACAAATACATGTATACATGAGAAATGGCATCATGAATCTATATTTACAACCAAACTTGCTCTAATGACTACAATCTCCAACACATGTCATACATGAACTTGATTTATTAAGTCGCCACAAACATTGACTGCAATTTTTATGCTAGCATATTCAACATACACTTAAAAAACTGCTAAGTTGCCAGTAGATTGCCACAATATTTTACTAACCACTTCATTGCTGTGCTTGAAACTTTCTACACTGCTGAGATGTCACTGTACGGATTACACGTACTTTTATTGACACTTCGGCTAAATCAGTCGACAC
Source organism: Solen grandis (assembly GCA_021229015.1). Taxonomy (NCBI): domain Eukaryota; kingdom Metazoa; phylum Mollusca; class Bivalvia; order Adapedonta; family Solenidae; genus Solen; species Solen grandis. Next base: position 23,221,040 of record CM037781.1, on the reverse strand, counting down.
TGGCAAATTGGCAAAACAGGTTTTTTGCACGTGCTGCACGACAAAATGAAACGAGTACCAATTTTATTTTCAAACACATTCATTGTTCATCGATACATATGATCAAAGCGCTGAATGCAATTGTTTGTGTTTCCAGTTAAAGAGGACTTGACGAGCTGCAGATCTGCTGGGTAACTTAATTTTTTGTACTCAGTCCCGATATTCTTATCTAATCCGTCATTTGCCGAGCGCCTCTATCAAATACCCACTGCGTTATTGCTGCTAAGGTCAGTGTTACAGGCAAAGGGTCTCATAACTATTTTCCTATTGTAAGTACACAGGATTCAGTCATTTTATAGTGTTGATGTGATTATTAGTAGGGATGTGCGGTATAACTGATATATCGTAATGTTGGATTTCACAATAGCAGATTTTACTATATAGACAAAGAAGGAAAATCAAAACTAGCGGACAGAATTTTCTTAAACCTTTGCATGATTATAGAGAATCACACTAGAAACAAATTTATGGGATAAAACAGTAGGAGTCTCCATACTACTTTTTGAGTTGTCTGCCCCTGAAAGTGAGTTCTTTGCTCGTTAATGTCATTTTCAAGAATAAGTCAATACTATGGGCTAGCAACACATCATTTTATTTCAATTCGATGTTTGGTACTACATTTCCTGTCACTGTGTAATGGTTTAGGAATTCTATGCAACAAATTTAGTACTATAGTCGCATACGCGAAAAATATTTTTTCAGAAAAACGCAGGATGTTTATTTGCTGAAACATAGTGAAAATTCTATTGGATAGATTTTTTGAAACTGTGTATAATGACCATTATATGAAATAAAATAAGGTATCGATAGGCTTGATTTTTTTCAGACAGATTTACCCTGAAAGAATGCTGAAAATAACCACTTGATATCGTTTAAAAGTCTGAGAAAATATGCAGTCGTTATATAATTTATATTACAGTTAATTACATGCTTCCTTACACAGTCACTCCGAAGTTTCTTCACAACACTTGAGTATCAACATTTAATTGTGGCAGAATCAACATCTGTGCCTTTTTCTTAATATGTTCCTCTTTATATTCAATTTTATCAACAGACACATTTTTGTTTGTATTTCGACGTGTGTTTTAAAACATCTGTGAGTATACATGTATCATAATGTCATGATAAATGTCTGAATGGAAAATTTCCTCAATACAAATTTACCCGGTAGGTTGCTCAGAACGAAAAACTTCCGCATTAAAAAAATGAACAACCTTATATGTAATAATAAAGTAGGTAACTTTTTCCATTTACATCGTACATCATGTCGTTCCGCAACTCATTTGATCATGATAGATTTTCAGGAAATTGGTCTTAGTTTGCGTGAAAGTGATAAATAAAGACAAAAAAGGGACAAAAAATAACCCTTGCCCGAGTATTCACCCTAAAACTGATCGCAAATATTCATTTTGAGTTTCTTTCATCAGTATCGGTCCACACAATTCAACAATGATTTTCTATAGTTTTACACGAGAGAAATTGACGATATTCTGTCGGTCATATCACTTACGACAAACGTGTTTTAAATGCGACAGTTTTTCGGTCAAAGAAACGTACCGGATACCTGTTACTAAAACATGGTGGAAAAACTTAGTTTCAAGTTCAAGTTTCAAATTTTATTTCAAGCAAAGCAGAAGGTCATAAGACCCATAGCATGGCGGCAGTATATAATGTATGCAATAAACAATAAATAAATAGCAATTAAACTTTAATCAAGCGGTACATCAAAAATATTCACATTATAAAATCTTGCTTAGTAATGAGGCAATAGTAGTTAACAACAATCACGTAAATCATAATCAAGAGAAGAATAAACAAAGAAAAATATCCTATATTATTTCATGAACTATATGTTGTACTTGTGTATAAACAAAACAATTTTGACCTTATATCCATAAGGAAGCAATATAGTTCAGTAATACACACCGTAAGAATATTTTAACTAACCATATATATCTTCCCTTGTCGAAACGAAATACAAAGTGAAGTCATGAACATAATGAAATAAAGGCGAATAAATCAAAATCAATATACAATGAGAGAGAGAGGAGAAAAGAAGAGAGAAAGAGAGTAATTAATTAATCACAAAATTCTACGTTATATGTATGTAACTCATTTAGACATACATTTTATACATGTACTTTGATAACCATCAACAGTTACTGTAATATACGTGTAAAAATTACGCACACCGAAGCACATGGTAAACGCGTGAATCAGATTCAATATTTTCAGAAGAAAAAATACATGATTTTTTTGTTGTTTGTTTGCTGGTTGTTGTTTTTTTTGTTTGTTTTTTGGTATCAAAATATATGGATATAACCACGTCAAGAGTTTTTGAAGTAACAAATAGGTTGTTTATGTTAAATTTAAAGCCAAAACTGATTAATTGATTAATGAACAGGATGAATGGTAATTCTCTTAGAAAAAAGCATCGAAGACTGGATTTGCAGCAAGGTGAGTTTGAATAAACTTTAGTAACCGCTAATAAAAATAATGTGTTTTATCCTTAAAAAACAAAATGCATATATTTAATATTTGCACATGAATATTCAATCTTTTACGTCGATCGACATTTGTTGACCTAAGTACGTGAGACTTAAGTGAATACAAACAGTCCTCACGATTTATCATGACAACATATCAACAGCAAAATCTCAGTACACTATTTATTACAAAGTTACATAATTAGTAAACATAATTTAAATACTTTATTTTATGAACTGATAAAAGTTATCTATGAAAAAGGATATTTTTCTATGTTCAAATGCTCTGTCCAAAAGGATACTCAGTTTTCGTATAATCTGAGTGTTAGTTAACATGAATAACCCAGAAAGTTTGAACATGTTTGGTGTGATATGAAGGAAGAAATTGTTTTCTCAAGCTGTTATACATTCCATCTTCTAATATGTTACAAAAAGTACATAGTCGTTCATCAATAGGTGTAGCAATAGGCCTGTTCCATCTACCTATTTCATTATTGTTTAATAAAAAAAAAGAGAGTACTAGTTTTTACAGTCAGGTTTATTCAATAAGTCTTGGTACAGAGCATTATATATGATACTAATATATTTTAGGATTTGATAGTAATATTTTCAACAAAAAATAATAATATCATAAAATCTGGTATTCTGTAGAGGAGGTTTACCAACGTCACCATAAACATAATAATTTTTGGTGGATTTCTTAACACTCAATAATAAACTGCAGAACTGCACATGTACTTTTTCTACAGCATTTCCTTGATGAAAGACCCAAGTCTCACTGCAATAGTTTAAATTAGGTAGAAATAACCTTTCAAATAATTCAAGCATATGAATAACTGAAATGTTTGTGAAATGTAAATATATTTATTTAGGTTAGAAATGGCGTTCAAGGACTGTCCTGCTAAGTTATTTTGGGCTTCAGAAAAGGTTCCTCCTGTTATAAGTACTAGTCCCAAATTAACAAATTACTTAACTATCTGACTGTGCATCATAGGAAATCATAGCCAAGATCACTATGTATTCTTGCAACCTCTCCTATGTTTCGTTACTTAGGTTTTATCAGTGTCAACTATTAACTTCCATTTCTTACAGTATTCAGATAGAGAATTTAAACTAGCCCGTAATTCTTCGCTGATATTGGCCAGCAATGTCATCAGCATATAATATAAGAAACAACTTGAACATATAAGCATCAATCCCATGAGTCCCACAAAGCATGCGTTGAATATATAAGAATCATATAATTCATAATCCTACAGTGTGAGATCGGTATATCCGTCCCTCTTGCCCTAGTTTATTTATAGTAAATGAGAGTGAAAATATTCCTATAAACCATTCTACTTACATTTAACAGCTACGTCTTTTTAGCTTGTCAACTCTGCTGTCAGTGCCATATGAGTCACGTGACACGTTGCTTGTTCGCCGTTATCTGCCACTGTAACCGGTCTCTGTAACGTGGACACCACACTGTAGGTCTCTGTACTGACGTCCTTATCAGACTGCACCTGAGGACTGAAGGTCTGTCCCCTGTACGTCCAGGTGACGTGGGTCGGTCTACCCCCGCTGGTTGGTGATAATGGGCTGACTGGGCTTTACTGTGGAACAAACAGAAAGCTTGACAATTATAGCTTTTTAAATATAATTTAAATATAATTCTTGTTAATGTTCTTACTTTATGTGCTAAATTTTTTCTTTTGCAGTAAAATATCATTCTACTTTTGATATAAAAAGTATTCCAAAATACCACTCAGCTACAGTCATTAATATTTCTTTTCTGTTAATGTCATATGTCAAATAGATGTAAAAAAATATACTTTGCTACTGTGTTAGTTATTTTAATCGGACACAATAACAGAATCATGAAGTTTAACGAACAAATTGAACAATGAAAACTCTTCTATTTGATTTCATTCTTAAGTAATTCTATGTTTGGATTTTTAAGATGGTTAATTATGATATGACGGCTATTTAAAAGATAACATACAGTTCAAATACAGCAAGACAGATGTTATCTCTGATCCCTGTGTAGCAGGACTGGCCAGTGGGTAGTAGGAGCGGCATACAAATGTCCTTAGGTCGTCACTGCGGTGTGCTGTTATTGTGTGGGTCAGTGTCACTCTGTATGTACCGTCCCCCTGTAGATCCCCGGTACTGATACTCTTCAGTGGGGACGTGCTGATACTGTTCCTGTACCAGGCCACTGTGGGGGCGGGGATACCTCCACTTGACACACACGTCAGTATGACCCGTCTGTCCTCAGTAGCACGTATAACACTGCGGCCGTCCGATAACTGTTCACGGTTGGTTATACTTGTGGGACCGGGAGTTACTGTAAGGGAAACAGAATAAAAACTAATAAAATACTGAACGTTGTACACAGTCTTTTATACCTAATTCAATGCACATTCATTTTATGTGAAACCAAACTGGTACAAAGCTTGAAGAACCCAAGAATAAGAGATTATGCACAAGCTTTTTTTCAATCACATGATGATGTATCATAAAGATTTTGGTCAAATATCTACAGCTTTAAAAGTGTCACATGACAATATTAGAGGGTTAATATGATCATAATGTAAATTCATTAGTTTCCTAACTTTTGTATTAACAAGATTTATATTGGCTTATAATTATATGTTTCTTTTTTCCTCAAATGAATGTTTAAAACCAAATAATCTCCCTTAAATGAGTGCGGATTGCAAAACTTTCCAAAGAGATCACATCAATTGCAATTTGGTCTTTGTCATATATGGGGTAATAACAAACAATAGTTTCTAAAATACAGCACTTACGCTAATTAAGTACATGTAAATAGGTTAATATCAATTGTTAACAACTATTCCATCAAAAATCTATAAAATGACCATGGCTTAAGTTGATATTATTTTGTATTTTGTATCTCGCACCCTTTTACAGTAATAGAAATGAACTCCTCAAGTGTAAAGCTTCAACCAATACATAAATCAGAGGGTATTTGATATTATAAATATCACAGTATATCTGTTCTAGTAAGGAGATTATCATGCTATCAATATACATGTACAGTGAATGATCAAACTTTTTTTCTCACTGTTTTAAATTTCCTTATAATTAAGGACGTTTCAGCGTGTTACCACGGATTTTGGTAAAAAGAATAATTCGATTTCTAATTTATTTTGAGTAGAATGATAAAAGAACCCCAAATTTTAAGATTCATGTATTAAAAACGTGTTTAAAAGTATATTTGCCAAGTAGTGAGGTTCCATAAAGTCACATTTTAGTGGGTTTTTATGCAATTTGGCTTAAATATCAAACACCCTTAACTTATAAAAGACATTATAAGATACAAGTTATGATAAAAAATATTCTGAAAAAAAATATTCCGATATGTTATTAAAGTATTTAGAACTTTAAAATTTTGAACGCTTTAGCTAACGTTGATGTTTTACCATACGCTAAATCTCTAAAACGAGCATGATGACCCCCTATTTTTAATTCGTATATTTTTAATTATAGCCTAAATTACCACAGTGCAAAATTTCAGAAAAAAAATCTGTCTGTTAGAAAGAAAACGTTGAAACGCCTTTAACTCCCGAAACCAAAACAGTTCCAGGCAGAATCCAATTGTTCAGAATGTTCAGATGTCCAGAGATGTGAAATTCAACCTTTAAACATTTAATTGGTAATCTATCTTATATGTTTTTTTTTCTTCAAAATACACATATACCTCTGTAACAGTCCTGTTTGCAAACCCCAAAGTCACCCCCCCCCCCCCCCCCCAAGAAGAAACCGATAAGTCAGGTTTTTCCCATCCAGTCAGTTTCTTTCCCCTTTCCATCATAAAGGTTTTGGAGGTGGATATTGTGTTTTGCATTTGGGGAAATTCTGGCCTGGTAAGTTTTTCCCTATCTTTTAGATTGTAGTTGAGGCTGTTGAAATTCTGGCCTAGTCAGGGGTAAAAACTGACTAGGCCAGAATTCACCATCTTAAAACCAATTTATTTGATGGGGTGGGGGGACTGACTAGGTCAGAATTACCCCATTAAACAAATATGAAATAGGAAAAGGCCAGAATTTCCCTATCGTTCAAAATCAAATATGAAATAGGAAACACTGACTAGGCCAGAATTTCCCCACCTGCAAACCAAATTCTTAAAAGGGGTGGGTGGGGTGACAATGCTAGAACTTACCAAAACAAAACCAAATTACTGGATAAGCGAAAAATGACTGGTCAAAATCTATTGGTCAGGTTCAACAAAGGGCTGGTTTTCAAGATGTCTTACCATATAATGCTGATTTGAGTACCCTGCATCTTATAAATAATTATATTTTCCAGTGAAGGGGTGATGTCCAGGTAACCATAACCTACCAATCATACCAATTGTTTTACTGTAGTCACGATCACCCTGTTACTACATCACCAGGCAATAAAAGTATATAAGATTGTCACCAACTTTCATATTATCAGACTGAGTTATGTCACTGTTGTCATAGTAACCGAGTAGCCATTGTGAATATTTTCCAGTTGAGAGGATATCCAGATTTAACTATATGTTTTTATAACCTACTTATCTTTATGTTACCAGAAACGGCAGAGAGGTATGTTTGTGTGACTGTTATTATACTATTTTCCACATCAATATCTTCTAGTGAAATGGGCAACGTCCAGGTAATAAACTATGTTGGGTGATAATTTACCTATCTGTATTTTTTACCAGACTGTGCTGTTTGTTTGACTGTTTTCTCTGTTTCCATGTAATCAATGTCACATCTTCCAGTGAGGAGGAAGACGTCCATATTATAAACTATGCTAGGTTTTAACCTACCTATCTTTATGGAACCAGACAGTGGTGTTTCTGTAACTGTTTTCACGACAACCCTGTAACCACCGTCAACATCTTCCAGTGAGGAGGATGACGTCCAGGTACAGCTGTAGGACGTGCTGGTACTTCCTGTACAGGTGTGTGTCCCAGGCTGGGGGTTGGAGCTCTACAAAGGAACGTTAAACTATTGTGATGCAACATCAAACAATTCTCGTCATTCATTGAGGTTGCGTACTCACAGATATCAGGTTTTTCTTTTCGGAGAATGTCTTTTAGTGCGTAGTTAAATGACTTCGAATGTATACACGAGTACATATAACTGTTAGTAGGTAAACAATTATAAATAATCGTATCGTCGGAGGTCCTAACTGCGCCCCTGTCCTAACACCGCCACCTTCCTTTTTTTATTATTGTAGTCTCGCTAGATTTTATCACACGCGCAAGCGACTGTGATATTTTTTTTACGATGTTTCTGTTAATAAACTCAAATGATTTTTGTACGAAATTTTGATTCAAACTGATAAATATTGCAAATTTTATCTCGCACCACTCTTTTTATATGTTTTTTCTTAATACAAAATGATTTCCACGTAGAATGGCCCTTTTACACTCAAATTATTAAAATAAAAGTACTCAGAAATTCCATCTGCTGTGTTTACATATTTATAACTGGAAGTCAATATGTGTACAATTCGCAACTGCTATGACATCACCTAGAGAGCCGAGTTAGGACCACACAAAATGATGGCATAATATTTGACTCGTAATGTATTAAATGCTATTTCCGAGTGAATAGTTATTTATAAAAGAATTATTTAGGGGGTTTCAATGTGAATTTGATAGAATTAATTGGTACGTGAACAGTTTTTATTTTATGTATTTTATTTATGTTGCATTTCCTAATTAAATCTTAGAGGGGCGCAGTTTGGGCACTCGAGGATATATACAATGGCAGTTTTAATAGCAGTATCCCTTTAATTTAAGATTAAACAATATCATTTACATAACCTCATTAACGAAATATCAATTATGAATTCATAATACCAGAAAACCGAATCTCTACCTCCTCATACTCACTTTGTATAATAGAGCTAGTGCTATAGGACCGATACAATCAAAATAAGAGTTCCACAGTGTTTCAAATTTTAAAGTGTTAGAAATCGCAATATAGTTTATAATGTATTCATGTGGCAAATATTACATATATTAGATGTTAATTTTGTTAGATCACCTTTTAGTTCAAAAGTGGAAATAGAAATAATTTTCTTGCTTAAAACGTTCAATTCATACGTGAAAATGCAGGGGAAAAATCGGAAGGAAAATGATAAATCTTATATTTTATGATGTATGATATGATTTATCATTCACGAACCTTTCACCGTTCTTAATCGAACACATGGGATATATAACACTTCATGTATACAAACCACTGTCACAGACACGGAGGAAGGGTTTGGATACACTTGGTTAAAGCTGACTTCCAGTTTTTTATCCTGTCTGATTCTTTTTGTAACTGCAGTTGGTTTACCTGGAAACAAAGAACGTAATGCTATATCATATTGTACTTATAATTAGCTATTCTTTAAAGTTGCTGGCCATTAAATTTGTATATTACTATTATTATTTCCCGTTTAGAATAACCGCTCTTTCACTCTTAGACAAAGCATCAGAGATAGTTGTTAGGTTTACTTAAAATCCGAAAAAAATGCATGGATTCATGGAGACTTCTATACATGTGCCGAGAACCAGTATTTTTGTATATAATACTCATTTAATATCACAATAACTTGCTCTATTGATATAATGTCTAGATGTGTAGAACTAAACACCAGATTTATTGTGAATTATAACCGGGCGCTGTAGAACAGGCATTAGGTAATAGTCAAAACATTGCTTGGTTGTCAACTTTCGAATACATTATAAATATACTTTGGAATTTCACATTTTTAAGATATACTGCAACGGATTCATTATCGTTAATTGATGAATCATTTAAACAAAATTATACAGTAGACAATATCACAAAACCTTTCCAATATGCTACGAGTAGATAATGATTTGCATTTAAGGACGGTATAAGGGCCGTTTGTCTTACACACTGCAGAGGCACTGGTAAATTATATATAATCATGTTTCCATTGTTGGAGTACCTCTCTAATTCTTATTTAGAAAATAAAAAAGATTAATAAATTTATTTAAGAAATCTTGGAATATTTCCCTCAAAATAACCTTTTACTATTTGAGCATAGTTATGCTTCATCGGTCCCTAAAGATAATAATACAATGTATATCTATTTGCTTATTTCATGAGACTTACGTCCCATAAACATTTCATTCAATGATAAGACTTTATCTACTTTAGACAGAAACTACAGTAGCACGCCTTAAACATGCAGCAGCATAATACCACACCGTGTTCAGTTATCCTGGCTGTGTTCATCTTGTTCTTGAAACTATAGAGCGCGAAGCCGGGATTTACCAGTACTATTTTACTCGAATTTAGTATGTCGCAGCCGTGGATTGAACCCTCGATAACTCATCTCAGAAGCGGATAATCTATTCATTAAAACACATGCCGTTTGGGACACTATATATATATATTACTTTAAATTTCGAATAATATTCTGCTTTTGCCCTTTTCTTTAACTTTTTATTATATATAATAACTATTTTTGAAACAACGCGATATAGGAAGAGTAAGACATTAAGATAGCATTCGAGCGCATGCACTGGTAACATGCAATAATTCTGTTTAAACAACGTGCCGAATAGAAAACATTTATTACAATCGAACCCCATATTCTATTCCGCACATTACTAAAACATTTATGACATTTGAACTAACACTACCTACAGGAAAAAACGTTCACTGTTCAGTTTGTATCACAACTTGGGTAGCAGCAAAGACAAATATGATTCTCATTTTATAATGTCAACCAAAAAGTATTTTAAGTTTAAGACGCATATAATATTAAAGATATTTGATTTAAGAGATATACATACAAATGTATCGTATGATAGACGAAAGTTGGATATGAAAGACATTTATCATTTGCATACACAATACACAATTCTTGAATTGAATACTGTGTTCACTTACATTCAAACAAGAGCTCTTCCTCTGAAGACTCATCAAACTCACAATTACACTTGTATCTACCAACATCTATATGATCCTTGAAATATATAATGTGTTCACTTACATTCAAATGAGAGCTGTTTGTCTGTAGAAACCTAAACTCACAATCATTGTATCTACCAGCATCTCTCATCTCCATGTTCTTGATGGTCAGTGTAATGGGTTGTTGGCCACTGTTCACAGATCCCTCATACTTGTTAGTTACAGGACTTACATTGTTGGATACTACAACATCACCTTCCCTAAAAGCCCATGAGGACATGAAGCAGCTGTATACCGACATGTCAGCACGGTGTTATCCCCACAGTTACCTGCAGCTGGGACAGTCAGTGTCACTGAGTCTTGCCCTTAAAAGAAAATTAGAGAATCCAAATCAGGGTCACTTTCCTGTTGGGGAATTGAATTGACAAACAAGAAATTAAGCATATTTAGATGAGAAATTGTTGCTTTGGACACAAATGCTAAATGCGAGTTTTATATCAGCTTTACAAATAATTATAATGTTCTGGATGAAGTTCATTCTAGAACCTAATAACGATTGTTGTGAATTATTATTTAGCATCTTCATACTGCATGTAAATTATCAAATTAAAAAAAATCACTTTCGTTAACTTGACATCGATAGCACTCCTTAACTTTTCTTAAATCTGGTTACCTACAATGGATATATCCGTGATCTTTTGAATTTTATGTCAAATAATTAGTTATAATCCTGGCACGTTATCACTCGTATACAGCCATTAGATAATACGTGTATAATATAATCTGGAAAAAAGTTAAGCACATCCATATATTTTGGTCTATTGTACATTACAAATCAACGTGTCATAAGTTTTCTTTTTGCAGTTGGCAAGAATGATATTCCGTAAATAGGATTTAAACTTCGTTATACATTCAATAATTGGCATTATTTGTACTCGTAGATATAAGCGAGTATAAAATACAACCCGTGGTCTTCGCAAAAGCAGTATTTATGCAACATATTCACGCACGCATAGTTTTTCAATGTTTAGCAATAGTACGTAAATATGGCAAGTATTGGAAGCGCAAAGATGGCAAATTTCGGATGCACTCGACGAGAATATCCTTCAAAGCGATCGGGCATCAAGTTAGCTGCCACTACACTGTTGTCAGCAGGTTGATAAGGAAGCAACGTCAGAGCAATAAAGTCAAGGGTCTACAAGATCAGGAAGACCTTGCGTAACGTCACAACGAGAGGATCGAGCCCTGGTACGGTTAGTACGACGACAACCCTTTTCTACGAGTACCCGTCTTAAGCCGCCTCAATGTCTACCTCATCGACGCAAGTCTCTGAAAACGCTTCGAAATAGCTTAAGGGCAGCTGGACTAGTCTCAAGGAGAGTGATTAAGCGCCCTCTGCTGACAGATTAGCATCAAGGAAAACCGTTTGCGGTGTCGGGACGAGATTGGAATTTGAGCACATGGCGGCGAATCCACTGGTCGGATGAAAGCAGGTTTTTGCTGCATGAATGAGAGTCTGGCGAGACAGAAACACAGCTTACACGCCGAGAAACATCAAGGCGACGGTTCCTACGGCAGTGGTTCTATAATGGTGTGGGCAGATTGACAGGTGAACGTTACATTCACGACGTCCTATAACCGGTAGTTGCACCTCATTTTGAAAACCATTCACTTGTCACTTGGACTGTGTATATGGACGACACCGCTAGACTCCACCGTTCAAGGGCTGTGACGGCATAACTCGAACGTAATGCATCCGCAGAAGCATACAGAAAATGGACCCTCCTGAATAGAACCTGACGAACTGGAAGCAGCTCGGTATCGCGAGTGGCGAATTCGACGTTTCAACGGAGGAATGAGACGTAGGGACGAGGCAGTCATCTGCACACGAGGAGGATTCAACCGGTATTGGACAAGTGAGATACAAACTTGATCTAGAGACTCAAATTGGCATTTTTATCACGAAACTATAACACAAATGCATTCTACAGCTCTATACTTAAACCGTTTCAGGGGAAAACAATGCGTCTTAAAGACGTAACATTTTGGTATTAAATACTTCATTTTCTGATTAGTTTTGGCTTTGTTATGTTAGCCATAGTTGCGTAGTGTACCATTTTTTCGGTGATTTTAGTATCAGGTTTTATATGAGACAGTTTGATACTGAAACCGCTTTAAAAACCAGGGGGTACTTAACTTTTTTTCCAGGTGTATATTAATGATACTAATAATAATGAGTAAGTAAGCCTGTAAAAGTCATTACTAAAGTTGCTATGTAAGTTTCATCATATTTAGAAACAGACCATAAACCTTAAGGTTTGAGCAACTATGTCGATAATAAGAAACAAACAATTTCATATCCACTAAACGCGAATAATTTGTTTATGAAGTCAGTGAAAGCTATTTTCAAAACACTCTTACCTGTAACGACGTGGTATCCAACAAAACAGATTAAAAGACGAAGATGCATTTATTTTTTTTCATTCAGCAATGAATTTCGTCAATTTCTTCCTGGTTCAGAGTTAATATAAACATTCAATGGTCTGGCATTTATATCACGACACTGCAGTGAAGATTAAGATTTATTATTGTCAAGTCATCAATATCGAATAGTTTAAAACAGTAACTGTTCATGGCACAATTATACATCGAGAATAACATAACTCGATAACTAAAACGCACGCCCTCCTCTGTCTTATTCCTCTGACGGTTTATTCTTCATACCAGGAAGTTAACATCAACTGCATATTGAAATAAACACTGTGTCCCATTCATCATGGTTAAGGTCGAATGTTATCTATGTACCTAAGGTTTCATTGTACATGTATAACTAAAAATAATATCAATATATTCGTACACGTATTCTTTATTGTGTAGATACTTCTACTTTATAACATAAATGAATAGTTTCGCCTTATTCATGTTACGTCGATTGGGAAACAAGTTAAAAAAAATATGCTTATCCCTCTCGACGGTTCCTGGTTGGACCAGTACTTTGCGCCTTGGAAGGTCATGAATAATCCTTGCCCCAACAGGGTTCAAAATTCAAACCCTAGACCTTCGGATCCGCAGTCGGGTATGTAACCACTGGACCACGGCGCCCTTATAAACGATAGCATATATATGAACTGAATACCAATGGATGATTGGTTATACTATTTAAAACATGCAAATATGATCAGGGTCTCTTTTTTTACCAGTTTTAAGCATAGTTAAAATATAAAGGAATTACCTGCCATAACTTAAAATATAAGTACAAATATCTCCAAAATTGATTATGATTTACGATATTAAAAATATTGTAGTTTATACTGCGAAAGCATTTTTTTTCTTTGGACACTTATTTTCGTTGCTTGCGAGAATGATATTATTAACGAATATTAACCCCCGCGAAAATCGCTCATTTAATACACCTCGTATTTCCTAGAACACGAATCCACGAACAAATATACTCACGAAAGTTCCATACGTTCTATTCTCAGCGATATTCAAAGTCAACGAATAATAATGATTCTTTAAAACGTAATCTAATCGGATATGTAGTTAAATTAGAATGCATTGATAAGATCTGAAATCGCACAGGATGTACTTTACTGATGTGACAGGAGGAAGTTAATATCAGTGTGTATGTATGAAGACATATGTTGAGATAAGATCGTGTATACATACTTGAAAGGAAAGATGACTCATTGTGATTGTTTTTCAACATTCTTTCACTCCTGTAATATAGTTAACACATGTGATGGCAAGGATATCTGTTATGCTGACCCATCATTAGGAATACAGAGTGTACTTGTTCATATAAATGTTTCAGGAAAAAATATGATATTTTTTTCTTATACTAGTTATTATTAATAGGTCAACAAAATATCATGTTCTAGGTAGGAGCATATAAAAGACGTTAGCTTGCTTTGCCACCTACCGAATATTAATTAATAAAACCGGCTTAATTACACCAGTTGCTTCCCTTCGTGGCAATACATATACTTGTTTAGTCAATGGTCATGCACACAACGAAAAAGTGTATATTTATATTATGACAAGCTGTCTGTGGCGATAAACAGCTAATAAATATTGAGCTGCAAATATACAGATGTGACTCGTTTTGTCGACATCGTAAGCTTCGACATTTAAAGAAAAAATCTCGACATTTTGGGGGTCGACATTTCTTTCCATCGCGACGTTCTTCTTGTGACCGTAGGTAAGTTCTTACCTACAGCCATGTGCGCCTCTTGAAACGTGTCAACACGCTAACAGGTGTATAAAAATACAATAACGCTAACAGTGACAGAGTGTAACTTTAAATATAGATATTGAATTAAAAATCATTACATAGAAATAGCCAGAATAATAGTCGCAATTGCAACAGTTTGCTCAACTACGACAGCAGAAACAAGAAGTTTCAGCATTATGAGAGGAATTCCAGTGTGAGTTCAGAAGTGAAAAAGTTGAAAACTGCCTAGGACATGTCTTGGAACCTTCAAGGCAATAAGGTGCAATTTAAATTTGGAAGAGGTTTCCAATCAAGCTGTTTGGGCATTGTAACACAGTTATGTCAATAACTTTATGGATTTGCTGAAAGACATTACTACGTAAGCGTAACAAGCTTATACGCATAGCTGATTCGTCCCCGCGGGTTGGGATACTGTTAACTTGTACAAATCTAACCCCATAGCAAGCGAAAGCGAATATTAAGTTTAGATCTACAGGACAGAAAACAAAGCTCTCAAGCGTCCTTCGTCACAGAGTAAACCTGCATCTGCTTAGGTCATTAATATAAATTATACTCGACATTTCGTTCTCAGATCTTGTATATTGTATATCATTATGTCACTTACTGCTGTTATATTATTCGTATTATCTATGCTATGTTTAATTTTCCTTTTTGTTCTGAGATCAAACTGTTGTGGATGTATTGCGCTCTCTTGTCTCACATCATTTTCTATTAATATACTCTCAAATTTATTTTTGTTTGTTTAACACCTCTCTGTCTCTCTCTCTCTCTCTGGTAAATAGCTTTTGCAAATCATGTCATGTTTGTTTGTTTGTTTGTTAAAATATATTACATTGGATCATGTAACAAGAAACATGTATATATTTACTTTACTGAATAGAATATATGAATCTTGAATCTTGCGACTGCTAGTCGTATCAGTGTTATGCCTACATTCCCGGTTTTTCAAAACCGACAAACGTTGCAGCGGCAATTTCCTGTCAAATCTTTTCGAGATCACCGAACGGCGTATCGTTATTCGGAGCCAGTGCTAACACCTAAGGGTCGTGATTAGGCTGGGGAGACTTTTGTCACTTCCTGAGAGATTGCCCCATGTCACCCAGAAGAGGAAACCAGTTTAGCGCCAAAAATGATTTGGGAATAAAAGATGAGTATAATTTTAACTATGGACGTTTCACGCATGATTCTTTCGAATATGCACAAGGTCAAAAACATATCATTGTTAAAGGTAGATTAAAGCAAAATTTAAAGTTCTAGAATGGTCTAGCTGCCAGTCGCTTTATGAAAGACTTATCAGAATGAGAATATAAAATTTCTCTCTTCACTTTACACCCAAAAGAGTCAGTATTGCAAGAATTTGAATTCGTTGAAGAAGCTATTCGGGATTGTTACATAGAGCTTAAATAGAAAAATATAATACATCTCCATATATTGTTAATCCATTGACCGTTTCTGCAAGAAAGATATGGGGATATTAAAGTTGCTCTATCTCCTTTTACAAAAAGGTCATTTTATAATTAAATTTGATCTCGCTAATGCTTACCTTTTTGTCAAAATTTTCAAGCCACATACTGCGGTTTTAGGATTTTCCTGGAGAAACGAATCTGGTACTATTAAATTTTATAAATTTTTGGTTTTGCCTTTCGGCTTTTCATCATCTTGTTATGTTTTTACTATTATAAACAAGATCGCTTATTTCAAAATGGAGAGGAGAAGGTAAGATTGTTTCTATATTTTTATGCCCCCGGATCGATAGATCAGGGCATATTGTAATACCCTACAGGGATTACCTTATTTGTTCTTCTGTCATTCTTTGTATATTTAAATCATTAGGTGCTTTATTACTGGCGACACTACATTCGGCAAGTTGTTCTCCTTGTTAAATTTACAGGGAGACAACTTTACTCAAAATAATATGCCAGTATTTCTCAAAATCATTCATTTTAAAATCGACCCCCTATGTTTTCCACGGTAGAATCCTGTTGATGTCATGGGTTTTCGCGGCTGTACTTTATCCATTTTAAGCCACATTTAATGTAAATCTAGTCAGTATTTCTTTGTCAGAATTGTTTAATCCATGTTTGAATTTAGTTTGACACAGTTATTGTATTCGATCACTTGGTTGAAGGATCGTATTTTTCTTATGTTATTTAGCCTTGTTCACGTTGTGAGCATCGTCCGCCATTTTGATTTATATGTGTGCAGTTACCTAGCAACTGCATCGGCGGGTATATTTGATTTTCTTAAAGAATATATACAGAATTAGAACATGAATCAACTGTCAAATTCAAGGAAGCGTAGTTTCGAAGTTATTGTTAGTTTTCTTATAACTTATTTTATATATACATTAAGTTAAGAGTTATTAATGCTATGTATTATACAGGCTTCCATTTCTGTGAGCTTTAAGCCCACAGTTCAAGCAGTGAGCTGTGTGTCTACAGATCACAGTGTTGGATATGAACCTCACATTTGTGGGCTGTGTATCCCTGTTTAGTATAAATACCGAGTCCACGGGTAGTTCGGTGACTCCAACGCTTTTGAATTCCACGCTAGGCCGCATTTTGACTGTTTTATTTTATTTTTTTCTCATTGAAGTGGTGCATTTTCCTAGTCAAACTTAGGTTCGATGCTTTAATAGTATATTTATAAGTGAATATCCTGTTTATTTCCCAGTCGCGCCCTGAGCCTATATTTCTATGATTATATTTTTTTAATAGAAATACTTATTCTAGATAACAATACAGTTGTAAAACATACTTAGTAAACTATACGTTGATGTTTAAAACTTTGTTGTCAGCTTGTAGCCCACCCTTTTTTAAATTTTAGTATTTTAACGGGAATAATAACTAGAATCTACCAATTTTTAATTTTATAATTTTTTAAACATTTTTTCCTCGCAATTTTCCCGACGTTCTTACTGGTTGATCGAAACGGTTTATGTTATCGCACACGTAAATTTAGATTTACATTTGAGTGTTACAGCCATTTGATTGTGATTGTAAGTGAAACTCGAGTCGTGATATCTGATGTGATATAGATCTAGATATATTTTTACTTTCATTTATTAAATTTGTAAACATTGAAAAGTCTTTATAATTTAAATTAAATTGGCCTTAAAGACTTGAGACTGTTGAGGTTAAGAAGAGCCATCTTAGACCTAGGGTAACCGGCAGCAGCGATATGGCAGTGTTCCATACAAGGCCATTTTGACATTGAGTAAAGCAGGCGCACCCGTAGGGCGTAACAATATTCTTTTCGGCCTGTCTGTTTGTTTGTCTGTTTGTTACAATTAACATTGACCATTACACAGAAGTCCATCCACCGGCAGCCTTCAACTAATTTTAAAGATGGTATAATTTGTTTACCCAATTTTCAAAATTCCGATAGCTGATGTTTTGACAGCGCTTTAAGTACACAAGCGTGTAGGTGTGAGAAATTAAAGTTTAAACTTATTTATTTTACTTCGATTGGGAAACAAGTTCTTACAACTTATACTAGTCCCTCTCGACGGTTCCTGGGTTGGACCAGTACTTTGCGCCTGGGAAGGTCATGAAGAATTCTTGCCTCCAACGTGGTTTGAACCCACAACCTTCGGATCCGTAATCGGATACGTTACCACTGGACCACGGCGCCCTCAAGAAAGAAATTAGGAAATATTATTTCGATATCTTTTGTATTTGGTCACGTGACCCAGAAAATGACGCGGTGTATCAGTATGAATGTAGTGATTCGTACATAAAAATGACAGGGGAAGGTTTACGTCAATTTGAATTTGGCAAAAACATTTTCAATAGCAGAGATATTTACGAATCCCACAGGTGTTCTTAAGTAGTGTATACTGACGCAAGCAGCAATGGCTACGCTGGCTGCATGCAGCAGATAGAGTTTCGCATGACATCTGGTCTGTAGGGCATCTACAAAGTCGTCTACATAGCGGGAACTAGTTGCAGTTTATATAGTTCTTAAGTCACTGTTGCATCTGTTAGCAAACCAGCGTGTCTAGATGTTTACTGACAATCAATGTATTGCTTCTATATTCTATACTTTGTAAGGGTTGTGTGAAATCAGATCTTCAGTCTCTTGCTATGTCTATATAGAATGTGCATGATTATGATTAAATCCATTCGTCTCGATGTTGAACGGATACCCCGTTATGAAAATGAGAAAACTTATATTTTGGTCCAGAATGGTAAACTATGACGTTTGGGGGACTAACAACTGCACTTGCATTCAAAAGAAATTCAGCTTTTTATTTTGCTTTGAAATAACAACAAATTGTTACCGATCGCGAAAATGACAATACCGGATGTCCACATTCAATGATATACGTGCACCTGCTTGCGTAAGCGGGAAATACTTACACACCTCTGTCATGTAATGTGTCCGTGGTTCATCTAGTTCTGAATGGCTTTTTTTCTTCGACCCTCACAGTAAGAGACCCATTTTATTAGGGAAATCAATAAAACTGTTCCAAATTACACGCCAATAGTTTTCCTTTACGGTTCCATTTATGCTTAACGCAACATTAGAGCTCTCCCCCATGATTTAAAAAAAAGAAAGATTGGTTTGCCTCTGAGCACAATGATAAATTCAAAATTGTATTCATGATTTGGAATCCTTCATATTATGACATTGATGATTTTACGGCAGTTGATAAAACAAAGGGCGTTCTAAGTGTGCCCGTATGGACGTCAGCGCCTTTATGACCACTGCTTTGTCCGCATGGACAGGTAATTACCGCAATGCTAGATTTGGGTAGATTTGCAAATCTGTAAAGATTGATATACAAGTTGTATGAATGGCAAAGGCGAATTTGGAAGTGTGAATTTCGATTTTAGAATCATAGCACCACATGTAGATTTTACATGAGTTGTTATGTTTACCTGAAACGCCAAGAAGCAGTATTGCTAGCCGCACTTGTATCAGACGGCTGTTTGGCAGGACGGTATCGCCAGTCATGTCACGTGTGTAACTACTGAAAATATATTTATGTAAATATTTGTAATCTGTTGACATTGTTTAATAATGTCTTTTTCTTATAAATGTTTTTTTCCAGTGTCACAGAGATGAGATAGAAGTACTTCCGGAAGTCCTTTTCTGTGTCTATATTACATCTTTAATTTAAACTGCAAGTAGTGCAAGTGATAAGTGCTTTTAACTGTATTAATTGGTTTCACGACATATACGGTGTGTGTCCTTCAAAACCTTATTCTCTAGTTATCAATATTCTTGAAGCAGCTAAAAGAATTCTTTCTAAACAAGCAATTAAGAAAAAAGTCATGAAGGTAGATATTCTTCTGCAATGTAAGATAGGCTGTTCAAGCCATACAATATAAAGCTTCAGCGTATAATATGCGCCAGTGTTTTGGGTTGTTTAGGGTTTGACTTGACTTGACTATTTGTGTTTACCGTCGCTTCGACAGTATTTCAGTCATATAGCGACGTCCAGCTAATTACAGGTGGGGGAAGACCACGAATACACGGGTAGAACCACCGACCTACCGCAAGCCAGCTGGAAGGCTTCCTCACATGAAAATCCGAATGACCTTGCCGAGTCAGGGTTTGAAGTGCTAAATTGTTGGACACATCTTTTATGGTAGTATATTTTGAGAGTAGTAAGACAGATAAATACATTTATATGGATCTTGGATATTGATGGCTAGAACTGGAACAAAATTATGCTATGTTGTTTATCTTGAAAAGTATATATGAATTTGGCACAGTAAGAACCAAGTGAGTTTTTGTTTTGTAATATTAGCGACACCAAATACGGTTACAAGAAAAGAACAGTTAATAAGTCAATGTCATATACAATAAAGGTCAGCTTTTATGCCAAATGTAAGTGGCATATCTAAATATTTTCTGCATACATTACGAGCAGGCGGAGCTTCAGCGGCGGCAAATAATGGAATCAAATACAGGATGTTGAGGCGTCATGATCGATGGACTGGTGAAAGTGCGAAGGACGGTTTGGACGTTTGTCAGTGTCATTGTCATTAAACATTGATTATATTATTTACATGTGTTACTAGATTTGAAGATTTAGTATCATGTTCGAATGATAAGTTTGATTTGTTTTCTTCACTATTAATGCAATTTATATTGCATACGTTATTGTTCCCATTCTTTGAGTTCAGTCGGTTGCCCAAATGCTAAATACAAGTTATTTACACTCAGTAATTTATTTCATTTGTTTGTTTTTATTTTACAGATAAGTAGGTTAAAGGTAAAAGTATTCTTCTAAGTTTAAATGTACTGAATTAGTATGTAATTGTTTTCCCTTTGTTCAATATATATCCCCGGTAGGTTTTTTTGGCCCACACTTTTCGATATACTTTGAAGGCACGAGATTTTAGTGCTAGGTTAAGCAAGAGTGCATAATGCGCGTTCAGCTTTGGGCAGCCGACAAACACGGACGTATATTTTATTTCAATAATGCGCATTGTAATGCTTTTCGCGTTTCACGATATAAATGTGTCATTGTGAAAGCCTTAAAATAAATTTCAGAAATGTTCTTTTTTCAATGTATTTACAAAGAGATAAAAAACAAATAGTACAATTTTTATGCAAAACATGAGTCGTTTGGATGTGTGACACATGTTTATCGGTTGCCCAAGTGCTATATACAAATTACAAGTCAGTTATTTATATCAGTTGTTTGTTTTGATTTTGGAGATAAGTATGTTGAAGGGAGGAAGAAATGTCAGGAGGCCGCAATAAAAAATAACGAAAAGAACAATAACTCTGCATGTATGCGAAGAGTTAATCATCTATTGAAACTTGCAGCATTTCCTTTTATTTTCATGTAAATCATTAAACACTGAAACACTGCTATTCAAAGCAGTTACCCGTTTTGTATATATTCTACATAAATTTTCTTTTACAATTAAACTATAAATCCACTATTTATGAACTTCATTCTTTCAGATTGTTAAAATCATTGTTCATGCACAAAGTTGCATAATGTCTAGGCTAAGTTGAGAAAATATGTGAAAATAGACACTCAGTTTACTTCTCATGTGGCTACTGAATTCAATTATTTGAAAGTTTGCACGTCCCATTCTAATTGGTAAGGGTTCCTTTCAGTTCTTGAATGGCTTATATTCCTGTGTCCATAAGCATTTCGGCGAGCATGACCAGGTTTTTCTGGTTTCTTGTCAATTCATGTAGTGAATGTACAATGTAAATCAATAAAATTATTTGAAATCCATAATTTTAATTTAACAAAATCAAAGGACCGTGTATTAAAAAGGCAGTTTTTGTTCCAGAAATAAGGAAAACCCTTTAGTGTTCACCCTAGTTTTGAGATTCGACAATTGAATTGAACAACTTGATCTACGAACCACTGTCAGTGATGCAAGCATCTTTACCCGGGTCAAGTGCGTTAAATATACCTTAGCATCAGAAGCACCAGCACAGAATATCAACTTCACTATTACGGCGTACGTCGGTCCTATTCCCGCTTCGTCCACAATAAGTAACCTGTGTAGTACTGATGTCTTTTCACAACTTGTCAGCAGGTTCGCTATCTTAACGATATATTCGGCGGCTCAATTTTCAAAAATTGGGTAAAAAAAATATTTTTGAAATATTAAAGGAATACACTCAGCTGATAACAACTTGCTTTGAATTGAAATATATCGGTTTGAACAGTCTTTATTTCATTAACACACGCCTAATAATCAAGAAATAATTATTTAAAGACGAGTTAATACGTGTTACGTTTCTCAGCATGAGGTCAGCTATTGTTTACATCTCGCTATCTTGCGAGACTTTCCAGAAGCAATTATGGCGCCATCTACACACTTCGGTGATTAGTACAAGTAAATGTGAATAAAGGTTGACAACAGTTTTATATTTCCTTAGAACTTTCCTATTGCGTCAATAAATAACTCATGAAAATACCGGTAATTAGTTTTGCCAAATAAACCCCATTAACAGTATGATAACAGATGCGTATTTTTAAAGTAACTTTTGATTGCCCTCTTAATATTATATAGAAGTCAAAAAGTAATTCAACATGTCATTTATATATGAGTGATTAGATTTGTTGTTGTTGTTGTTGTTGTTTTTATCAAATTTTCAGATGTATGGATGCTGACATTTTCATAACTGACTTATACGTATACGACTTGACGTATACCAATACTTTGTGAGTTTCAATATAGCTATGGTTATATATCCTTTTTTCTTCTGACTCCAATTTGGAATGCATACTACCAAAAAAAAAGATTCTTTGATTGATTTTTGATTTGGGACAATTTTACATCAGCTAATCTGAATCATACACAGATCTATGATAACATTTTATGCAAGCTCCCTGCCATATATATCTTATGATGTGAAGTTTAAACAATACAATATAGAATTGATTTGTATTGAGTAATAATGTACAAACAAAACACAAATATATATATATAGAGAGAAGAGCAAGGAGATCGTGAATGTAATACAGTTAAACATGTCTTTAGCGGCCATTCAAGGAAACAAGAGAAAGTGACCGCTTAACAGAGGTGGCCGCTAAAGGAAAGTTGACAAAATGCTATAGTTTGGTAATATCAAAATTGACCGCTTAATGCAGGTTGACCGCTCAATACGGATGGCCGTTAATACAGGTTCCACTGTAAAATGTTTACCCAGGTCTCTGATACGCATTACTACAAACGTACCCTATTGACCCTCAACTTAGGAACACTGTTCAGTGTGCTATATTTCCATTTTGTCACGATGAATTATTTTAAGGTATTCTGGTTTAGTTAGGGGATCAGTTGCATTGTTTTACATCCCAAAGCACACTATACACTTGTTTTAATTGATCGTTAGATTTTCAGGAAAAGTCGTGCATTTATAATTATTTCTAACGTTTTGCAGATGCAGAATGTTAAAGTTTTATTTATTTTGGAAGTAAATTTGTTTGATTTATAGTTTACGCTCGTATTTTCCAAGTTTTGAAATTGGAATTGTTATGCATTCCTTCTAATAACGAAGGTCTTTACCATTTGTCAATCTTAAGTAGAATTTTGAATGAAGTACTTATAATATTCCGGAGTAACTGGTTATGAATTCATCAGATTCTGCAGATTGCTTTTGGTATGATGAAGTTTAGACAAGAGAACACCTTGCGACAAATTTGAAATATTAAACACGCACACACAGAAACAATAATGAGATATATTTTACAAGCCACATCTGTTGGCTGTCAGTAATATTATTGTCACACATGATATTTTGAAATTTGGTCTTTACGATGGGCCCCGGTGACCGGTTGGTGTGTTTGTCCTGGAATTTTGGGGTCGTAAATTGCAACCTTGGCATACCAATTTTGTAAATCTGGTGTTGTACAATTCATTTGCTTTGACATTCCGCATATAAGGGTATCTTCAATATTGTGTCAGGAAACGGGACTAGGGGAGAATCATGAATTTTATCAACGGATTGATATCGCTCTTTATAATACGAAATATAATCTGAATTAACTTTGATACTTTCAACACCATTGTGACTTTTTCATTGATTTTGATCATGCATGATACAAGGGTCAGTCAAAAACAACTGAGCCTTCTTCTTAACTTTTTCATTATTTGACACACTTTAATTATATTTGATGGGGCCTCCGTGGCCGAGAGGGTAAAGTCGCTGACTTTAACACTCACTCAGTCCCTACCCGCGTAGGTTCGAATCCCGGCAGGGTCATTCGGATTTCCATGTGAGGAAGCCTTCCAGCTGGCTTGCGGTAGGTCGGTGATTCTACCCGGATGCCTTCGTGGATTCGGGGTCTTCCTCTACCTGTAATTAGAATGGACGTCGCTATATGACTGAAATACTGTCGAAGTGACGATAAACTCAAATAGTCAAGTTAATTTAATTATATTTGGCGCAATTGTTGACCAATATCTCGTGGGTCGTTTGCGCAAGAAAAACTAACATATACATGTGACGTTCACGCTGACACACAAAGAACAAATTGCATACATTAAGACTGAAGCTAGACGGAGAAAAAGCGCATCTGAAATTCTAAAAGGGAGTTGCTATCAAGCGATCGGTGCCAGAATTTAATATGGTCGAACTGTCGTTAGCAACAAGCACCTATGGGGTGGGACTTTGCCAGCGAGAGATGACGAAAATGTTGAAAATGTAGCAAAACTACTTGATGGTGATAGATGATACGCATGTGATGAGATAGCAAATGAGTTAAACTTAAGTCAACGTGTCGGCATATCACATTGTGACTAAACGATACCCCACATGATCTAAGAAACGGAAAAAAATGTGAAAATTTCGTTGTAGTCAAAACTACCCCAAGATGATGATGGTATTTGCATATGATTACAGTGGCGTACTGATCTCACATAGGGTACCGACAGGTGAAAAGTAAACAAAAAAGTACTACAAGATGTATCTTAGATAGCATTACGAGGGGATGGAATTCGGTCATCTGGTCCATGTGAGATTACTTACAAATATGCCGTCTGTTAAACTTATATAAAGAGTTATGAGGTAGGGCTCAGTTATTTTTGACTGACCCGCGTATTGATGCTATGCCCGGAGTTAAATCATCTTTGCGGATGAATATTGTGTAACTATACAGAATTTTATGCTTTTCATCCAATAGCCAAGCAAACGTCCAATGACTTATATCTGCTCAGATTTAGACAGGGAATGGATTTTGCTAACGGCCAGCTGCTAAACCTTAAAGTATAACTTTGCTTTTGGAATGAAATTATCGTAAATGTAACCTTTCAAACAAACAACATGTTTCCATAATGTTTTACACATATTTTTTGAATGTTTTATAGTTCTAAAGGAAATGCCATGGTAAAACTTTGCGCCGTCTGTTTAAAAGTTAAATTTCAGTGAGCTTAATCTGTATAATTTTACAATACTTCTCTCATTAAGCCTGTCGGACAACTTCCACAGAAAACGATTCTGTTCCAACTTAAAAATTTAAGGCCAAGAAGCACACTGTAGTTTCATTCCTCCAGTACGTTGGGATGTGTTCATAAGCAAAATCATGATGGTGAGCTGCTTAACAATCCTAGTGTCTTGATTAGGTCCTATTTATTGTAATTGTAGATTTATATTAAAAATCAAACACGTTTTTGCTCCCGTAAACTCTTTGGCATTCCTTATCTCGTAAATATGATTTAGCCTTTAACTAAAAATTACACGTTTATTCCATTTCAGCATATAACAGCAAAATCAATGTTTTATCATCCTAGTGACCGTTTGTATCAATTTTAACAAAATTCCCTTAAAGATAGGATTAATTTTATTCGTTACGGCAACGCAAGTGAAACCATTTGCCGTCAGTTTCTTTTTACAGACTGGCGCGGTTTGCAAAGAAACATATCCATGATTATATAGCATGGGTCAATGGCCCTACAAAACTTTCTACTGATTATGAAGAACTATGTTGTATCCTTTAAAGACATGCATGTCAATATAAATAATGTTATTCTCTAGATCAGTTTAATAGAGTGCAATTCTAAAAGTGCGGTGTACCCTACGTATTTTGAATGTCAAAAACGTGTAAGACCCACTTAAATTTGCCTGATACAAGGAAACTGAAAATTAAATTGAATTGCATTCAATAATTATGCCGAAGATGACAGTGCATTACATACATGCGAGGATTTTTAATATCTTAGTTTGATCCCTATTAGAGACTAATCAATGCTTTCTTTTTTATTCGAAGGGAAGAAATTCATTCTTTCATTTGGATTTAAAATCATTCCGGTCTGATTGCATAATAATTGCGTTAAAAGCTTGACACAGGACAGTCACTAGACCAATCATTAAAAACGCACATCTGTTGTTTTATTGACTGATCCTCTCATTTTTTATGTGTATATCTATGCAGTCATATATAAACGAAGCTAAAGGTATACAAAAGTTTTAAGAATTACTCGATAAGTTTATTTAGTTCGGTGTTCAAGGTTATTCTATGAATGTGATAGGTGGTACAACGATTGTGAATGTTACACCAAATTCTGCATAAAATTGTGTGTCTTTCAAATATAAAAAAAAGTATCTAAATGGAATATTTCTACTTGACACCTCGAAAATGAAGCACCACCTATTCCTTATCAAAACACAACGTATATCTCGTAGATGCATACGTCTGAAAAATTGCATGTTTATAATACAATATATAATTTGAGTTAACTTTGATATCTTCAACTCCATTGTGGCTTTTCATCATGATTTTTGATTATGCATGATAATATATTATTTAACTAGCGGACGAATACTGACTGTCATTTGTGTTTTTCACCCAAGGCCAACATCTAATGACTTGTTTCTGTTCAGATTAAGAAAGGGATTGAATTGGTTTGGCTAACGACCAGCTACAGAACCTTTGATTCTTTGGTTTTTGACTGAAATGGATTTTTCAAACGAGCTACACATTTTCATTATGTCAAATTACTATTCTAGAATGGTTTTATTGGCGCGCTCGCATCCGTATGCATTGCTTTTTTTACCATTGGTGTGACTATGATTTGATTTGATTTTTTGCGGGCAACGGATCCAAAATGGGGAAAATGCGTCAGCGGAAAAAGACATGCATAACTGTGTTTAATAATAATACATATCCTGACCATTTTCTTTTTTATTTTCACTTTCGCCATTAAGTTAAATATATACTTCAATATTGGTAAATGCAACATATGCAAATGCAGCTACGAAAAAGTTGATGTCAAGTTGACGAAGAAGAAATAGTTACTGTAAATGTCTGAGGTAAGCTGACGGTAGAAGTGATGATGATGATGATGATGATGATAGTATAAAGATGGTGCCACTGATCTTTAAGTCGTTTATTTCTGTTTCTCGTATTTCATTCTTACGAAAATATGTTCAGTTAGCACTTCCTTTAATGATTATATTTTTGCATCGCCTATGATGCTTTGTATCAATTCTAAAAGGAATGCACAGGCAAAACATTGCAAGGTGTGTATCTAAGTCAAATTTCAGTTATACCTAAAATACATAACTATAAAAAACTTATCTCATTACTTGGAAAGTGTAGTTTATTGGACAACGATTCTATTCCAACTACTTAACAATTATAGAAGGGACAATTATTCCATTCCTCTATTACTCTGGGATGTGTTCAAACGAGAATATTCAAAATGGTGAACCGCGTAACGCCTCAAATCTCTTGATTAGGTCACATTTTTGTAATAAATAGATTTAAATTTAAAACCAAACACCTATTTTTTGCTCCCGTTAACTCTTTCGAATTACTTATCTCGTAAACCTGATTAAGCTGT
The DNA here is from genome assembly GCA_021229015.1 of Solen grandis. Taxonomy (NCBI): domain Eukaryota; kingdom Metazoa; phylum Mollusca; class Bivalvia; order Adapedonta; family Solenidae; genus Solen; species Solen grandis. The sequence continues at coordinate 23,193,088 of CM037781.1, read as the reverse complement.
TAACTTTAAATTGCACTGTCATTTCTTCTCGATATATAACAACAAAATCAATATTTTACCGTCTAAGTGTCCGCTTGTATAAAATGTAACAAAACTCCATGAAAAAATAGAATTAAATGAGCTTGAAAAATTACGTTTGTTACTGCAAAGCAAAAAGAACTTTTTTCTGTCAGTTCCTTTTTACAGATGAACACGATTACGAGAGGTTTGCACAGAAACATTTCAATGATTGTAACGAAGGAGTCAATAACCTTTCACAACTTTCTACTGATAAAGAACAAATATGTTGTAACCTTTAAGATTCGCATGTCAGTGTAAATACTGTTATTCACTAGATCAATTTTCTAGAGAGCAATTCTAAAGGTTCTGTTCACGCTACGTGTTTTTAACGGCAGAACTTTGTAAGACCCAGTTAAATTTGCTTGATTTCGGGAAATTGCAAATTAAATTAAATTGTATTCAATTAAAGTAATGGTCCAATCCAGGAACAGTCGAGGGGATTTAGAAAGTTGTATGAACTTGTTTCCCAATCGACATAAAATACATAAGCTTATACATGTACTAAAATATATATATTTTGTATTTTGTCGACGAGGCTAGCTGATTCAGGGAAATTTGACATATTCATTTTTGGAGTCAATATCCTTCCACTAGGGAATTGTCAATTTGTCAAAAGTAAATTCCCGAAACACGGAACCATTTTGTATGCCAAATTCTCGCCTGTCTGAAACGGTCTTCTGTTTATGCAAGAAATTCTTTTTCTGTGTAGTTATTGTAGCAAAAATACCACTTAATTTAGAGTAAATGTATCTGAGTATATGGCAGCAGGATTTTGAATTACGAAATTCAGCAATGTTTATGTCTTCTGTGTGAAGATGCTATTCACCGGGCACGTAAAAAAAACATGGGTCTATGCGCAAAATGAGCTGAAGTATCGCACCCGGACTACCTTGTATCCAACGACTGTCTATTACGATGCTGTCTCTACAGCAAGGAAAGGACCCACACGTGGAAATCCTTGACCGTAAGGTCTAAAATATGGACATAATGATCAGAAAATGTTTTCTAGCCATTACAACAAAAGGACCATAGAGGCCCTGGATCGCTCAACTGAGTAAAGGGTTACCCAAGGAATATCTGTACTAAAACACTTTGAAATCTGGCCAGTAGATATGAAGAAGATGATTATTAAAGTTTTCATATTTTTTTCTTTTCCGTTACCATGGCAAAAAGACTTCTGCGTGGATCAAGATTATCAAAGAATCATCCCTACCAAGTTTTATCAAATTCTGCCCAGCGGTTTTAGAGTAGATATCATTTAAAATTTTCACTATATATTTTAAGGCAAATTAGCCCCGTCCCTGGCGGCCGTGTTTTTTTTTTACGGATCGGAATAATTTTAGCAATCTTGGTAGAATGTTACCAAAGGAATATCTGCACTAAAAAATTTTTAGATTACCTAAGGATCATCCCTGCCAAGTTTAATCCAATTCTGTCCCGCGGTTTCAGAAAAAAATGACGTTTACAGCTAATTGTTGACGACGCACGATGACGGACGACGGGCGCAGGGTGATTACAAAAGCTCACCTTGAGCACATTGTGCTCAGATGAGCTAATTAAAGAAGAAAGGAGAAGAAGATAACCGCTGACATGCGTGAAATGGGCCATGATATAACTGAAACTTAATAGTTTTGTTTCTCTCTCTCTTCTACGAGGGCACTGCTAACAGTTATGCCACTTATGAGCTTCCGTAGGTTTACCCTAGATATTTTAAAGGGTTTTTAAAATAGTTTTCCTGTGTGCATTTTCATAAATTCCAACGACATCAAAAATCCGTTTTCTTTATATCTATGGAGTTTGAACCAACACATATTTTTGTTTATTGTATCAAAAGCTCCTTTAGATCAATAATTGCACAATCAAGTTTTGTCAATTAGAATTTATGACTTAAATTAACGTATAAAGTACAAACATATTATCTGTAATCGAATTATAATATTTAATGATAGCATTAACATTTTAATAATATGATGTTTTTTTCTACAGCAATGTCATCATATAGTTTAGTATTGTTCACTCTTGTAAACTCATCTCCGACATGATTATTATTATAGTTACCATCAGTAACATCTGATTCATCTTACCTTTTCATGTTTGAAATATTTTTACATTCAGTTAATGATGCGCTACATGTTTTACTACCTTTCACATATTTCCAAAACTCAATGAATTTTGTAGAATTCTTTAAGTTTAGCTGCATTATATATTTTGATATCTTTTAAAATTGCTGTTCACGTCTTTTCTTCGTAAAATTTAGTCTCCTGTTTAATTTTATTATTATTTTTTTTTATTTTATGTTATTAAGTATGTTTTCAATAAGTTTGTCTCTCTAACTCTATTAAATGTAATCATGTTATAAAATAATCGTTTCCCTACTGCATGGAATTATTTTTTAATTTGATTTATTATAAAAAAAAACTATTTCAAATTAATTTAATATTATCTAAATTCAACCAGTGTGGCAGAAATAAAAAAAAAAAAAAAAATTTTTTTTTTAATAATTTAATTCATAAGGGATCAGATCAATTGTATTGTACTGTTCTATTGTAAGATACAATTAAATTTACATGCCTCCAACAGAAAAGAAGATATATGAAAACGTGACTTTGCGAGAATTGGGCTATTTGTTACGTGCTTTTGTGAGATTTTAGACTAGTTGCTAATCCTTATTTGATAAGCCTTTGACATGAAGAATAATTGCAATAGCACACAATTTCGAAAGAGTGAATATAATGTATTCCTCCAAAACATATAAATAGCGGATAGCCCTGTCTAAATTTATGCGTTTATATGTATGTGCTTGACTTTCACATGAACTTAATTTATTTTTTACAAGCGGCCAAGAATTATAATTTCACTCTTCTATTACAATGCATCATTCTCTAATTGTCCATCAACTGATATGCATCTATAAGGATTAAAATTGTAGATTGGGATAAAGAAAGGTCGTTGTATCTGTTATATTCTTGGGGACATTAATGGTCGGCTTCTCTGAATTTTATCTTAAATTCTTAAAGGATATGTCGACTAAGTCTTGTCTTATCATTGTGAATTTCACTGGATGTAAAACTTAAAATAGATCACGTGCTTAAATCAAATGACATGTAATTAATTGTTTAAGACTTTTTGGTGAGGTAACTGAACTACGAGAAAAGTGCAATACGTCTGAGAAATAAATCGTACAGAATGTTCTGTCATGTGAAAATTGAAATAAACATCTAACAAAAATTTTCAAAAGCATATCTATACCATCAAAACATATTTATACCATATGCCTCTTAATGTTAATTATGTGAAATTTATTTAAAGCAGATCATTCACAGATGATTATTGACTAAGAGTTTGATTTTTTAAGATATGTGTATATTACGTCTATCACTGCACACCTATAGACGCATGGTCAGTTGGTCACCCAAGGCAACACAGTCCGTGATATTAAAATATTTGGTGGTTTCTCCATCACAGGCAATACCGATACGAACGATATTGAACCTGTATTTAGAATTATAAAACCTATATATATAATTTCTATTTTCGTGTGCCTTTACATGACTGATCACATTCATTAATCGCGCTTCCCCGAAATGGCGTTAACAAAAATAGAGTTTTCCCGTGCAGTGTGACCTACACTTGCAAAGTTTATTTGTCAGGAAACAAAAACGTAATCTATAACGAAGGAGACTGAAAAACAATATTTCTACCGATTTTCTGTGAACGAGCTGCTTAAAAACTTAGATGTGCTTTTGGAAAACTTTTCAGATAGCGGATACATTACATTTGCTATTGCCCTAATGTTACATTTGCTATTGCCCTACTGTTGAAAAAAAAAAAAAACTATTTATCCTAGGATTAAACATCATAGACAATTCCGATGATTCTGTTAGAAATTATCCATGCCAAAACAGGGTTACGGTTACTAACGTTGTTTAACTCCAAAAGGGTGCTATGGTCCAGAGGTACCTGAAGGGTTTTGGATTAAGGAAAAACACCCAGGACCTTCCAAGGCTCAGAGTACTTATCAATCAATCAAGAAGGTGTAGTATAAAATGTAATAACATGTTCCCATATTGACGTGAAAAGCTATAACTCATCAATTAAATAAGACAAAAATTCGATTTTTTTTGATTTTTTTATTTTGATTTTTTTTAAATAAAATCAACTTCTGGCCAAAGACCTAAACCAAAAAGATAGGCTACTCGGCGCGAGATATCGTATCTTTTCGGCGTGCAGTCTCGTAGGTGCAAGTTAACTATTTTGCTTTTACTCTATATATAGGAAAGCTTAATGCGCCAAATCGGACTAACAACATACCGAATTAATGTATAAACAAGAATTAGAACCAGTCTCTGGTATAGTTGACCTTAACTGCTTTTTAGTCGATAAAAAATATAATAACAAGATATCATGATAGACTATGGGGGCCTATATTTAGATTATTAGCGATCGCTACGAGATTTTCTTCATAATACTTAATGAAATACATTAGAAATGATATTATATGTAAAAGCTTTCGAGATAAAAATTCCATTATTTGATATTGTATATATATGCATTTGATATGTATATGATGTGTGTAGTCAGTTTTATGTAAATGTGAGTGTGGATGTGATTTCATTTATGTCTATATGTATACCATTCAAATCACGCCTTCTCCGCAATTGTATCATATAATGTCCTAATTAAAATAGGTCTCGTAATATTACATAAACACGAGCATATAGTATTTGCTACTTATTATTTTATACAGGTCATTATCAAAGTATTGTATATGAATTGTCAAATCCTAAGCAGCAGTTTTATTTATATGTATTGTGTAATGTTGCCGTGTTACGTCATGTACTGTTTATGTATGATGTATATTGTCTCCTGGGCCCAAGGCCTATTGACTTATGAAATTAACTTTCTTCTTCTTCTTCTTCTTCTTCTTCATAAAGTAGCGCATCTCTTGGCTTTAGATCTTTGCTCGTGATGAATTGTTGTATGAATTCATACAGGAAAAAAATAGTTCAGAAACATGTTCGGTCTAATGAACATTTGTGTTCAAATCTAGTTTACAATACACTATTTTCTAAATTGTATAATTTTGTGTTCTTGATATTTTCGAAACTAATATATTGTTACCAAAAACGTTAAACAATGCCTAAATATGGTATTTATTCATGAACCATATAAACATATGTCGATAGTCCATTAAGGAGGCATATTTTGAAGCATATTATTAAAAATGGATTCATAGTTGTCTTCTTTAAGAGATTAATCAGAGAAAAGTTAAGACAACTTTTAAAAATCTAGTCTTGTGCCACAAATACTTTTATTTATGGGCAATAATTATACCTTACGGATCAGTTATTCCCCATAATTTCAGGAAACCATTAATTTACCAAAGAAAAGAATAGCACAGAATTTATCAAAATTATCTGCTTGAAATGAGCCATTAAACGCAGATTAATAAATGTTCTTTAAGAAATAATCTTATTTTTATGATACTGAGCAGAAGGTGTTTGGATATTTAAATCATAGAGCAGTAGATCGTGTACAGTGTATTTTCACTGGAAGCCATGTATATGTACTCCTAATTTGTGACACCTTATCGAAAATCTAATTTTAATATTGAAAAAAAATATATACTAGCACTTATTTGTCGGAGAAAATTAAAATGGCATGTGTGAATAGCTTTATAAATCAAGTTAAAAGCATTTGATTGCCTAAAAATTGTTAATTATGTAAAGGTTTGATACATTTACAATTCGTTTCACGTATAAAAGGTTTTCTGAACTTCCATTAAAGTAGAGACAAGCACGTATTCGTATAAATTAAATGCCTGTGCTGTTCGAAAGGATTATGTAGACTGAAGTCTTATCAAACAGTGTTACATTAAATTTTACAACTTAACACAGCAAACATATATTTAATGTTAATAGGGTCACGGCGTGAAAAGCATTTCGTTAAAATTGCGTTGATTAGACTAACGTAAAACAATATACTTATTTTAAATTACTGATCAATCATCCTGACAGAGAGTCTGAGCTAAACAATAATGCTACACTGAAGCGATGACTGATGTTAATACATGTTTGAGGTTCATTGATATGGAGATTAAATTTCTATCTTACTTACAGGAATGGTTTGTTTTTATTTTCAAATTCTAAGCAACTTTCTGAACAAGGGAGAGGGAAATATGTTTAGATATAAATGAAACTATTTCATCTCAGAAGTTGGAACACTTTTGCTTTTGTTATGTTCCGCAGCATTTAAGTGTTATTTTTGTTGTGAAAATAATTTATCGGTTTAATATATGTGAATCTCTCTGGATAAATAATATTCCAATAGTCTGCTCTGTGTGTATACACTCTCGTTGATATGTCAAGAGTGAGTTTGTTTAACCCTTTCCCTCATAGACTCATTTTGACGCCCTCAATAGGTACCACATAAAGGCTGATCTGCAGAAAACCACAGTTAAACCTTACCAAATTTAATTATAAAATCCTCATTTCCAGACCACTGAGGAGCAGCGAATCTCGCAGTTACTCGCAGGCTGATCTGGTTTTATTCTGTTCGCATAGGTCTTTTCATGGTGTCCTCTATGAGGGAAAGGGTTAAGCATACAATCTCCTGACAGGCAAAGAAATGTTTTTCTTTTTTTTTTTTCTTTTTTCTTTTGTTTGCTTGTCTGTTGAAATTGGGACGGATTACTTAGATAACCTCGTTTACAGATGGTCATTGAAACAGATTTGTTTTTATCTATTATGTGTGTAATACGTGTGCCATATGTTCTGATTAAAGTAAGGATTTATGTGCAAAATCTTAATGTACCTCCTATCATCTCATGAGATAAATAAGTATATAAAACATATGTAATGATATTTCATACTTAGATAAATTGGCAGTACTATCCTGACGCTTTTACTATTTTTGTTTGAAGTCCACAACAATGAATCTATAAATAGGCATGTTCTGTGCGCTCAAGCTTCAATTTGTCAGTGTTATTGTTGTTACCAACAATATATACTGGTATTTCCTTGCCCGCAGCTTTAACCTCTGTATGAATCAAGAAACATGTCGAGTCAATGTGAGTACATGTTTACTCCACTGCGTGTTAGACGACTCACAACCCACACCGGGTCAAGTAACCTATGCTTTGGCCGAGTCGCCGAATATTTCCAAAACCTATGTCAAACAGTTGTACGTGTCCAACTGTCCGAGAATACAAATGACCGAAAACAATTTGAGCAGAATTTTCTTCGAGATACTAAACGATACAAATATCATTCAAAATCTCCAAAACTTATTTCATCAATTACCTATGAGCCAGTTAATTGGTCACGTGATTTCTGATAATGGGTCACATGATACTGTTCTAGAGCATACACGTGATTCAGTCTTGTTTTGCGACCTTGGGAAGAGTAAATTTACACGACAATGGGACAGTGTTGATTATAATCTGATAGCGATATTCATACCCTAATATCAGTGTTTGATGGCGCTCCATATGAAGAACTTAAAAAACATTCTAAGCTCTACCAGTTGTTAAAGATGTGCCAATGTCAACTACTGGCACTAGAATCGCAGAATTGCTGATTTCATTGGAATCTTAATTGCGATGCTTTGTCCCCTCTGTACTGAATATTGAACGTTGTAAGGAACGGTAACTGGCATCACCTGATAACGGAGGTCGTAACTCTCTACAGATATGTATGCTACCATTATATTCTATGCACGGTTCGATTAGTCTGATATTCAATTAACACGTGGTATAACGAATCATTGTCAAATGGCGACCATAACGAAATAATAACGCTGAATGTCAACTATTTGTTCATCATTATTAGTTTGTTTAACTATAAACTTCCTGTGTGTTTCTTTCGGCGATTCTGACTGGAAGACGTACTATATCTACGCAAGCAATTTCCCACAATCTGACGGTGTCAATTTTACATCGCTCGAGTCAATATCGGCCGACAAAAACGGAAGTTGATAGACATTCGTATTTGGGTTCTTATGTATGTTATTCCGTGTCAACATTTTGCTATCACCTTCATCATCATTTGTTAAATACCTTCTCATGTTTGGTATCATCCCATCATTGTTGTCGTCTTCGTCAACTGCTTCAATTAAGTTAACTACCCATCATCAAATTGTGATCATGGTCAATTAAGTGATCGCAGGAATTTTAAAGTAAATGTAAGCAGTTATAGACTTAGAGCAAAAGAACCTATAACTCCAAGTCGGTGGATGCTTAAATCTTTGTAAGCATTTGTAGGACCATGATTAGGATTAAATGGATGGATGGATTATCATATTAACCGGCGATTATATGTGTTACTTTTTAAAAGGCATACGTGCACAATGCATTTATTTTCTTTTAGACAAAGAAGGAAAATTAAAACCAGCCATGATAATTTTCTAAAACTTTGCAAGATTATAGAATAAGATGTGTTGATAACGTGTTTTGATAAACTGTAATGATAAACGAAAATGCAGTCGGAGATAGTTTGAACCATCTTTGACTGGAATTTCTTTCTAGCGCCCGGTAAGAAACATATGATAAAAAATCGTCTGACCAAAACTGATAGGATGTCAAAGAAATGCGACAAACAGGCGTTCTCAGCGAGGATTGTGGGTTAGATTCCTTGTTGGGTATATTTTTTTTCATTTTTTATATGTTATCAATACATGGTACAGAATATCATCATTTTTTTATTTATTAAGTACATGTGTATATAACATAAAAAGAAAAAAACACTAACATAAATAAAATAATGTTCGAAAGTTTGCACACATATTGAAATAAATACTAAAAATTGTAGGCAAAAGAAATAGGGAGAGGGCGAGTGGCGATGTGCTGTACATTGAGTCAAATGCTCTGTTCATCTTTTCTTGTAATGAAAACGGGTTTACAAAATTGGGTTCATTAGCATCGCTTGAAAATTTGATGCTCGTTTATGAAAATTACTTTGATAAACAAAGAAATGCGACATCATCAACCTGTTCTGTAAGCGCTATCATCGCATTGATTACATTGCTTACCAAATGTTAGAATTAATAACAGGACATATTTAAGTTTTATCTCACCACCTGTTTGGCGAAAAATATATATATATCTAAAAAGAATGTTGATTTACTGCTCGTCTGTTGTTTTTTCAAAGAAAATAGTCGAGGTATTGTAATCACTCTTGAGTCGTCGTTCGCAGCGTTGTCGTCGTGAAAACTTTAACTTTGGCTATAACTTCTAAGCTATTAAATCTTCTCCCAAGGGCCATACCACTTAGGTCCATTTTAACCAAATTTATCTCCCTTTAAAAATACAGTGAAAAACTTTAACCATAACAATAATTTCTAAACTATTAAAACGTCTATCATCAAACTTCACATACTTGTTTACTCTCACAAGGGATATTATTCTCATCAAGGGCCATAACTCTTTTTCAACTTCCGTCAAACTGTATCTTAACACTGAAAAATAAGGACTTTCACACTAAACATCTTCTCCGGCGAGTTGATGCTTTGGCATTTCTACATGTGGGCTACTCTTTTACCTTTGAAATATCACAGACGTCAAACTAGTGGATTCAAACGCATTCTGAAGTAGTCATGCCTTTTTTTTCTGAGAAGTACCTTCAAGGCATAATAATTTATGTTTTGGCAAGGTTGTACTTCTCCTTCTTTTATATGTATGTTATTCCTTAATGGTTCGAATAGTACATTATCTTATCAGATAGACAGTTATTTCAAATTACAAAACTTAAAGAGACATGTCAGATTACAAACGGGACGAATACGATCTGATAAATAATATGTGAACCACTTGACGAGCAATTTTACGCCTCGCTGTTGGATATTATTACCATCCAACCAGTGTGGGATAAGGTTCGCTTTGATTAAATATCCCTTTGGAGTGTAACTGCGTTTAGCTTAACATATGTGCTAGATGGTTTATGTTTCTTTAAATTGTGGTATATTGATTGTATATTTCTTTTTTGTTAATGGTGAATAACGACTACCATGCCCCTGTTAGAAGTTAGACTATTTCGAGGAATGAAAGCGAAACTATGCTAAGTGCATATAAATATGTAAGCACTAGTTTCGCTCTCACCCTCCATTTGCATTCTTGTATCTGTAACATACACCATGTCATTATGTAAACGAGGTATACTGTATGTTTACATTATATTTTTTGCACTTATTATTTGATTTTGATATAGATTTTGCGTGAACATTACCATCACCAATTCGAAAAATCCTTCAATACTTTTTCCTGTTCTGACAGAGTTATGGATTTGAATTCATTAGAATACACAACTGACAGTTTCTGTTGTTTACAACAAAATTATTTACAGTTTTCACAATATTTATTGGCACAATATTTTTATGAATTCATAACTAGTCAGCTAATTTTTGACAGAGCGGAAGGATTGCATCGATTATCTTATTCTCGGTATGTAAACCAAAAATGAATCTTTTTGAATTTCATTTTGGCACGTTTTCAATTGTACCAACTGCAACAAAATGCCAAATCCATTGGGTATTGCATTATTTAAGTCTTACAAGTTTGTATTTATCACCTTCACATTTGTTATACCATTTACTTGCAAGCTGTTACTCATCTTTAAGATGAGCACGATCTACCTTTTCGCTGAATCAATTTTGTCGAATGGAATTCTAAACGTGCTGTATAATTATTAATTACAAGGCATGGATGTCTAATAACATAAACGCATTTTAAACTTGTTTCTTAAAATTTGAATAGTATTATTTAATTTAAGTTCAGTTATAAGGAGGCAATATTACCTCATATGCTCAATGCGCTTCACCATAGGGATGGCAATTATGATTAACTCTTTAGGCAAAAAAAAGGACATTTGATATTAAATTATATTTGTTCATGATGTAAAAATAAGTGAATAACACGTAGCTTTGATATATACGATATGTAATATATTTATTTGTGAAAAAAAAAACTTGATCATATCGATAATACAAATTATTTGTACGTGTACATACGAAATGGTAGAATAGATCGCCGGTTATAAAAACAACTATAAGCATTATCAGTGACATCCATATATATATATATAGTTCATACTTTATTTTTTAATGTTTAAACTTAACTTGAATAATAACACATAAAATATATTTTAGTACACACCTTTCATTTAAGATGAATTATTTATATATGTATTGATTGATTGAGTCATACACGATTAAAGTTCAAAGAAGTTAGTTAATCTGACAATATCCTCGGGATTATTTGTTGTCTGGGCTGTATATAACTTATCAGCCTGAGGGTATAAGGTCATTTATGCATCATTTCATGTTAAACCTCACTGCAGATATAGAGTAGGACAAATTATGCACAAAACGTAGAATTAGTTAAATTATTTAGACGCTTTTTATAAGATTAGCAATTAAATGAGTTTATTTCATTTCCATTGAGATAAATGTTTCACAACTTACGCTTATCACTTTTGACAGTTCTTTGGTTGCTATGCACCATGGAAAGTCATGAAGTCAGCTACTTGGTATGTTACCACTGGACTTCAGTGATTAAATAGTATAAAATAAAACGCTACTAATTTAATCTGTATTTATTTTACTTTCATGACTTACCTATAATCTTAACATCATTGTTAACCCTTTCCCTCATATAGACTCATTTTGACACACTCAATAGGTATCACATAAAGCCTGATCTGCAGAAAACCACAGTTAAACCTTACCAAATTTAATTACAAAATCCTCATTTCCAGACCACTGAGGAGCAGCGAACAGCATAAAA
>CM037781.1:23131152-23181152 GCA_021229015.1 Solen grandis | reverse complement strand
CGAAAATATCCTCTGCGTTAAAGGCGAATCCTACAGTTTCAATATAAACAAAGAAAAAAATGAAACTACATTGTAGAATTTGTTTTAACTTTGCATGATTATAGAGAATCACACTAGGAAAAAATTAGGAACAAAAAAGGTAGGTCACCGTGCTTCTTTTTGAGTTATCTGCTCCTGAAAGTTATATTTTTGCATTTTTGGACATTTTCGGTTATTTCAAAAAGAAGCACGATGAAACCCATTTTCTCATAAATTTGTTTCTAGTGTGATTCTCTATAATCATGCAAAGTTTGAACAAATTCTACAATGTAATTTCAGCTTTTCTTTTTTGTCTCTATAGAAACTGTAGCATCGTCTTTAAAAGAAAAGAACCAACAACTATTTATTACAGTGTATCATACAATATTCTGGATTATATTTCTGTGCATAGAAACGTAAGCCGTAGTATATCTGCCTTCGAATAATCGTCGGTAATGTTGAGCTGAATAAAAATTGACTGTTCCTTACCAGTTCTAAATGTATTCCCCGAACAAGGAGGAAAATCCGATAAACCTTGATTGATGTTTCTATGATAGAAGTGAATGTAACTGCGTTAATTTATTGTAACAGTGATTCTCATGGTATTGAATGCGTGTATGCGGTCATCAGCTAGTTCTTTATTGTTCCCCCCACAGGAGGCGTATCGGTTAAAATGCATTGTAAATCGGATATTTCGTTCAAATGAACTTAAATGGATCCAAAATCATTGCATTAAAAAGAGCTTTCAGTAAATGGTCTCACTTGTTTAGATTTCCATAAAGTATGCTTTAAAAAGACATTAATATTGCAGCTGAAATACGTGGTAAAATTACAGAAAATGTTGTTAGTCGATTATTATATTTCACCTGAAAGGCGTTTATAGTCAGTTATCGCGTGAAAACTGCATATATAAGCAGGCGTCTAAATTAAGACATTTCTGAGGACGGATGAGAGAGGATATATGGCTTTATATTTCTCAAATACCCATGTGTGCGCTATGAACAAAAATATAAAATAAGTTAGAGGTCGAGACGAAAAAGCGAATTTCAACATTATTGCCGGTAAACTGACATTAAGCTGAGTTATATGTCTGTTCAGCGACGTTTTTCATGTCCCTGGCCTTTCAGTTGCAATTTTAATAATGATAGATTGGATTGCAATAACTTAAGGTGGCATACATCTTTGTCAACAAGAGCATATTTTAGGATAGAAATATGAGAATAGTAATCCAGTAAAAGATAGGAGTGCTGGAAACTGACGGCTATGATATCCTCAACAGATACCAGGTAGTCGTGAGGAAAATGGAAAGTCGGAAACTACTTTCTCACAATTATTTGATGTGGGCGATAAATGGTTGTTTTTAGGATTTCTGTTCGAAAGTAAGACAGTTCAGTTAAACAACAAACTGAATTTATTTGTGGTCACAGATATACTTTGAACATTAATTTATTCAACTTGATTATGTTAAAATTGTATGTCTTTTTCACTTAATTTGTTATTAATTTAAAGATAGGTGAAAACATGTATTCTGCAGTGTTTATATGCAAAATACCTAGTATATGTATGCCCTTAAACGACACTTCCTATCATATCGTTAAATTCAGTTTGAAACAACATTTCAAGACCTGTCGAGTGTTTGTCAACTTGGGGAAAATACAAGAGATAAAGTGTCGCGTATGGGAATTGGAGAAGAGGAACATACTTATAAATGCTGCTGTGAACTCAATATATTCATTTAGAATACCAAAATAAGCGCAAACATCTAAATCAAATGAAACGTTCGGTTGCATTCAATTTAAAATGTTTACAGACTTTCAGGAAATTCAAACTTACACATTTCTGTTATCATTACATTTTTTTTTTTTTTTTCTTTTTTTTTTCTTTTTTTGTTTTGTTTTGTTGTTCCTTACAATAAATAAAACAAAGGCGCCTATTATTAATAAAATCACGGGTACTAAATATTGGATTCCTGATTGACTTTAATCTCAACAATACACATTAATCCAAATGAAACGTTGTATGTGTTAATTTACAAAGACGAAATATGTGTTCTTGATGATACATTAACAAAACTGCCCTAAGTACATTTATGACCTGTCCTTTCTACACCCTTGAAAAACGATAGCTGGAGTATATTATAGTCAATGATTTACAGGTTATCAAATTACCATGATCGGTGAAAATAGTTCGACCCTTTTTTACTCCACCTGCAAGTTGTTGTTGTCGTTGTTTTTATTCTTATAACATTTTAATTTGTTCACTTTTGTCCCATTCTTATATACAGACGTCCAAAGTTTATCGTATCATGTGTGGCTGGACTTTTCGTATATCTTATCGGAATTTTAAACTCAGTCATCCAGGCCATATTTGATCAGTTGCGACTTCTGATGGCGTACATCAAGACTTTGTATTGTCGAGGAAGTGACTGATCGGATGCCTTCTATATTTGACAGGCTATTTCTTCGAGGAAGGCAGAGTCCTATATATGGAGTAATTAATATTTTATGATTTGTGGGGAAGTGCGTACATATAAATTCATACAACCTTAATTGATACTTTTGTATGAAATGTGCTTTCCGTAGATGGGTTTCCATGACATATTTTATGTGCTTATCTCTTTCGTGAGGCACGGAACTCTTCCTTAATATCTTGGAGTCAGACATTAACAGCTTTTAAATAAAGGATGCCTTTCTAGTAAATAAAATATAGACTTGTGATATCTTAAAAGATAGGTTTTTGTAAGTTCGGGTTGGTTCAGGATATTGGCCTAGATAATATTATAAACTTAACTGGGGTGGTATCCTTTACGTATATGGTCATCAAAAAAAACAACATTAATTAGCATGGAAGTGTATCGATTTTGTGTTGTCTGTATGTGACATAATTTGACTGGTCGTTGCATAATGTGTGACTTAATGTAGCTAGGTGTGGCATAACGTGACTTGGTGTGGCATAACGTGACTTGGTGTGGCATAATGTAACTGTGATATAATGTGACTTCGCGTGGCATAATGTGCGACATAATGTGCGGCATAATGTGACTGAATGTGGCAAAAGGTTAGTGGGCTACCATAATGTGTGGCATAATGTGACTGAAGCATTATGTTGAGACGTCAAAGCAAATAATCAACTAATCTACATATTATTTTAATTAAGACTATTCCCTTTTTCTAATCTAATCCATTCCGTGATCATTGGGGCCAAACCCTTGCACATTATACTTATCCCTCTCGACGGTTCCAGGGTTGGACAAGTATTTTGCGTCTATGAATATCATGAAATATGAAAATGATGAAATAACCCCCACTAAGTTTGCATTGAACACACAACATTTGGACCTGTAGACGTGTACCTTGGACAAAAAACGTCATTGCGAGTTCAAAGTATTATTAGCAGTATAACTGGGATATTCAACTTGAAATATTAATTCACCAGAAGTTTTCATCACAGTCCGAGTTATTATATGTAAGTTTGAATTATTTTCTAAATTCAGCTCATACATGTACATCTGACAGCTGTCATTAATTGTCAATAATCTCCGGATTGATTGCATGCTTTATCATTTTATTCTACTGATTTGTAACTATAATTTGCTAAAAGTTATTTATTAATTGCAATTAATTATTGTAAAACTTTACCACAAACGCATTTATATCGAACTTTCTCCACCCAATAAGTACTTATACAGAAAGTCCCGGAACGTGAACAATGGCATATCGTATTTTCTGCCATAATAAATGTGTCAATTTTTGCTCGAATTAAAATTGTGCATTCAAGAAGTGACAGTCTCATTTATGTATATGCAAATTAGGCAAACTTTCTGTAAGAGTTTACATGCAGTTTGTAATTTTTTATCAGCAATTATAGACGATTTTGTGAAAACGTGAATTTACTAGATTATGTATCAGTATTTCTTGCATAATAAACTTTACACCAGGGAATAATTATTTCATATGATTAATTGGAATATAGTCAAGCAAGTGTCAGATGCAAACGTAAAACGATACTTTTTGTTTTAATTGTATATAGAAACAGATAAATATACTGAGAAGGTTTTATACAGAGCCCCCATAGGAATGGCCTGAAGGAAGGAATTCAGTGACATAACGTCATCTCACTTACATTTTAAGTACACTTATGGACCCTGGAGTCTTAGTAGAGTATTTCCATATTGTGTTTTATATCGCTATGCAAGAGCAGCAATGTGTCTTCAAGGCGGCCCCCAGTTCTCATCATCAACCCGTTGATATCAACGATTATGACGCAAAAATTTAATATGGTTTTCCGCGAGTAATTACGAAACAATATTAGATTAATATGACAAATATTTCGTGTAATTACTGGAGTGTCAAATCAACGTTCATATAGTTCAACATTCCTTGAATAAATATCACGCAGTAGCAAATTCCCACATCCGACTCTAGAGATAGCACTGAGCGTTTTGTACAAGGGTGACATTTTATAACCCCTCTAGATGTCGAGTCGATTACATCATTCCCGACTTCGCGTCGAACAGACATTTACTGCTGGTATAAACTTAACTTCATGTAGACAACCAGTCTAACACTTGTGTATTATATATCTCACGTGATGTTAGAAATAAAATAGAAATGAAACATGTCTACTTAAATGTTAAAAATATGAAAGAGAAAATGAAATATGAAAATACGCGTCACCTTTTATACATACATATATATATACCTCAACTCAACCAACCAAAGTGTCTCCCATATATCTGTCACAGTTTCCCTTCCTTAAAGTAATAACGACCTTAACATTTTTAAATGTATCTCCAAATTGCTACTATTCCCAGATTCACTGAGTACTGCTGGGGTTAAGGGGGGTGGGGGAGGGGTGCCATACGGGCCCCCAGTATCTTCCCCTGCTGGGGTTAAGTGGGGTGGGGGAGGGGTGCCATACGGGCTCCCAGTATCTTCCCCTGCCTCGATGAAGACTAGTCAGTGTGTGTTTTTGATATACACTTTATTATGAGGATGGGTCATATATCAATACCATGACTGGTGACGAGATTTGTCAATTCCTGATATAGTTTCATATGTTAAGAAGTCTCGGTGGGAGTATAGATGGAGGTGTACTCTGAATTCAGACAATTTGATATAGCGAGGATATGTTCCTTGGGGCATGCATTTCACACCGGTAATAAGACGTATCACGTAGTTCTGGACCGTGACCTACTACTGTTGCCATCAATATTTTGCACATATATGGACACTCTTGTGTTGATAAGTGGACATTTGCTGGGTTGTTATATTTAATCCCCAAGAAGTGGAGAGAATATTATCTACTTTTTACATGAATGTAATTAGCAAATTTATACATACATACACTATAAGTAAAGCCATATACATACATGATTTATTATGCTTTTGTATAATTTTAGTAGATATATTTAAACTATAGTATTGCTAAGATATCAATATCACATTATTATCATTATTATTAACGTAACTATTGAATGATCTTAATTGCAATTATCTGATTATCTGACCAAAATTCTTGAGTGTTGACCATCTAGCCATCTTACCTTTTCACGATACGTTCTACAGATAGCTCGATGTTGCCCTATATGCCTAGAGTCGTCAACGTCTCGAAATGACAGTTAATGGCGTGAATCATTTTGCCAGCAGGCAATATTTTTCCAGTATTTGTCTGATCGAATAACCTCTCATGTCTACAGTGGCCATTGAGCAAAACAGATATCAGAGCTAAATTGTAATGCGGGAGCATACTTTCCAGAAATATGCTGGTCTGTACGACATCTACTTTTGTCTACAAGGAAAACATTCGCACAGGCGGTACGGTCAGAGCTACACAATTCAAAGCGTCAAAGCGCTAAGACACTGAACGCTATGGTACTATTCCTTGAGCTGGCCCAAATTGAGGGATGAATAGATAGAGGGAGGTTGCCATTGGACATTAGTTGTTTAATCAAATATTTTCGAAAGTGAAACTGGTTGGGTTGCACGTCTGTGGTTAAAAATGTATGATGTCAATATGGATACAGGGGATTACGTCAAAGTAGTTTGGTTGGTCAGTTCTTCAGAGGAAGTGTTTATAAATTCTTAATATCAATCTATTATTAAACGTTATTTATCGCACAGATATGGAAGAGCGTGAGTGAAGTTATCAGGCAATTTTATTTTTATTCTGAAGTGCCAAAGGTCTAAAATCACTAAACAGTATCATTGCAAGCTACAATAAAGACAGAGAAATGTTGTTGAAAGAACATCATACATTATGAAATGTTACCATGGTTTTCTGTATACCTTTTTTTTTAAATTCTATCGCGTTTACCAACCTTGAGTAAGATTATCATAAATTATGTCAAATCAATGAAAATGATGACATATCGTTTTATTAAGGCCCGTCATAGATTATTTCAATTACAGCATGGTGCATAATGGTGAAAAGTATCACTTTTATTTTTTATTATTAATATCTGTCTATAAACCATCTTATTTCATTTCACTCTTAAGTCACAGGAAATTACGAACACCCCTAAAAATCATTTTTATCTACAATGGAATAAACACCAATTCTCTAAAATTGAATGCACTCAAGAAATCTCTAATACTACTAAAAATAAGCAAAGTGAACATATACACAGAAGATTCGGTCTCGTCGCTGTAAGCACTTATTTGTTCAAGTTTCCTTTGAAATGAATATGTTTTATATTCTCGAATTCGGATATTTTTAAAATCTATAGAGACGTTTGTCATCAGTCTGTCTCAAGACAGACATTGGGATGCGACGAGACACATTAACTAAGCTTTACAAAACACCACCTGTAGCCATCTTTGTCGGATAATATGTTTCATGTTTCAAGTTTATGATTAGTCAATTACAGGACAGAACAGAGAGACTGGCAAAACCTTGATGATTTGCAAGTAATGATACATTCATAATTCAATACATATAGACATGAGGGTTTTTTCCATATGACAATGGATAAACAAATAGATAAATGACATAAATACGATATGTATATACATATGTTTAAAATGTACTACAATGCTACCCCTGAAACGTTACGAACATCACGTCTATCTGTTTATAATCCTATTAAGTGGGGGCCCCCGTGGCCGAGAGAGTAAGTCGCTGACTTTAACACTCACTTAGCCCCTCAACGCGTGGGTTCGAATCCCGGCAGGGTCATTCGGATATTCATGTGGGGAAGCCTTCCAGCTGGCTTGCGGTAAGGTCGGTGATTCTACCCGGGTGCCTCCGTGCATTCGGGGTCTTCCTCCACCTGTAGTTAGCTGGACGTCGCTATATGACTGAAATACTGTCGGAGCGACGGTAAACTCAAATAGTCAACATTATGCTTATAGCGTCTGTTACGACAATAACATTACACTTCCTGTGAAAAAGAGCTTCTAAGTGTTTTCCAGAATCGACCTTTTAAATCGTTGTAAATAATTCTTTTTGCTTTCATTTTTTTTCCGTAAACCCAACACTTTTGCCATTCTAAATTATGGTGTTTGATTAGGAAAGGGTCGAGATAATTACTTATATATAAAAATGAATTAGATAAATCAGCTGGTGATTTTTAAAGTAGGGTTATATTTTATTTTCATAAGATTTAATATTTAATCCATCCATCATTGAATTATAAGTATCGTCCTTCAAATTCTTAAAATGACCAGTGTAGATGCAAGCATCCATTGACTTGGAGTTGTAGGCTCTTTTGCTCAAAGTCTATAAAGGCTTGCATTTACCTTAAAATTCCGACAATTTTTTACTGGACCATGAAAACAGTTTAGTGGCGAATGGAAAAAATCACCCAAAGATTGTGTGAGTTAAAAGCAAGCTTGCATAGGAATGAGTATGTCCCCTTATATCTTCTATAGTATTCCGCCTGGACAATACAAATTAATTTACAACATATGATAGAATCTACAGACATTGTATCTGCCATATACTCGTACATATACGATAATTTATCAATAGGGCCATATATCTTTCCAAAAATGGGCTATCACTGAGGTTCATGAATATACACTCTCTACGCCGCCTTTGCTTAAATCAGGATGGAGTGATGGAAATGATGAACTTTACAAAGTGGGGCTCAATAGGTCGGGGCGCCATTTTGTGAAGCTAGGGTGTGATCAAGTGTTATTTGCAGGTCTAGACTGGTTCCAATATGGGTGCTCGTAGTTTTGTGTGTGTTCTGTACACTCAGACACTCGTTACATGCAAATAACTCCATACGTGATGTATCTAGTGTGTTTCAGAAATATCAGTTCTGTAAATTCAAGCATTGCAAGTCAACAAAATGCCAGTCTAGTATGGAACTTTTCTTGGAATTAAATTCAACGAAAACAGGCATTTGAGAATATTTAAAGACGGTCGCCGCAGTTTCATAATGTTTTTTCAAACTTTCAGAATATGATTATCTGTATATTAATAGCATATTATCCGATCTACGAAAATATGAAATACAAAAAACAGGGGATCACAAGATAAAAGAAATATCTGTATTTTTATCAGTATACCCTATATAGCAGCAGTTTAGAATGAAATTTCACCTATGAAAACTAAGTCTTTATTTTCTTCAAGTTAATTTCAATTATTAGTACATGTTATGTCATTTTATTGGTGAAACATCTAATTTATTAAACAAATGGGTTAGAGTTTACTATGTTTACATCTATTATTGACTTCGGATTTTTCATGTGAGGAGCCTTCCAGCTGGCTTGCGGTAGGTCGGTGGTTCTACCCGGGTACCTCTGTGTACTCGGGGTCTTCCTCCACCTGTAATTAGCTGGACGTCGCTATATGATTGAAATACTATCGCAGTGACGGTAAACCCCAATACAACAACAACAACAACAACAACATCTATTATTAGGTACCCTAACGGCTAAACACACCTAAATTTGAAAAAAAAAATACAAACCAACAGAAGATATATTTTTTTTATTCATGTACATATTTAAAGGCCTGTAGAAGTTCTACCTCAGTCCCGTGTACATTTCACACAGGAATAACGCGTGTGCGGTGCAGTTTCTGTTCCCCTCAATCATTTTAAATCTTTCTTTTTTTTTTCTTTCTTTTAAATGCGTCACAATGGTCGGAATGATAAATGTGCAAAGTACAGTAGCCAATTAGGGCAATACTATCCTAACACCGGTTCAAATTTGCAGTGCGTAACAGAACTTAAAACTGTGCAGTTGATAAATAAAACGCAACCCTTTTTTACCTTGACGTTTCCATCATCTACAAAATGCATATAGAAATGAGATATAAATATTTACCAGGAGGAGCATCTAATGATATATCTCTATTGTTTTATTAGATAATTAATTATTTAAATCAAAGCAGTTTACGACAAGGGCGAGTCACTCTAACCACATATTAGCAGCTAATTAAACCCTGTCTGTATTAAACCATGGAATTTCAGCCATTTCAAAAATATTTACGAAGGAAAAGTTTGAAAGTATACGCATACTTAATATCGCGGCTTGGTATCGAACCTGCAGCCCTCTTTGGCAACGGCTGTATATCAAATATCCAAACTATTTCACCCATTGGACTAATGACAGAGACAAATTATCAGTTAATTGAGTACATGTACCTTGTGAAATTCCAACAATATCTCCGAATGAATTGAGATTTATTTGCTTGCGCATTTACTTTTTTATTACAGTTTATTTAACGCGTGATCCCGAGCATATTTTAATTCAGTTTCTACTTCCATAATAAAATCGTTTTGAAATAAAAATGAAAATTATCACCACTTGGTGATGAGACAAAATAAATTTGGACCTTTTTCTCAGTAAAGTAAAGAGGGAGACAATCTAAATATATATGTCTATATATAGCCCCGGACTGTTGTCCGATGCAGAAATGTGTGCTACTATAGAACATCATTCCAAAAATCATCTCCACGAAGGAAAATCGCGTTATTCAATTTAATTGGTAATTGATAATCCACGCAAAAAATCACATTACCATATTCAAATCAGGTGTAAATTGATCAAGTGTATATGCCAAATTATAATTAAGTAGTATTTCTCTATAGTAACCTTGATATACATAAAATATAACTCCGCTTTTACTGGTACGGGTTGTATTAATTGTTTGTTTAATGGTCACGCCTGTACCATTATGTCCATAGGAAAATGCCGTTGACCTACATATCCCTTTGAATTAACGGAAACGCTAATGTGAATTTGATTGCTTCCTTGGAACACACTGTCAACTTAGTGACCATATGGTGAAAGGAAATGATAAGAAACGAATATAAGCAGTGGGTAAAGTATCTTTATGTCATATTTCAGCCTTGAACAATGTCAGGATGGAGATTGAAATGCTGTATTTGATTACATTATTGACAGTTTAGCATCTACACTGCGTTTCGGATAAATTGGGTACCGGAAGACGGTTCAAAATGTTTCTTGTGGAAAGACTAAGAAATATTTTTCATGACAAATTAAATCTTTTACCGTAGTAGATAAGATGTCATCATTTTCATTTTTTAAATATCCTGCATGTCTATCTTAAAGTAACGTTGCATTGACTGAGCCGGTTAAATATGAAGTAATAACGAAACATCACTGTAACAGCCCCATCATCAATGATTAAAAAAATGACGTCTTGTCGTGTATAATAGAAAAGAAATGATGATATCACGTGACCGTGTTGTCTCGTCCAGTTATCTCGTGTTCCATCTCGTATCGTCTTACAACATTTAAAACATTTTGCTTGAGAAGCTTTTAAGAAATATCAAATACATACAGTTTTATTAAAAATGATACACGCTACATTTAGCAGAAATAACTGGTTTTAGACTTAAGTCAAAAATGTGTATGAATATAACATAGCCTATTGGACATCACTAATAAAACACTTTGCCATAACCAGTTTCATGTCTATCAAACGTAAAGAAGCATTCTTTATTCATTATATATTGTCAGATTGTCATTCTAGGCATTCAGACATACTGTGCAAGATTCGTATCAGGAAAGGAACAAGTTAAATAAATATTAATGATAATGAGTCAGTTTTGTTCCTAAAACACATACACACACACACACACACTTAAGAAAACCGCGTTATCTGCAAATACCCTTGCCCAAAATCAAATAAACTAACTGTGAAAGAAACGAAGGCAAGACAGAAGAGACGAGCTTAAGAAAATCTACTTCAAGTTGACAAACGAGTTCACCTCAAGATCGCCGAAGCCCTATGGAGTTTGGAGGATGATATTTGCTGGTTCCTTTGACAAATTGACTATAGAAGAAACCATACACATGTCGTAAAAACTCTCTTTACAGCTGCTATTAGACTACTATTTTAGGATTTTTTTTCAGGATTACTTCATAACTAAAACAATAGCGGACTCTGTGAAATAGATGGGTGTTTTCTCCAACACAGGCAATAGCATTTCGGACAGTATTGAAACTATTTTTAATATGATAAAAGCTATATTCAAATTTTCTATTTTGGTTTGAAGTTTAAACTTTATTTTGTATCGATTACGAATCAAGTTATCACAACTTATATTGGTCTCTCTCGATGACTCTGGTGGCGGCGTATTTGATCATTATTGTGGGAGGAAACCGGAAAACCCGGAGAAAACCCACGTGTCGCGACGGGCGGCCACTGAACCCTCTCAGGTACGTGACCAGGAATCGAATCCGGGACGTATTGGTGAGACGCTAAGCGTGTTACCACTAAACTCTCCAGGCATCTATTTTGGTGTGCGGTCACTGAAACTCTTTGCGCTGGTGCTCACAGTACAGACTGAAATCACTACCCGAGACTGGTGTTGATATTATATCACTACCCGAGACTGGTGTTGACGTCATATCACTACCCGAGACTGGTGTTGACGTCATATCACTACCCGAGACTGGTGTTGACGTCATATTACTACCCGAGACTGGTGTTGACGTCATATCACTACCCGAGACTGGTGTTGACGCATATCACTACCCGAGACTGGTGTTGACGTCATATCACTACCCGAGACTGGTGTTGACGTCATATCACTACCCGAGACTGGTGTTGACGTCATATCACTACCCGAGACTGGTGTTGACGTCATATCACTACCCGAGACTGGTGTTGACGCCATATTACTACCCGAGACTGGTGTTGACGTCATATTACTACCCGAACTGGTGTTGACGTCATATACTACCGAGACTGTGTTGACGTCATATCACTACCCGAGACTGGTGTTGACGTCATATCACTACCCGAGACTGGTGTTGACGTCATATCACTACCCGAGACTGGTGTTGACGTCATATCACTACCCGAGACTGGTGTTGACGCCATATTACGGAACGTGTCATATGATCCAGAACCAGCGCCAGGGATACTGGTTTCTATATCTAATCGATTTCCCAGAAAATAACGTTTTTCTTGTGCAATATGACATACTTTTACAAGTTTATTTGTCAGGAAACAAAGACTTCACCAACATTAACGAGAGAAAACAGAAAATAAAATGATCTTTAAATTCAAACATACGATCATATAATCAAAGGGTGTACTAAAAAAGCATTATATATTGTAAGTTCAAGAGTGTTGAAAAAATCAAAATTACCGAAAAACAACAGATGGAGCACACTCTTCATTTCTTTTTACTGCTTGGAATATAAGCCAGAAGCGATAGATATAACAAATATTTAAGCTTCATTATTTCTCTTGTCTAAACTCCTTTTCAGTATTACTTGATAATACTAAAAGTGCATGGAAATTATTTCTGTTTTCCCCTGAGTTTCTCCGCTGTACGAAATATGAATTAGATTAATAAAATGCCCACGTGTTTCAGGGGCCATAACATAGACAATGCTAGAATAAATTGTGTGGTGTAAACTTTAGGATTAACGATTTCTATTTGGCTCAATGCCTCCCTCCTGTCAACCCTAACATTGTCATTAAGATTTGTTGACTTTTCTAATTTAGTCATTCAATGAAATTGTTCCTTGGCTTGTGCTTGTGATTTTTAAATGTTTTGGTGCAGTGATACCTTACTTGCCATCCAATTTAATTTTAGCAGAATATGAGCTTAGAATTATATGACTGTGTTTACCTCCAGTCTGAATCCCAAGAAGTTGCCAATGAAAAGATCTGATCCTGTAAGACCAAGGCGAGACAAAAAGTACTTACAACTGTGAAAATCTGTGAAGTATTTTTTCAATTTTAATTAATCTCTTAGATTGCTTCTGTTGCTTTTAACAATCACGAAGACTCAAATGAACGTTTTAACGTGAAACATTTTTCTCATTTCTCTCGTGCACTCTAAGTTCGAGTTCATGTCAGTTTTAGATAATTCACCCGTAAATTGAGATTTTTAGATGTTAAAAAAACAGTTGATATTAAAGACGTGTTTTTAAGAAAATGGCCTTAATTAGAGTACATCTCAGAGCAATTTCGACGACATTCCAGTTTGGCAAAATTGGGAGCTTTCAATGCTCCTAATTCTCTTTAAAAAAAAAGGAAACATTATTTACTAATTTTTCGAGTTACGAGGAGTTTTACCTGCTTTTACGATACTTCTTCTTAAAAGTATTTAATGTAAAAATCAACTCCATTTCTGTCAGTATCTCCCTAGTGACATAAACATTTTATCTCGCTCTTATTATCGCAGGCACTTGGTTCCATTATACTTTTTTCAACATTTCACGGTAAAATACATCGAATTGAAGAGGCCGCATTCGTATTTATTGACTCCATTTTAAGTTTAAACTTATTTATTTTACGTCGATTGGGAAACAAGTTCTTACAACTTATACTAATCCCTCTTGACGGTTCGTTCCTGGGTTGGACCAGTACTTTGCGCCCGGGAATGTCATGAATAGTTCTTGCCTCCAACGGGGCTCGAACCCACAACCTTCGGATCCGTAATAGGATACGTTACAACTGGACCACGGCGCCCTCATTGACTCCATCTTTTTATGAAAGTCTTCTTAAGCATTTTTTTTCAACGGTAATTGAAAGGAAAATGAAATCAGGACTTGGTGTTTGAATGTTAAATGAACGAATGAAAATATAATCATTCTCAGACGTTGCCACATATAAAAAAAAAGAATATACAGAGAATTATATAACTTGATACTACATGAAATTATTGTATTTACTGAGAATTTCCGTAAAACACAACAATTGTGTCATTTAACTGGCAATTGTTCCTTTTCATAATATGACACGCCTGTTGTCTGTTGTATGCTATGAATGTAGATTGTTAACAGATGACATATAAAACCACCATAGACTTAAATGCCAGCTGTGCTCATCCGAACATATTGTTCTCTATGGAGTACAGTGCAAGGTTATATCGTACAGATATACTGCCATCCAAACTCCACACAGTGATCTCCCTTGCAAGCAAAAAATATTGTAAGGGGAGGTAACTACTGCGTGGAGTTTGACTGCCATCTTGTATTTTATACGGATACGGACACTTCCGAAATCATTTCCCAGTAGAGAGACAGTGTATATAGATTCTTAGATTAATTATGTATGAAGTGTAAAGGCTGTCTTAAGTACATAAAGTAACCGGAAATGACTCAGACATACAGTCAGATACGTCCGCGTGGGTTCGAATCCCGGAAGGGTCATTCGGATCTTCATGTGAGGAAGCCTTCCAGCTGGCTTGTGGTATGTCGGTGGTTCTACTTGGATGCCCCCGTGCATTTGGGATCTTCCTCCACCTGTAATTAGCTGAACGTCGCTATATGACTGAAATACTGTCGAAGCGACGGTAAACTCAAATAGTCAAGTCAAGTCAGATATGTACTAATCTGGTTAAATTGCACTGTGTCTGTTTACGATAAAACAGTTCCTTTTAGGAGATTGGAAATTAAGCTTGTATAACTCATATTAATTAAACATTTATGACATTTAGCTCGCTTTGGAATGTCTTTAAGAAGTATATTCCCCATGTGGGAGATCAAACTCGAACCATGTTCCACTGAACCAGCCACAGCGCCCACTCTTACGCTGTTGTTTGGTATACTATCTAAAATAATTTCTTTTTGTCTTTGACTTAATCATGTAATTCTACTAAATCTCTCTATCGTCTCCAAATGACTGAAATACTGTCGGTGGGACGTTAAACCCAACAAACAAACAAACTAAATCTCTCTCTCTGTCTTTGACATTATGACAACATATTATAGTCGGTTATATGTTATTAGCCAACTTTTAAAATCATTTTGTCTCTTATTGATTGACGTTATACATAAGTCGTGTGATTAACAAAATAAACGAGGTGAATCAGCTGTTTAAGGTAAAGTCCCTGTAATGTTTCCGCTACATTTCTGACCTCATGGCCTTTCACGGAGATAACCAAGGTTTCTTAATGTTTCATGAGATGTTTCTAGATACGGAGATACATGCTGACATGAATTATAAGAACAAAGATGCATTCTGATTATTTATTACACTACTAAACTACGTTATCTATGATGTCAACGTAACAACATATCCGATTGTTTTAACCTTCTTGGTTTTCGATAATATCTTAGAATTTAATTACGCTATAGCAGATATTTTGAATTATCCCTGAAATGTGTATATTTGGAAGTGTTGAATGCCATAACCAAATACGACGCTGGAAATCTTAGGGACCGAAATCTGAACAAAAATGATGAGGAAAGCAAATAACAAGGATGATGATACTGACAGATTCTATTAAGTTTCTTCATATAAATGAAGACGCTATCTGAGAACGTGATTTGCATGACAAAGAGGGCATTATTACTTACAAAGACCATTCTCGCATTAGTTTTCCATACCGAAGAAATTTGGCGAAAACTCGATATCATAAAATAGCAGGAATACAGGCCGACAACACTGCGTGTTTAACTCAAATGATGTTAAGCCTTTACAAAAACATGCAAAACTGTTTAGAAATCAAGATTTGAAGAAAAGAAATGAGATTAAGCTTTTTCATAGAAAAACCCATATTCCAAGAAAATCGATCTTTCCGATATCTCTCTCCAGAACGAAAACTTGTGTGTGTGGTTTTTTTTGTTTTTTTTTTTGTGTTTTTTTTCCTGTTTTTTTTTGACACCAAAGCTCTTAGAGCATACATAATGTTTACTCAGTTATGGTTATAATTTTGCCATTATCTACTAATATTATCTTTTGTTTGATTTTGAATGAGAAAAAAATCCTTTTAAAGATCTTTAACACTCCTACAGGAGGCGCTACATGAAAGATAGCGCACGAGAAAATGGTGATTATATGGTGTGTTTTAGGTTAAGACACTCAACAGTGAGCTGCCAAAACTATTTTGATATATATATATATATATATATATATATATATATATATATATATGCTTAGTTTAAACATATTTCATTATTCAGGATGTATAATAGTGCAATTAAGGACTCAGAACGGAAGCAAATTACTTAATGAGACCTTCACTCATACATGTATAAATTTCCGAATTTGTTATATTTATTCGATGTCGAATGCATACAATCAATATGTTTTTATATATATTATTGTTGTTGTACTCGATTACAAATTACAATTAATAATTAGAAGATTTGTTTTAATTTCTTGTTTTGTATTTCGCATAATTATTGTAAAGAATTGTTAAAGTATTGTTAAACGCTTTGGTTAAGTAAAATAATGTAAATATTTATCGAAACCACCCAAACATGAAACATGTCTAAGTGCAGATGTAACATATTGATAAAGTCCCGAAATTGCTGAAGATAACTGTCTGCTGGACGTTATACCAAGCCAAAATCAAATGTTGAAGTCTGAATATCTAGACACGGCTGGGATGTTGATAACTTTGTACCAAGAGATTTCACCTTACCCTGACCGGCATTAAAATTAATTTGTAAATTTAAATAAGACAGCATCAAATAAAATATGTTGAATTTTGTGAAGTGAATATATTACTAAGGCACGATAAATAATTTTTTTTCTTATAGTATGTCCATAATACATTCCTTTATGATTATACACACATATTTTTTCTCTAAAATGTGATAAATGATGACAAAAAAATGGTGCTTATATCAATTATTCAGGAATGGAAACGATCGTTTGTGAAAGTCAGTCCCATATTGAAGCTAGTCGTTGGGTAATTTATAAGAGGACGTGGAAAGGACAACCGAGCTTTCAAATAACACCTGATGAATTTATGATTCCAGACACTATCTGAAATGCGTCTTTTGTGATCGTTGTGCAACCTTATAACAGAGAAAAATACGTTGAATAGCAGGATATGAATGAACCAGTTTGAATTGGATTTTTATTGACATGCAAATTAAAATTGGATCACATTTTTGAAAACAGTATTTATAGTAAATTACACGTAGATGTTATCATCATACAGACGCGCTTTAAAATATGTTATCAAATGACCCTGACGTTGTATATTTACTGCGTTCTGGCCATTTGCTGGATCCGGGCGATGTTGTGGGTAATACATTGTCTTTAACCAATGCAGCCCGAGTTAGATCCTCGGTCGGTCGGACGTAATATGTCAAAGGAAATATAGTCGTTCGTTCCACTACGTTGGTTTTCTCTGGGTTATTCCGTTTCCTTCCTCCCTCACTAAGGATCGTCCCCGGTGGCCAAGAGGTTAGAGCGTCCGCCTCGAGAGCGGGATGTCGTGGGTCCGATCACCGGCCGCGACAAACTACATTAGTAAAATGGTACTGGTATAGCTCCCTTGCTTGGCGCTCAAAATATAAGTGTAGTTCTTCCAGGACTGGTTGTCCCGGTGTCAGGATAATGTGACTAGGTGTGATATCATGCCACCTGTCAACGGCGTGATATTGCAGTGTGGCAGCACTATATATGTCTCAAGTACAAATCTCCAAATGACTGGAACACTGTCCAAACACAACCTAACTAAGGACTAAGCGAGAGACAAAATCAGGGCCAACATAAAGGTGACCATCAGCCACAACACCTCATATCAAGTTGTTGTAAAGTAAAAATTAAAAAAATACAGTTTGACTATTCTAGTAAACTCTGAAAAAAAAGATAGAAAGAAAAACTGATGTACTGATATGAATTGTATCATGAAATACAGGACAAAAGAACCAAGTGGTAATGCGTTCTTGGGATATGTAACGTTTGTTTCATGTCTCACTACAGCTGCATTGTGTTCAGACTTGTCTATTTTCGTGGGATGACACGACACACAGAGATGGTTCTATTCTGATTAAGTTACAGTCATCTTTGTTTTCCACCTCCTGCAGTTCCGAACATTACGTTAAGCGCATTTTACACGAAGCAGAGACGGCAGGACCGTCTGGCAATTCTTGATTATCGTTATCTTGTTTTCATCTTGTGACGTTTTACAAAATGGTGCCGTCCGGAATTTTAGATTACGTATAAAAAACTTGAAAATACGTATATGACTTTTATGTTTAAAACAAGCAATTATGGTTTATTTCATTATTATTTTTGTCAGACCATAGCATTGTTCATAAGTTATTTGGAGCACAATCTGTCTACATTCCATGATCTTGGTTGCACATTCTATACTGTTTGGTTGTTTGATAAAGGCTGATTCAAAATCAATAAGAAAGTATTTGACAAACGATGTTTGCCTTTCAAAATTGGATGTTTGGATTTGATCTAAATGTATTTTGAAATACATGGTTATACGAATGCTATGTGTTTTGTGCTCAATGATCCATTGGATTTTGATATTAGATTTTTGTTGGATTATATATGAAATGTAAATATATAATTATATATAAGCACGTATATGTATATAATTATGTAATTTGAATTTCTCTATCCAGCTGCGTTCCTATATTTCGCTTGTTTGTAGGTGTGTAAATGCTGGGGTGTTTTCATTTGTAGCCTTCGGATCAGTGTTTATACACATTTGCAAAATGTAAATAAGATACCTGTCATACTTATGTTTACTAATTATATCAGGAAGACTTAATCATCATCAATATTTGTGTACATGTCATACTTATGTTTACTAATTATATCAGGAAGACTTAATCATCATCAATATTTGTGTACATGTCATACTTATGTTTACTAATTATATCAGGAAGACTTAATCATCATCGATATTTGTGTACATGTCATACTTATGTTTACTAATTATATCAGGAAGACTTAATCATCATCGATATTTGTGTACATGTCATACTTATGTTTACTAATTATATCAGGAAGACTTAATCTTCATCAATATTTGTGTACATGTCATACTTATGTTTACTAATTATATCAGGAAGACTTAATCTTCATCAATATTTGTGTACATGTCATGACTGTAGTTGCTGATACTGCATGTTATTTGTCTCTATATCGAGGGGGTGAGAGCGGAACGAAAAGTGCTTATATATTTATATGCACTTAGCATAGTTTCGCTTTCACCCCTCGATATGTATTATATGTGTTTACTTACATGCGTGTCCATTTGGGTCATTGACTATCAGGACGTGAGAAATTAAACCCTGAACTTGAAAAAATATACGTCGATGATACTGTTGAATGAAAACTTTTGAAATATTCGGGATGCGACTCCAGATATGTTCAATATAAGACAATGTCCCTCTCCTCTAGTCTCTAGTAAACCCTTTGTAAATGTATATAGCAATTGTTCCCAGTTTTAACTTGTCTGTGTTGCAATAGTATTTGATAGGTAAAACATTCTGTGTTCATATTTTGGCACCTTGTCACGTAAACTGTAGTACATGTATTCCCATTTTTGTTGATCGAACTGACGGTTACAGTTTTAGTAAAAGATTCGTAGTGTATAGAAATTTAGGGATATTGTGTTATATTCGATATCTATAAGCTTAATGTTCGTGTTTGATGCTGAATATTTTACCGTAAGTGCCAGGGCAAATTACATTTTAAGCAATGTTTACTGTGACGTGCATTAAATCTGATTCTAACAATTAGCATGTTTTATGATTGAAATTACGTATTCATCCCATTTCTTTACAATGTTAATATTGCCACATATATTTCATTTACCAAGATTCGATTTTACATTACACTGTCAGCCTAATTCACAGTCCACTTGGTGATTTAATTGTCAATTAGCGTTTAATTCCATGTTATCTATGAATGCGATGCTTCATTAACGAACGATAGCGAATAACTTAAAATGACTCTCAGACCAGACTTTTATAGACTGCAATTACAGACAGATAAGCCGTCTAATCAATTGTAAAGGTCCCCTAGGGCCCCAGATTTCATGGTGTAGTCTAAAGTAGTCTCCAAATTGTATGGTATAGAGATATTGGTGATAAGATAGGGGTGCGTCACTGAGAGGTGAAAGTAAAAGCAGTCAAACTGTAAGATTGATAGAATAGCAGTCAAATAGAAAGGATAACATACAAAAGGATAAACTGAAATGACAGATCGGTGGATATATGGACAGATTGAACGAGAACAGAGGGAACCGATATGAATGAAACTGTCGGTAAATGCAGACAAATATTTTAAATACTGACAGTTTGAATAGAGGATTTATGTATAGGACACCATGGTTAAATAATAGAGAGAGTGGGTGGAGATATAAACGTCAATAAACCTTATTTTAATAGTAGCAAATACATCCGTCAGTGTACGAGGTAAACAGTGTGTATGTTGACATCTTTAAACATCAATCGGTTTCGATGTTGTTGTTTATTTTGTGTGTGTATCCCTGCAATCGGAAATATCTAGGAATAGTAAAAACACATTTGACACCTTCAAGACCTATTCAAAACTATTGTAACGTGTAGGCATGGTACTTTTGGTCGTTTTTATTAGGATTAAGTCTTATGTGTGTATGTTTACATGTCGTGTTTGAATGTTCTCAAAACCTTATAGATGCCGGCAGACAATGCTTACATCTTTGAAAGCTTATGAACTGGTGCGGCCGGTAGGCTAGGTCTTAAATTTAGGAGCGTGATAATATTGTTGAAATATTAGAAAAAAAACTTACCCGAATCGTGCAGGTTTTCTTCTCTTCTCGACAATAGTACTGGCACTCTCTTACACATCGGTTTACATTACATTCACCTCTGTGGTGGGCTCAGAAAGTAGTTCAAAATATATGACGTCATTCAGACCGTTGTTCAAATATTTAATTTTAAGGAGACTAGATAGGCTCCTTAAACTGTGATATATATATATATATATATATATATATATATATATATATATATATAGCACCACTGATCCTGATCGAAATGGTCATTAAAATTACAAATTATGAAAATAAAAAGCTGGCTTTAAATTACGATATCCGGCAGAATCTGTAAATATTTACATTTGCAGACGAGTGTTTGCGGATTGAAATAAGGCAGAAAATAGTTCCGATAATAACAACTGAAATAAATATTTTACACACGTTTTATGATGATTCAAAAAGTATTTTTCAATATTTCTATACTTTTGATCCGTAAAATACACTTAAATCCGCGTTTAATGAGTGTTTTCTGTTTTGACAAGATTCTTGTCATTGAGCCCATTGCAGAGATGTTATGTGAGGAACGAACGACAACTCTACTTGGAGATTGTAGTACTGGCGGTACATCAGTCCAAGCCCCATATTATTGATAATACATGTCCCAAATGCTTAAAATACATTGTATAGTTGTAATATTTATGTATGTATAGAGTATGTATATGTAACACAAAGAAAACCAGATAGTAAATATGTCTGTGTGTAAGATACAAAACATATTTGAATAAAAAGGGACGTTAACATGATAGATACTATTTTTAAAACAATATTGTCATATATTGCATAAAATGGCGACTATTAACATTTATTGAAATTGTATTTATTACAATATCTATTTGTTTTTATTTATTTTCTAGTCAAGATTATTTTATGATTTTATGTCGATTGAAAGGAATGCATAACTATTGAAGTATATAGTATAAAATTCACACTTTGTATCAAAACAAGGAATTATTGCCAATATTACAATCTGTGCCGATAACATAAATCTTGGGTTGACGCTATTTTGTGCCTTGGAAGGTTTGGTAGTATTTAACGATAAGTATGGCTCCGTTTGTCCGTACGACCAGCCCAACTGAAGACACACATAAATCTGTAGCATGCAGACAGACAGACACGACTGTGTCATAGGGTTGATAAAAGACCCAGGGTCATCTTGTTACGATGAATTATTGCGCAATATCAGGAAACTTTCGATAACGAAAAGGGGTTTCATATCTTCAGACATTGATTTCATATTTTTCAGTCGTTCTCTGAAATGCGAAAGAAAGTCTAAAATCCCTTGGGTAGGTATTTCGTTTCCTTGGTAACGATATATCTTGTGTTTTAATTGATAGATTGGTACACTTGTGAAGCTTACTTGAACTTTCTTTCGTTTCATTTTTAAGAAAATTTATTTATAATTGACGTTTATCGTTCACCATTTATCACAGACGTTGACACGCGTCATTGAATTGTTTAATCAAGAATAAACGTCGTGACGTTTGAGTGTTCAAATGATAAACTATTCTCTGCTTTTGAAATGCACAATTGATCATTTAAAAACTTAATATACTTCATTCTAAAATAATTTCTTATATTGCAAAATATTATTTTCGGGAGAAGATTTGAAACGTAAATATTTTGAGGATGAATTGCATTGGGTGATTGATTGTTGGGGCGATTCCTGCACATATGAAACCAGTGTGCTAGTGCCGCCACAATATACGTCGCCACAAGTTATAAAGATCAAAATTATCCCCCCTACCCCCCGAGCATACCTCTTTCAAAAATCACTGAACCAGATAATCCCTGCTTTATGCACTTCTATCCGTTACAGTCATGCATCGATTAAAATCCATTTTGAAACTTAGGAGTTGCGTTCTCAAGTTAATATGCTATAGAGACCAAGTTTCGAAAGACATAACTATTGCAAAAATCGCTGAACCGGAAAAAAAACCTGCTTCATGCACATCTGCCCATTATAGTAATGACATTGATCAAGTTTCATAAATATCCCTTCATAAACTTAGGAGGAGTTGCGTTCACAAGGCTGCAGCATCAATCAGCTACAGAGACTAAAGTTAAAGAGACACAACTCTTGCAAAAATCAATTAACAGGTAAACCGCCGTATCATGCACATCTACCCATTATAGTAATGACATTGACCGAGTATTGAAATGATATGGTCAGAAACGTAGGAGGAGTTTCGTTCACAAGGCTGAAATAAACGAAGATTTGTCGTCAGAATTCATTTTAAGTCCTTGTGGACTTAGTCAACAAATGTGGCACTTACCTAATAAAGTGACAATTATTTCCAGTGAAATTGGACATGAATCATGAAAAGAAAAATAACGTTCAAACTTGCTTTTTTAGCACATTTTTCTCACGGAGATTTTCTGACAGCATGTTAGTGTTGATTTGCATCAAGAAGGCCCTGAGTTCGATTCCAGCTCAGTCAGTAGAATTTACTTGGTTACATTAAGCCCAATCGTAAATAAGACAAAATTTTAGAAAGTTCCGAAGAAATTCTTACTTGAAGTATCTATGAATAGATTGTGTTATTTATTAAGTAGAAGTAAAATAATAACACATTTACTTATATAGTTTGAAGCTAGCCTTTGTGGTAACGTGTAAGTGCGTCTGACTTGCATATCAAAGGTTTCTAGTTCGATTCACTACCACCAGAAACGAACGCCTTATAATAATTACTTTTAATGAAGTTAATTAACTGATATAGAACAACTAATATTGCAAAATGTGTAAGGCTTTTTTAAATACATGTAACATTAGTCATTGTAGATACAGCATATTTCAACTTACTATCCCCATCACGTTTAAATGGTACATCTGGAAGAGCACGTTGTGTCCTGGAAGGTTTAGTAGTATTCTAACCGTAAACAGGATTTGAACCCTTTTAATGTTATAGGATAAGATTGTTATTCAAAATTTGAATTGTCAAAATGCAAAGCCCATCTTTATGTCATTTTATGTCTTTTTTTTTCTTCCGCTGGGAAATAATTCAGACGAGAGATAGGATTAGCACTTATAAAATAAGTTTTATTTCGATCAACGCATGGAAATGAAATAATTCTGAAAACACGAAATTATCTGTCTCTATGGTTTGCAAATTTGTGCACAGTTAACAGATTTAAAGTAATTTGTGTTTTTACAATTTCGCTTGATTTCCTTCTATTTGGACATTTCCTCTAAAGACTATCATTTTGAAATATTTTACCTGTTGACGAATCTATCAATACGCCCTACATCGTGATTCGTTGCAATAAAGTAATATCCATCTTCGTCAAACAAGAGGGTTTTGCTAATTTGTGGACGGGGATGTACAGACTTGATTTATACTGCCCAGGATGACACTTTATCTCCGATTTTGCCATAAACTAGCACGAGAAGGGGATACAGCTCTTGTGCTAGTATAACATGTGTAGATAAGTTATTGGTGGTTGCGATTTGCTTTTAGCCTTAGAATAGCGAGTTATAATGACGGCGTCGTGATCGTTTGTGGTACGATCGGTATACTGAAATATAAAACCTGATAAAAATATTCTGGGATCTGATTTAACAGAATTGTATATAGAACGAAATTCAAGAAGGCAAACTAAATGTGAATTTGAAGTTTCTATATTTCTCTAGAGTCAATCTAAGATTGGTGTATATTTTTTTCTGTTGTGCTGCTGTGTATGCTCTCAGAAGGATTTATTTCACTCGTGCCCGACTGGAAAAGCGCCTGCCTCGGGTAAATATGAAAAATGTGTAGAATTCAAAGGTCGTTAACATTCTACTATTCAGTGCTTATACTTACGTACGTAGTTCCATCAGACCAGACCGGGTCAGAATAAAATGATATAATAACATCTGTCTATGGCCTTAGAAAGACGTAATTTAGCACTTCCGGTGGTCGATTGGCTATCCAATTCGCAATGTTACCGGAGGTTGTGGGTTCGATACGCGTTGCAACGTACCAAATGCGTTATAAATTGGAATAGTGTGTGTCCCTATACATTACGCTCTGCACATAAGCTCAGTTCCAGCATTAGTTGACCCGATATCAAGATCACGTGAATGGCGTAGTATCATGTCACATGTGCACAGCGAGATAACCCATTAAAGCGGTATTTTATTTGTTTCATGTAAAAAGGGTAGGGCCTTAAAAACCAAGACAACAAACATAATAATCTGTATCACGTTACGATATACGATAGAAGCTTTTCTAAATAACGATCATAAAACGATGATTAATTTAAATATACTCCGCTTCACATAGGAATCTCACTCGCTTCATCTAGTCGTGTCCCGACCTTTATTTACGGTACAAGATGTTTGGTAAAAGTGTTGTTAACAATCCCTTCAAACTTGTAATAAAAAAGTATCATATTAAAGACCATCGCAACAGTTTCTAAGCACACAGTGTAAATTTTACACTTCACCGGTAATGCATATATATCAGTCTTTGTTTAAAAAAAGACGTTAAAAGATGGAAAAGTCAAGATCGAAAAGGGATTGCGTCTTATATTTCAACTGCAAAATCTTCAGTTCTGTTTCCAACCGCAAAGAGCAAGGTTCACTAACCACCAAAAATGGCCCCATCTCAAATTTTGTTAATAACCTAAAGGTATGTAGGACTATGTGTTAGGTTTTCAGAAATTATGTTTTTTTAATCAGGTCTAGTTACCATGACGACACAACGACCTCTTAATTAGAGCACCTGTTAATTCAATTAAATCCCAAATTTGACAGCACTTTTCATATTAAACATTGAACTCATCTTTGACTGGCACAATAATATTGCAATAAATATAAGAAATTGTGTAATACATGTTATAAGTAAAATAACATTGATATTTTTTTAATATTTTAGCCTTTGGATTTAGAAATAATATTAAATGACTTACTTCAGATATCTGAAATTCAGACATTTTCAAAATGTATATGATTATTTTTTTATTGCATTGGTAGAATGGTTTTTTATATCTTAGTTATAACAATGTTTTTTTTTATTTATTCTTGATTAATCATTGTGAAAATTGCTATTTTTATTAATACAAGTATTGTTTTTAAAAAACAATTGATGGCTGAACTTCTTTTTAGCTATTAATTTGGAAGTCGGTCAAATCCATACATTTACATTTATAAGGCATACATATTCATTATATGTTTTGAAAATCTACAACAAAAAAACTGGTTTTAACATGTCTTATTTATTTAATTTTTAAAGTTCACTTTCACTCTGTGTTGAGTCACCATCTATATCAAACACAGCTGCATCAGCAAGATGGTCGCCCCAATTTCTGACTCCTAATGGTGCCCCCTCAATGTGCCGCTTATAAGCCAGGTACCATATAATGGCAGAGACGTGGGAACACATCCCAACAACACGTGCACCAGCCCGACAAAGACAGTACCATGATTCGATGCTGTCATTTGTGTAGCGAATCCACAACATGTAGTTGCGGCTGCTTACATGTCTGCTCTGCATTTTAACACACAAAAGAGATGGATCCTCTGCGAAAAAGTACAAATCACAGTTGCCATCAAGGTGTTCTTGGATGTAGCTGGAGCTGAGACGTAACTGATAGACACCAAGTGTGAGTTCCCGTAGCTGATCCTCGCTCATCCGAGGAGAGTCTTCTAAACACATTTCATCAGCAGACTTCCAACATTTTCCCCGTTTTGGCAGCTTCTTGTCATCTACCATTTGTTTTAAGTAGTTAACCTTTCCACACTGAGCCAACATTTTTGCCGCAGTTGCCTCATCCTGATCCACTGAAGCAGGAGAGCTTAAAGGTGGCATGTATCTGTTCGATATTGCACATACAATGCGTACAAAATCACCTATGTAAGGGATCTGGCTGTTTGGCATTACATGGTTGAGAAATCGGAAGCGCTTTATCCGGGCATTTGCAGATTCTACCACCCATCGGATCTGTTAAAAGAAATAAAAATTCATCTAATATCTTTTTTCTTTCTTTCCTCATTAAAAAATTGTTTGAATACTAGTTACATCACTTGTCTATTAAACCTCATAAATGATATCTTATTTTTCAGAAGCTTTATATTTTTGGTGTAATTTTACTTTTATCAAATATTTACTTATATGTATCATATACTTGAGCTACCTTCTGCATCGTTTGTAATCAGCGGAAAAAAGGCCCTATATTAACAGTAATTTGGATATATAGCCAGGGAAACTAGACGAGGTTGTATTTCAAGCAACAATTTATATACAGCCATATAACATATCAAGAAACATGTTTTTCATGTCATCTACTAATCGTGAGCAACAACCACAAGAGGTTTGAGACTTAAAGGTCAAATAAAACTTAAGTTATCACTCGGACAAGGTCTGGTCTACCGACAGACCGACGGACCGACCTACGGACCGACCGACATGAGCAAAGCAATATACCCCCTCTTCTTCGAAGGGGGGCATAAAAATAAATTATGTATTATTGCATATATGTAAAGTTCATAATGAAAAGCGACACATGTTCAGTATTATTAAGTTGAATGTACTTGTATAATTACGTTTTTTGGTATTTTGTTGAGAACTTATGTTTCTGTTATGCATATTCTTTAAGTTTAATTAGAGTTAAATAAGTTTGAGATAAAACTCACTTTTGTCACTAGCCGGCTTGTGTTTGCATCATCTGTGGACATCTGCTTCTGCCCTTTTGGCAATAGGGCAGGCATCTCTGCTTGGATCCCGAGATCAGCCAGTAGTTCCAGGGAGTCCCGAAACCCACGATCGACAACAAAAACGTCTCCCTCTTGCAGTAGACTCTTGATGTTGTCAATATTGCACTTGTGATTGAGAATTGCGGCATCATTGTTCTTACAGTCCGCTAAATATGGCCCAATAATTGCTACAAAGTGTCCAGTTGTTGTGACTATAACCATTGGCTTTATCAATGGACGTCCTTTGTGCATACTATACGTGCGTCTTTGGAATGCAAAGTTGTTGGACTTATTAATGTATATATATGTTCCATCCAACACAAGAATCAGGTTGCTCTCAGTACTAAACAATGACTTTGCTAATGGGCGAGTATGCTGGGAGATGATCTCTTCTCTAGTAATTGCCTCAATGCCTAAGTAAAGAGGTACAAAGCCCCTCATAAAAGCTTGTCGCACCGTAGCAACTGCTCTTCTGACACTAGACTTGGTAATGCCAAATATTGTTGCAAGTAGTTTGTTTGACATTCCAGAATACAGTTTAACTAGGAACAGTCCTATACTCGTTCTGGCAGATCTAACAGGGGTGTTTTTAACTTTATCTGTTAAATGTCGACAAACATCATCAAACTGTTCTTTAGATAAACCAGTTAATGAAGGGAAGTCATTGTCATTTAATCTGTCAAAATTCAATGAAGACTGTTGAGCTATACACGCCATTCGCATTTTTTGAAGTAGGTCATTTATAGCTGAGCGACTGAGAAGAGACTTGCTTGACACTGTATGAATAGTATTCACAGCTGTTGGTAAAATAAACCCATCACAAGTATGGCCAGGACAACATCTTTTGAGCTATACACGCCATTCGCATTTTTTGAAGTAAGAATATTGTGCTCGATGAAGGCTTTGACCCTCCCCTCTGCTGACAAGCTAACCAGTTTCGGCCCTGGACGTTTGCACACAAAGCACCTCGAGTGACTTCGACTTGTGGTAGAAATTTTTAACGTCACCTAAAATAAGAGCATTAATCATTAATTAATATGCAATAAAACATATTATCTAGTTGAATATACTATAGTTCAGATTATAAAGAAACCATATATTGAGTCAAGGAACTGTATTCATCCTCTTTATCCTGTTATTAATGTTGTTGTTTTTTCTTATATGTGTAGCATACTTTGGTATCAATAAAATATACCATTAGTACTGGTATCAAGGATAAATAGCCTGGTAAAACTAAATTGACATGCTATTTAAGAATAATTTATTTAACTGATAAGGGTCTATTCACTCACAGATGGTGGACTGCATACTGGCCGTGATGAGGTTGCATTAGGTGGGGCATAGTCAGCATCTCTAGTATCAGTGTTATTGCTGATGCCACTGCTGCTTGTGGTAGGAGTCTTTGACTTAGACAGTTTATAGAACTTGGTTCGGCACGCGCTGCATACAGTATCATCTGAGGCTGGGCTTATCCCAAATTCCTTCTGTAGGAATTTTTTCACTGGTAATGTAGGAGGGCGCCTATCCCTTGAATTTGTCCGTTTCTTGCACACAACGCAAGCATAGTTTTTTACCATTCTGCAAAGATATTTTATCCATTATAAGTTCTATAACTTTTTGCATAACTAGATGTTTAGCAAAACAATGTTTTACCATTTTTCAAAGACCTAGTATCCGAGACATAGCATTGACTTAAAATCATAAAAAAAAATCAAAAGAGAAAAACATTAAAAAACAGTCTCTATTCAAATATTTTAATTAAATGATATTGTTTTGTTGTTTTTTATTTTTAACAACAAGAAGAAAAAAAAGTGATCTGTGTGAGGCTTGAACTTGAAGCTTCTGCGTGGTAGACGGAGACTCTACCACGTCAATATCGGATTAAAAAATTCATACAAAATTTTCACATTAGCCGAGTCTTTCACTAATTGTATTGACAAAATAAATATAAATTTTCAAATCAGTCTGATGAATAAAACCAAAACCTCAAAAACACTACTCACGGCCTCAGCTAATATGTGAACGTATGCAAAAACTGTATTTCTGAAATAAAATAAAACTTACCGAATTGTTCTTTGCTAAATTTGATAATGATATTTGAAGGCATTATATAATAATATCATTTATATATATTCTTGTTTTCTAAAAATCATTTAAATCATCAATATCTTACCTGTCACATCTTTGTTTACATCTGTTGAAGTGGAAAACAGCGACACTCGTACCTATACGGTATCGTACTCAATCCTCGTTATAATTAACGTACACTTGAAACGGATTAAAACTTCATCAAAATGTGTTTTGTGCATGCATTTATTTAAATATATTATTTCTTTTATTTTACGAAACATATTTCAATCATCCGACTCAAAAACAAATAACGTTGAGTATATTTAACATGCTTTATGGTCTGCATTTAATGAAAAAAATGTCAAAAAATGACTTTAGAACATGAAGTAAAAATCTAATTTTGAAATAGAGCACAGGCAAGCCCCAACTTGAAACCAATATCATTTGAAACCTTTCATCAGTACAAAAAATTGGTGAAATTATTTTGTTGGGGCTGGAGTGTGCTGATACTTTAATCTTCGTTTAAATCGTCAAAATAATGTAAATTTCCATAATTTTGCTGCAAATAGGGGGGTTTTCATTGAATATAAAACATACAAAACATGAACATTTGACTATAAATTTAAAGGTTTTTGACAGTTTAAGGATGGAACTTGTAAACAAAACTTGAAAAAAAGATATTTGTGCAAAATTATTTTTTGCCAAATTTTGGGGCAAAAATCCATGGTTAGTGAACCTAGCTCTTTACCGGTGTTATGATAGATATTGCTCTAGTTCTCTACTATGCTGTACATATTTATCATGCCGACTGTCGTTACGTATTTAAAAGAAAAAAATGTTTAAAATGATTAATAGGAACAAAAACTGCAGCGCATAAGTGTGTGAAATGTACACGGGAGTTCTGTTGAAGGTCGACAGGTTATAAATATCTATTGAGGGCGCCGTGGTCCAGTGGCAACGTATCCGATTACGGATCCGAAGGTTATAGTTTCGAACCCCGTTGGAGGCAAGAATTTTTCCTTACCTTCCTAGGCGCAAAGTACTGGTACTGGTCCAACCCAGGAACCGTCGAAAGGGACTAGTATAAGTTATAAGAACTCGTTTCCTTATCGACGTAAAATAAATAAGTTTAAATAAAAAAATATAAATATTTATCTTCTCCCGAGTCAGTTAATTCCCCACTTGCAAACTTAAAAGGTCTATACTTAAAGAATAAGCCTGGGGACCTTTTGTTTTTGAAGCTTTAATCTTAAATAAGTACCTAAGAAGTACTCACTGATAAAAAGAAGAAAAATCTGAATGTTTGAACATTAGAAAAACACCAAAGTTAGGGTATAAGATGTATAAAGAGTAAACTGTAAATCCAGTTTGTTTCATTACATTTGATGTTTCACCAATATCATTACATAACATTAACTATCAATTGTAAATACTTTGAAAACTTGACTTAGTTTTCGTAGGTGGAATTTCTTCTTAAACTGCTGCTATATTCGGTACACTGGTAGAAACACAGATTTCTTTTTTCCAAAGGATGGTCATCCCCTGTTTTTATTTCATATTTTAGTAGATCAGACAATATGCTATTAATATAGAAAGAATCATGAAATTCTGAATGTTTGTAAAACATAATGATACTGTCGAGATCGTCTAATCAACATATATTTATCGTCTTCAAATGACTGAAATACTGTCGGTGGGACGTTAAACCCAACAAACAAACAATCCCCATACAAGGGAAGATACCTGTACCAAGAACGTTACAAGAATGATAGCCCTCTCTGTCAAAGCGGTATTCGGG
Source organism: Solen grandis (assembly GCA_021229015.1). Taxonomy (NCBI): domain Eukaryota; kingdom Metazoa; phylum Mollusca; class Bivalvia; order Adapedonta; family Solenidae; genus Solen; species Solen grandis. The sequence continues at coordinate 23,149,643 of CM037781.1, read as the reverse complement.
TTTATAAATAACCTTAAATATTAGTTCTTGATTCTGCTATGAATCATACCTATTCGAATATTTTACGACACGTAATGATGATGTGAAGTATTAAAGGAAACGTATGTTGAACATGTCTAGACGCATCTTTTACGCATTCCCATAGCCTGTGCACAAGCCAGTGAAATCCACTGCGCCAATGGAAAACTTATTGTTCGTATATTGCATAGGCCAGTGAAATCCACTGCGCCAATGGGAAAACTATTAAATACAGCTTATTGTTCTGTATATTGGTATTCAACATACTGCCATGGCACTGTATTCAGTTATACCTTCCTTGCAATTCCAAATATAAACTCTTTTTTTTCATCTGATGATGACATTCACGTTTATTTTTCTTTATTGTTTTGTTAACTTTAATATTTTATTATCCCCGTTCATAGGTAGCAGTGGGCCGGGGCCATCCCACTGACCACCTTACACATGCAATATATAAATATTTACATTCATATGAAGGCAATAAAATGCAATTTCCGTATACAAACTAAGTCTATGTTAATGTATTTCAACAAACAACAAACAAACAGAACTGCAAATTTCAGCCAATCTTAAGAATGAAAAACCCGTATAAAAAGCAACCTTTTATTTTAAGTACTAGGTGGATTGTCAATGAGTAGTTTTACAACTGTCCAGTTTTCTGTTTCTAATCTTTTATATTGGTGCTTTTGTATATTAGCCAGGCAAAAGGTAAATTTTAGACAATTAAAATCTGGTGTAATCTTTTTTCTTTGGTATGTTAAAGTGTTCTCTTCATTTGTAATAACAATTTTTTTTTTTCAAATCCGTTATTTTTCTTTTTCCTATAATGAATTCTCCACATGGTATGTGAAGAATTTATTCAATTATTTTTCAAAATTGTTTTCACTTCTTGCGTCAAATTTTAAAACAAAACTACACCCCCAGAACAAATGTATAATTGTCTCTTCCTCCTCTTTACAAAAGGTACACATATCATCATTTACAACATTCATATGACATAATAAAGATTTAGTACCAATAATTCTATGAGGTATTCGTAACTGTAGCACTGTATATAGGGATCTCTAGTTAAGAGAAATACAGCTTTGTAAGCATACTTCCAGTTAATATCATTGAAACAATGATTCCATTTTCTTGACTGTAGATACATCATTGTTTGCAATCAGTACATTATACACATGCTTACTTTCGTTATTAGAAAATGCAACTTTTGAAAAGTAACATGAGACAACAGGACTATAGCAACTACAGTTACCAAGTATTATATTGTTACGTGTTCTTAGAAATGACTTTATGCACGTTTAAGACCTTCATAAAATACAAAATTTATTTTTTTACCAGTACACTGTGTATGAAATATCGACAAAATCACCTGTCACTGTCAGTAAATCACTTACATATCTTATTCCTCTATCATATATACTTTTATCAAATACTCCCTTGTTACCAATTTTAACCCTTTCCCTCATAGAGGACACCATGAAAAGACCTATGCGAACAGCATAAAACCAGATCAGCCTGCGAGTAACTCGCAGGCTGATCAGGTTTTATGATGTTCGCTGCTCCTCAGTGGTCTGGAAATGAGGATTTTGTAATTAAATTTGGTAAGGTTTAACTGTGGTTTTCTGCAGATCAGGCTTTATGTGGTACCTATTGAGTGCGTCAAAATGAGTCTATATGAGGGAAAGGGTCAAAATGAGTCTATATGAGGGAAAGGGTTTAATTGAGTCTATATGAGGGAAAGGGTTAAATAAGCTGTTATAAAATAGTGACATTGCAAGAAGATCTTCTACAGTTTCTAGAGATAACTTTTCCATATAAATACTGAGGCTTCTTAACACATCACACAATAATTTATTTTTTACCTCTTCCAGTAACCTTTCACAATACACTTTTCCACAATTAACCTTTTCATGCATGTCAAATATGGAATTAAGAAACAAATAACACTTTCTTTGACCTCTTACATATTTTCTTATCCATGAAATTTTCATACTCTGGTTATATTGTATAAATTTTTACAGCAACATATCACTTAATCTTATTTGGACCATTCCATACAAATTGGTATAACAATTTATTTAACCATCCATGAACATAATAGGTGGTGTTGGTAATATGGTAAACAAATGTGTAAAAAGAGGAACTAACAATGTTTTCACAACAGTAACTTTTCCAACTGGAGTAAGAATTATTATGTTCCAGTAGGATATAATTCTTTTAACCTTCTCTAACTTGTCATTAAATTAAGCCTCATCATATTATCTAAATCTACATCAAAATTGACATAAGTGGTGTTCCAAGATTGTTTGTATTTTGTCGTTTTTTTATTGTTGTTGTTTTTTCACAAGTTCTTATTTTAATAGCAATAAATTTTAGCATATAATATAAAAATATACGGACTGATAGGATCGCCCTGTCGGCATCCTCGTTCTATTCTAAAAAAAAATCAGAGAGGAATATAAACTTCTTAATATATTTGACAATTAAACAAATACTTAAACAGTGATATGTATACAGAACACGGTGTTCCAAGCTACACCCAGTCTCTGTACTAAGCAAAATTGTTGATTGTGTATGCACGTGATTAGCGTCCAAGTATTGTTGCCCGTAATGGTAAAAGATTTGATTCGGTAAGCGCTAAGATTGTAAAAGATTTGACTCGGTAAGCGCTAAGATTGTAAAAGATTTAACTCGATAAGCGCTAAGATTGTCAAAGATTTGACTCGGTAAGCGCTAAGATTGTAAAAGATTTGACTCAGTAAGCACTAAGATTGTCAAAGATTTGACTCGGTAAGCGCTAAGATTGTCAAAGATTTGACTCGGTAAGCGCTAAGATTGTAAAAGATTTGACTCGGTAAGCGATAAGATTGTTGGTAAAAGCCTATGTCTGCATTATAAGCAGGAATGCAAAAGTTCACACAATGCTTAAGGAAACGTTAATGTAATGACTGTGAAGAAATGATGGTGTTTTTGCACGTTTAATAATACGGTGACATAACATATGTATCCTTGAATTTATCTTTGCTAGGATTGTTTTGTCTTTGTTTCTTTCTGATTTCTCCATATTCAAGGGACATTAATAACGACACAATACAGTTGTATTTTATGGGACATTTATGTTCTTTTGAGAACGAGCATAAAGCTGAAAGAACTTTATATTTGGCATTGAATTGGAGGGAAATACAAAATTGATACGAAACCTTTCTGGAACCAGGCTTTAAAAGCATGTCTTATTTAATCCAACCATGCCAATAACAGCTTGTTTGCCTTCAAAACAACATTTAGTGTTTCTTTTTCTTTCTTTTTTTTTTTTTTTTTTTTGCAACCAGTGCTATTTTTTCTATCGGGATTCATTACAAAAAAGAAACAAAATGGTTATTTTCTGTTAACTTTACATATTTAAAGTTTAAACCGTATGGTTTTAAAAGTAAAAACATATAATACACTGTAAACTTTAAATTCCTTCATACTGAAAAAAAAGACAATTCCCGTTATTGCATCAAGCAAATACAGGAATCAGTATCTGTATTGCTTGTGAAGATAAGAAGATGTTTGAATTGTTATTCGTGTCTCTGATTGGATAAATATTCTTCCGCCGTGATGAGAATTTTATACATTGAAATATGAATACCTTTCATCGTTATAGATTAAAGAGTAAGGCATTCATTAAAGCACGTGTCACTGCCCTCTCCTGGGCCATTTGCAGGAGAGATGCTTCATTGTAAATTCTTGTCATTTTCGAGCGTTCATATCTTTACGTTGATCGTGACCAGCATGGATTGATAGAGAAATGTTTATTCCACAAATTGTATGAACTAACAATGGCTAGAGTAGCCTATACCTTTATAGCAGAAATGTTTGGTGTTCAGATAAAAACAAAACACATTAAGGGTAACATTAACATCAACAGAAATAACAAGAGTAAAATGGTCCAAAAATGAATGCATAAGCGCAATATTTTGATGGCTGTTTGTGTATCCTTTTCGATCAGTACATATTTTATACATTTGTAGTTAATTTGGGAAATTTAATGGATCAAATAATATTTACCCGTTTATCTACCTGTAAACGTGTTCATTAAGAGTCAAAATAGAGATCTCATGAAACTTGTTACTCTTGCCGATCCTACATCAAAGTACATATGTTCTTAAAAATGTACATACATGTATAATTATTTAGTATTTTCATAATCTTTCACCACTAGCTTCCTATTTCATATCTTCCCATGTAGTATGTAGGAGACCTCGCGCAATTCATGTTACAAGAAATACTGTTCATTTGAGACTTTTAACTTTAATTTTGACTCTGGTATGCGTATGCATACATTGCATGCTCATATAAAGGAAAACAATATCCGATTAATTACAATATTGTCAGAATTCTTAACAAAGGACAAACTGTTCATTATTACTGATAATAATCGTGGATATTATTATTTACACTACTTTTTTCTTATTTCAAAAACTTTAATACATTTTTTAATTGCATTAATATTAATTTCTTATTTCAGATAGGTTGTGTGATAAATCTCGCTATACTAGGGCTTACAGTGTATGCCTGGCGTATATAACTAAAGAGGAACATACTTAAATAAAGTACGACACGTCCTTGGTGTTACGTAAGGGCGTATTTCGCAATAGCAGTTTTTTTAACGATATAGACAAAGAAGTAAAATCAAAACTAGCGAACAGTTTTTTTTAACTTGGTATGATTATAGAAAATAACACTAGAAAACAAATTTATAGAATAAAAATGGAGGTATCCGTGTTATTTTTTTAGTTATCTGCCACTGAAAGAGAGTTTTTAGCTTTACAAGGGCAGATAACCTCATTTAATTTCAACTCGATGTTAAGTATCATATTCCCTGTCACTGTGAAAAATTTGTAGAAATTCTATGCAACAGATTTTATTCTATAGTCGCAAACGGGAATATATAGAAATATTTTTCGCAGTATGTCTATTTGCTAAAACATTGTGAAAATCAATCGAATGAGATTGTTTTAAACTTTGCATGATGACTAGTGAAACAACAAAGAATAATGTGAAATAAAATAAGGTATTGATAGGCTTGTTTTTGAGTTGTTGCCCTTGGAAATGACAGGAAAAAAAAGCAAAAAACTCACATTCAGGGGAAGATAACTAAAAAAGTAGCGTGGAGAACCCCATTTATTATCCAATAAATTTGTTTTTAGTGTGATTCTCTATAATTATGCCAAGTTTAAAAAATCTGTTCGCTAGTTTTGATTTTCCTTCTTTGTCTGTAAAATAAACAAAATGCTATTGTGATACACCCTTAAAGCAATATACATTTTCTTTTATTTTAGCAACATTATGTCTTCCTTATTCAAAATTCAAATCACAAGAGGACAGTCGGATTTGGGCAATAACATTTCTGTATTTGACATTCTCTGATAATTATGTCCTGTTCCCTACATTTACGATGAAACGTGGAAATGTGTTTGAAGATTTACATTGAGTTCTTCTTATATTAGACAATGTACACTATGAATACCGGTCTCAGTGGATGAGTGGTTAGAGCATCAGTCCTCAGTTGGGAGGTCGTGGGTTCGAATTTCGGCCTAGGAAACCCTTAGTCTTTGATATAGTTGTGATATTGTTCCCGTGTTTCTATTCAATTTCGAAACTGGTTGGCCTGGTGTCTGGGAAAAGGAGATTTAATGTGGAATCGTTGTCTACGAGAGGTAGAATTATATCTGTCAGACGTCCCTAAATGTCTGAAATGTTGTCGATGGGACGTTAACCCGAAAACAATCTAAAGCAACGTGAATGTTAAATAAACATAGATATTGCACACGCAACTTCTTGGCATGACTTTGAAAAACTCGGCTTCACATGTGTTTGATGTTTAATCAAACCGTAACAATCGGCTTGTATCAAATTAAATATAAATTGATTTAGATTGAAGTTGTTGCAACCAACGTTACATTTATTTGGTTCAAAGACATAAAATGCATGCAAATGATTGGCATAAACAATAAACGTGAAGAAACTTCCAAGATTAAGTTGCATCTAAGTGCAGACATTTCACTTTGTAACCACGTTTAAATTTATTTCAATACGATTTTAAAAAATAACGGCAGTCGGGTTTCCTTGAAAATTTTCGTAATATTGTCACTTGGGCGGATATGTTGATATTTATTTTCAATTAGTATTTCGATGTGAAGCTTAAACCGAGTTTTTCATGCTATATCTAAATAAAACAGATAGTTTGGGGATGTATGCCTTAGTGGAATTGACTTATTTTCATCAATATATTTGAATATCTACCGATAGATATACCTTCAAGTTGTAATTTTGGAAACTTCAATTATATTTTTTTTACAGTGAGAAACTAATGTTTTAGACGATATATATTTCTTGATATTGAATGAAGAATTTTATATCGCAAATTCTCCTAGTGTGAGGTTTGCTGGTCATTACCGAGGAAAGTAACACTGGTCACCAAAATCGCTAAGCATGAAAGCGCATTCTAGACAGTTATTTGCATTTGTAATCAATTTCATCTGACATAGAAATGGCGATGCCTTTCTTTTTCTCGTGTTTTTACAGAGTCCACATAATGTAATAACAGAAAGACACGTAACACACTTAAACGACAGGGCGGAATGATTACAGCAATCAATAGTGATGCTGAAATGGTTACTTGGAAGCATAGACCAATGTTTTTATTATGAAAACAATTGCTTGCATTGTCCAATTTTGGCAATACGATTTTGACAATGCCTAGCCCTTCCCTTTTTATAGGAAATTGGGGTGGGGGTAATTTTGCTACAAATGGAAAAAATATTAAAAGAAACGTGTTCCATATATCTACGTTTACTTAAAACTTGCTTGACGAAGTGCTTTGTCTATTGAAACTTATTTTGCAAGGTTATATCTCGCCAATTGTTTAAATGACTAATTTCAACAGATCTGTAGTATCAAAATGAATGATATCATGCTGTAACGTGCTGTTAAGCTGAAAAAAAAATATTGAATTGCCTTTTGCTCTTGGTAACCTCCTAACCCTTACCCTGGTAATTGTTGAGACTTAATAGAAATAGATTCTGTTTATTGTATGTTGTTAAAATTCATCCCGTGTAATATCAGTTTTATTAGATGACTTATGAATTTCATTCACATGACTTTCCTTTACATTGACATCAATATTGTTTTAGAATATTCGACTCTACTATCCTGAAGGTCGAAATGTTTGAGTGTCCCCAACCAAGATAGTTGGAAGCCGTGTGTTCAATTCACGGGAGTCATACAAGAAAAGAAATGCCTTCCGTTTAGGCAAAAAAAAAAATATTCCGTTTATGGCCTTCCAATTGACCCTCTTTTTTAACGACCGACCCTAGAGTGTTGTTTTTTTTACCTTTCCACCTTTAAAAAATCCTTCCCACCTTTTTTATCTTTCGTTTCATTAAAACAATCCCTACCTATCTACCCTCTTTTTTTTTGCTGGAGACCAGAAACGGAACTGTTCTTGTTTTGCCCCAGTGCTGAGAATAAAAAGATCCGATAATTGTTTACACTGTGTCAGTATAAAGAGTCTACGGCGTTGAAATACAGTGTGAAATCACTATGTCTGTCTCACGTAGACTTAAAATTTAAACGATGTGAATACCGCAGGTCATGGGAAGTAAAATACATCAAACAAATACTACACTTTTTATATAAGGTATAAGTTGACTGAACTCAATCACTTTATCTGACATTTCGAAACATATAAAACTTTGACAGCCAAGGTGTTATTTTTTTTAATTGTTCTAAAAATTCGAAGCTAAAGTTGTTTTTGATCTGTGCATGTTTTAAGCAGCCACACCCGATATATAACTGCTTTTTCTTGATAAAACAGATATAATTATATTCCATGTACATTTGTATTATATACTGTTTTTCTTGCCCAATCATATTTAATCGTGGGGGACTGTGATAACATTACACCGACATTGGACACACTTAAGATACCAAATTGAAAATCTTGATTGAAGGTTATCAAATTCACATCACAAGCTTCCTTGACCTTGATTCAATTCGTAGGGGCATATTTTACAGTCATGGAAGAACAAATGAATCATTTTCTGGCTAGAAATTCATTTAATTATCAGGAATATCAGTCATGTTGTAGTTTCAAGTTAACAGCTCTTCAGTTTTAGATAGAGAGAAGAAATCGGTAAATATGGTTTGTCGGCCCTGACTCGCTCTTCATAGAGTGACAGAAAGTTGTTTGGCCATTTTGTGACCTTTTTGCCCCGTAAACTTACGGTACTGCATGCATAATAAATTATCAACAAGCCTTTCCGATAATGGCGGACGCATTTCCCCGTAAACCCCCGTGACAACGCATTGTTTCTTGAAAAAGCTGGTGTCACTTGCCGTCTTGTACTAGTACATTTACACATACATCGTTTTATCGCTTTAATGTGTCAAAAAGTGAAGATTTTTTTATATCCAATATTTTTTTAAAATTGAAATCCGAATATATATTTCAGCTACGCACATGTGAGATTTCTTATTAGAGTTGTTACTCAAGAAAAAATATAATTTTTACTGGCCTCCAAACTTTAAATTTCATATTCGGGCAAGTTAATTTTTACTTTTTGGTAAATTTGTTTATCTGCAAATAAGTGTTTTTATTTAGAATTTTGATATAAATGCTTAAAAATTACTGAAAGATATAACTTTTTTTAAAATTTTGGTCCACAAAAAAAAAAAGATAATATGAAATAGAATATTACATAACATCAAACAAATTTTGGTTGTTTATTTAGTCATAACTGTGACGTGTATTCCTTAAACCAAATATGGGGGTATCGTGTCATGGTATCCTGTCTATACATTAACCATTTTCCTTAAAATTTATGTTTTACTAATTTCAAAGATTTTCTAAGGATGCTTGAAATAAATATATTTTTAAAACATTAAAACATATTTTACAGATATATTTAAAGAACAAACGTCTGAACACAAATTATTTAAAAGGGACAAAGCCTGTAATGTGGTGTTGAAGAACTATATCTTGCTAGTGTCATAAATGTCAATCTCTGATTTTATAACAAACCAGCTATGTGGGTGTAGCTCATCTAATGTTAGTTAGAGAGAGTACATAAAAGACTCAGAACTCTCACATACAGCCCTTCATTAGATAATGCTGTGTTTGCCATTTTGACGTATCTAAGCCTTGTATTCGTCATAGAAGTTTAATGACGGTTGTTTATGAAATCATTAAATACTGCAATTATTTCACGAAAAGAACATAACAGAACAGAACTTATATTCATTAAGACTTGTACAATACAAGATACATTGTCATTTGCAATATACAATACAAAGTATAAAAAGGATAACGATGTCTCGAGGACTGAGTGAACATATAAAAGAAAAAAATGCTACATGTATGTATAAAAATATAAACATACATCGTAAACAGGAAAGTAATACATAACTACACGAAACAAAAGCTATATAATAAACATATACTTATATTATTAATATAATGATTCTGATATCAAATACTTTTTTGACAAATAATGACAAATTATTCAATATTGTTTTTTCATGCGAAGATAAGAGTGTATTTAATTTATGAACTGAAGGTCTTCTGAAAAACGAGAATCAAAAAACCCTACCACGAATATAAAAAAGAAAATGGTATATATCTTCAATATCTGTTTTGTCACAACACGTACAATAACGTATATTTCTTGACATGGAGTTATTACTAAAACGACCTGTCTGGTTTCTTGTAGAAAAGTAATATCCGGCATGACATAACAATAATAGCTATTTTACGTAGTGGTGAATCAAAAGCAGGAATTGTTGATTTGCATAATTACTGTTTTCGCTGTGTTGTATCACTCCGCGCTCAGTAGCATATTAATTCAATGCGATTGTGTAAGGTTCATTAATACCGAAGTAAGGACATGGCCTCCATAGGTATGCAATTTATGGATGGAAATTCAGCCATTATGAAACAAATCAAAGCACTCAATGCATTGAGAGACTGGCGGGGTTATCATGACACAAACAATCGAGTTCTGCTGACCTACTACTCGTAACTAGAGTTGCGGGAAAACTTTTAGAGTTTTTGGCGTCATACGACCTTTGCCTCTATTGAGTTTAACCCTGCTTAAACGCCGGGAGTAACATATAGCTAATCTGTCGACAGTCTCTCAGCGCACTGTGCGATTTGATCTCTATAATGATGTAAGCAATTTAGACAATTACATGACACATTCATACTAGTATGCAATTATAAAAAAAAAAGATTTCATTGTTTATTAATGGTTTGGTTTAAAGACCCTTCGCTTAAAATTTTCATCACCGGAAAGAAATTGAAAGTTCACGTTTCTATTTTCCCTGCCCTTATTTTGAAGTAGCCATTAAAGATCCCTACTTCACAAGGAGTGAAAAATGTCAGTCTTACAAAAGCTGAGTAGCAATTTTATCGTGGGAACAGTGAACGTAAATTTATCACAACGGAAGCAGTCTGCCTTCCAGTAATATCATTATTGCGTGAAATAGTTCTTTTTTTTTTTTCGATATACTGACGCATGAGATATAAATTTAAGACATAAAAATCCTTCCTTTACGCTTGCGTGTGAATCATTAACCTTGGCGTCGTTTAAAACATTGTCAAAAAAAACCCCCTGTTAATCAGACCTTTAAAAAACGATTTCTATCATGCGACACCAAGAGAACATATTAAGAGTTTACGAGTAATAAACATTCCTTGCAGAAAAGGTCATTGAGGAAGCCTTCCAGCTGGCTTGGGTCTTCCTCCACCTGTAATTAGCTGGACGTCGTTATGTGATTGAAATACTATCGCAGCAACGGTAAACCCCAATACAACAACAACAGAAAAGGTTACTAAATACCAGGGCATGTTAAGTGTTTCTAGGATGAAAAACTTAATTGGTAATGAGTCGACGAAACTATAACCGCTAGTCACGGTATATTTTTTCGCGCGACTAATAATTGATACGGAAACTTTAACCTTAAATGTTTAAAAAATATCTGGCATCTCCTTCAGGAGCTTCCTGTTAATTCTCAGGTGACGTGCTCGTTGTAATTTACATTATTTTAAATTCACACAGTTTTCAAGCTCTAAGTCATTGAGCCCATCGTGACCAACAGTGGGTTAACGGACGATGTGGTAAACTAAAAGCACGTGCAACTATAAAATTTTATGCGATTACTAATGATTTTGAATATAGTCTTTTTCCATGCACTGAGTGCTGCTTTATCCTTGTTTTCTCTTTCACTTAACCAACGTTCTGCAATCAAAATGAGTGCTATTCCTTGACTGCAAAGATCAAATTAACGTCATTAGTCGGGCGATAGTTTGGATCCTTAATGAATATTTTTTTGTAATTTATGATACATGTACATACTGATATTTAAAACTCGACCAAGAGGTAAATAACATAGGAGTGAAGCAGAACAATATCAAGTTAGAATAAAATGTGGATTCCTTTAGAGTGAGGTTTGTTTCAATTTGGTTTGGTTGTAAGAAAAGATCATTTTTTTGGTACTTGTAATATACCATTGGGATACTTTTGTTTTCAAAGTAATTTGGGATTTTATAGATGGCACATTATTTCGAACGAGACTGTAAATCAAATAAATCAACCCCTTTATTAAAGTACGTCACTATCATTAGATGGCTTGTGTGCTGAGGCTGACTACTGATACAAGGACCTGGAGCATGGTTCGTGTACTGTCACAACATAGAATGGATCATATAGGTATTAGGCTCTTCTTCCGTAAAACGAACATTTCAAATTACCATTTGTATGTTATCACGACTGGGAAATAGGTAGACAGAATCCATTATAAATGATTTTACAATTATCGAAATAATTGACAATGGAAAAAACGAAAGAAAAGTTAGATACTAGCTTAACTTCAACATAAACACTGTTTTATAAAACTGTTAAGCTTGCAATACAGAATCTCTAAGACCTTTTGTTTACAGTTGTATAGTCAATTTGTATGAATTTTAAATGCCTCAGATGATATTTGTCTGTCAAGCTACCCGTGAACTCATTTCGTTAATAAAGAATTAAGAACATATATAAAACATTGTATAAACAAAAACAGTATTCCTGCAAAAGTTTTTTTAAGTACACCCATTCTCAAAGCTCGTATATACATTATGTATGATTATTTAGTACTTCTATAATCTTTCAAAAGCGCCCTGTATATCTTATATTTATATCTATCATAAACTGAATTTCGCTCTAAGAATAGAAAAAAATGTGCATTCAGTGCCACACAAAATATAATATATATTTTTTGCATGGCCCGTGAACATTTTTTTCTAAGATTACACGGACATGAATTGTACATTGGGAATTCCCAAAGGGAAGTAAACAAAATGGATACAATCATGTAATGATAACATTGATCTTTGCCAGTCTTCGGACACTTAACTTCTTGGCATATCTTTGTAAATCGTAGATGTTTAGTATAACCGAAACAATAAGCTTGTATCAAAATGAGAATAAATTAATTTAGATTAAAGTTACATTGTTAATTTTTTTTTATAGTTTCATTTATTTGGTCCAAATGTATATAATGCTACCATTACAATTAAGATGAAAACGATTCCATAGTTAAATTGCAACTAAGTGCATACATTTATCTCTTTAACCACGTTTAAATTTATTTCAAAAGGCTATAACGACCATCAAACTTCCCAGTAAGTATTCGTAATGCAATATGGGCAGACATGTAGATAATTATTTTCAATTAGCATTGAAGTATAGCCCTTAACAAGTTTCTGATAATTTGTTTGTTTTCTTGGGTTTAACCTCACACCAACAATATTTCAGTTATTTGAGACGATGTCTACTTGAGACAGATATAATGCTGCCACACTGCAGTATCACATTGTAGACATGTAGCATACCACACCCAGTCGCATTATCTTATCACCGGGCTAACCAGTCCTGGAACTATCCTTATATGCTAAGCGACAAGCAAGGGGGTTATACAGTACCATTTTTACGACTTAGGTATGTCGTGGCCGGGAATCGAATCTCACGCTCTCGATTTTCTCGTACTATATTCATTTTTGTTTCCTCGTGATATATTCAAATAAAAACAGAATTATATTGAAATCAGTTTCGTGTGTTGGTATGCATTATTTGTTGAAAATATCTTGTTTCCATATACCTTGATTTTATTTTGTCATGTGTATAAATGAATAAGATATGCTTGACCAAAATATATTTTGTGTCAGAAACCGCTCTACATCATACACATATTGAATACAACAAACACTCTAAAGTGCTTTTTGTAATTCGATAACAAGTCAATCCCCGGTAACAGAATTAGTTTTCTAGGCTTTTAACCAATCCTTATCTATCTCATGCAAAATTTCAATATATTTTATGTTAGGCAAAAAGGATGCCTGATTAGGAATTAATGACATATATAGTCTGTAAGTAAAACAAAAATACATCATCTATGAAATAAAGTATGATGCTGTTTTTCGCACAAGAGGGAATTTACCTTTCTGATTTTTTTTTCAGTTATACATGCTAGGATCACAAAAATCATGATCGATAAAAGCATAAACAGAAAAAGATCACGCCAAATACGTGAATAGAACATTACTCCCCCATCCCTCTTATAATCCTTCATGACTGATATACTGCTATCAGTTACAATACATTAACAAGAAAAAGACATTTTGTCACTGACGCCAAAACTATTAAAGATAACTCTATGAGGTAAAATTAAAGGAATGAGTGTAGAAATTCGCGTAAACTGCCTAGTGCTTAATTTGCGTACTGCGTAAACTGCGTAGTGCCTAAACTGCGTGGTGCCTAAACTGCGTAGTGCGTAAACTGCGTAGTGCCTAAACTGCGTTGTGCCTAAACTGCGTAGTGCTTAACATATGTCATAACATAACCAAAGAGCGCTAAGCTTATACCATTTCAGGTATATAAACAGTAAATTTCGAAACAATTAAATATGCACATCATGACGTCAGCTTGGACCAAATTAAATATAGCACATCATGACGTCAGCTTGGACCAAATTTCACGTATTTTCTCACAAGATGTTTCTCTCGTAATCTAAACAACTACAGTTACGGTTAGTATAACAATCTAAGAATGAGTTATTGAAAACTTTCGTGATATTCCTAGGGCAGCCCTTGTACTATACTGATGTTATCAACATCTAATTTACGTGTATGTACAAACAACATACACACTAATTATCTTTAATAGGGTTACATTTTTCAATAAAAATGCGCTGTCATCGAGTTCTTGTATCTAACCAGTTAAATTGGTCATTTTTGAAATTCATTTAGCAATGGCATGTCTTATTGAGTGACAAACTTAGTCTTTAAACGATCTATATTTCCTTAATTGTAACTGAGGATTTTAATCTTGAAATTTCTCCCGATTTAAGGTCTACTGGTCAATACGAATCCTGCTGGTCGCCATGAAACGAATTCACTAAGTGATGGGAGCTCACTGTAGACAGTGATTTGCATGTGTGATCAATTTCATCTGACCTAGAAAAGCCCTGGCATTCTTTTTTCTCATGTTTTCACGGAGACTGCATAATGTAATTACAGAAAAAGGGCACGTAACACACTAGACAGACCAGGCAGAATGATTACAGTAATCACTGGCCCGTATAATTCTGTATTGGTTACTTGGAAACACGAAACACTGATTTTTATTATCAAAACATTTACCTACTTTGTGTACCAAGCAACCTCTCAACAAATTTGGACAATACTATAGGTCTAGCTTTGAGGAAAGAAGGGGTTTAACATTTGCTGAAGATCGAAATTTTCTTATTTTGCTTAAGGAAGCAATTTTTTCATGGATACTTATTTTTGCTGTTAAGTCGTTTGAAATGCTATTGATAAATATGATTCAATGTTTAAATGACTGCATTAAAACAACATCAATTACATACTAAATGCAAACATGCTGATGCATACTGTTTAGCTGAAAAGAAAAAAAATACACATTTCGATTATAATTTGCGATATCGTCTTTCTTTCCTGAAATAATATTTATACATATATTAATAAAATCTATTTATTTTTAAAGTTTTACCGCTGTTGTTAAAATTTATTATCTGAATTCATGTCAATGTCTTTCAATTCATTCTCTTTTACAGCCGACATCAATATTTCATTTTCAAACAATCTATTCTTTTCTTTCGGTGGTAGCAATTAAACTGAATTAAGAAACTCTCATTAATGCGTCCTTTGTTGCTATGCATTTCCTGTAAACACAACTTGTCGCTAATTTCAAAATACCATATCAATCCATATCAACTGACATTCTAAGGCTGTTTGGCATTTCTATTTAACAAAATGTTCGAAACGTTTAAGCAAGTTTTAAAGAAAAATAATTGAAGGGCAAAACGAAATATGATTATACACTGTAAATGTGTATCTACAATCCTCTCCAGAACTAATTCACTATCATTGTTCACAGTGATGTCATAAATGTAAACTTCTGAGTTTAGAACATACTTGATAGAAAAACAGACAGAATAACTAATATTCAGCGCTAAATTACATGTTATGTGTTCTTATTTAAATTCTTATCAGTTTGATACAGTCAAACTTGATACACCGGCAGCGTTTGTAAATCTCGATTTCGCCGATGTATCGAGAACTGACTTGACTATTTGAGTTTACCGTCGCTTCGACAGTATTTCAGTCATATAGCGACGCCCAGCTAATTACAGGTGGAGGAAGACCCCGAATGCACGGAGGCATCCGGGTAGAACTACCGACCTACCGCAAGCCAGCTGGAAGGCTTCCTCACATGAAAATCCGAATGATCCTGCCGGGATTGAACCTACGCAGTGAGGGGCTGAGTGAGTGTTAAAGTAAGCGACTTTACCCTCTCGGCCACGGAGGCCTCGTATCGAGAACTGCTGCCGATACCGGAAACCAAAGATATTATTAATAAATCCGTCACATAACTTTTAGTGTCGGAACCCGAGTATGCCATTGTATCGAATGCCGATGTATCGAGGGTAGACTGTATAAATAATGAGATCGTCATAGCAGTTAATGTCGGTCTTTAATAAAGTCATTATATACCATAAATTTATCATCAAAATTTTAGTTATTTCAATAATCATCGTCGATCTTATTTTATAATGTTATGATAAAGCAACAAATATCAATTACATTACACATTTATATCAGAAAGCATTTTTTTTTTTTTCATAAATTTTAAAAGGTCATTGTTTTCTCATTGTTTGGTTTACTCTTATAATAAAAATAAGGAAAAACTTAAATGTCGAAAGGTCCATTGAGAAATCCCAAATATATTGAAAATGAACCGTCTTAGAACGGTCAGTCGGCAAAAGGATCAACTTGGGTGCTTAAACAAGAAAAAAAAAGACGCGTAAATTTCACTTTCGCCCTAATCTGAAGCCATTAAACTAGAAGAAATGTATGTCGCCAGTCTTAATTAGGCTGAGAGGTTTTTATAAAATGTGAAAACGACTGAGTGCTGTTTCTAGCTTTAAAATGGGTTTTAAGAGTTTTGTCATTCTATTAAGCAGAGGTTCTTTAGGACCCCATTGATCTATAAAGAATCTAATGAATACAGATTTTCTTTTTTTCTTTCTTTTTTTTTTTTTCAACCCTGAATGGATTATGGTTCTCTGTAAAAGCAATATGAAAAAAAAGAAACACACACACACACACTAAAACAATCAACATGAACATTATTCTGCTGCATACTGCAGTGGTTCGTATTTGTGATGACTCTATCTGGAACTTTTTTTTTTATAAAGTTTACAATCACAGAAATAGTTTGGACATGAACGATGATGTTAAAAGCAACCATGAAATGAGGAAAACGTTATTCATCGTCATCTGCGCCCTTAAACAAAGCGTTGTCTCACTGCTGTAAGCAGAAGTGACACATAGGGATCACTTTTCCGTCGTCTGTCTGTCCGTCACGCTTCAGCAGGTGACACACGTGTTCCAAAGAACACTTTTGTGTATTCAAATGTTCACGTTTTGAAGAAGTTCGTTAGAAATTCGTAGCAAAGTATTTTTACAATACTGCTCATATGCTCAAATTTTATTTTGCAATGAACATATGTATTTAAAAAAACGCACATGTTATGAGAACTATTTTTGAATTCTATTCACGATCTTTTTATTAACACACACACACACACACACACGCACACACACACACAATTTTTACATCCTAGAGATGCTGTGTCTTTGTTTTCTGTTTATTTTAATGTAGTTTGACAATTTGAATCTACATATCTGTCTATAGTTTATGATACTTCAAGAGTATTTAGATGTGGTATGTCAATACCATCTTACGTGACAGTATTCTTTGTAAAATATTTGTATAATATATACGTATGTACAAGTTAAATGAAACATATGTTCTATTCTGTTTTGATAAGAAAATCAAAGCCCCTATAGCGCTGAGACGAAAGGGTTTTACGGTGATGATGTTGCAATTCTTTTGTTCATTAAAGTGAATTTAGTAAACGAGGGTCATCTTCTCAGACGATTGATATAAACCTGCGTTGACCTTGCGTGAACACGGTCATTCCTAGAAAAAATGAACACATCATTTAACTTAGTTAACTGCTAACAATAAGCACATCGCCACTCTGCTCTCCCTTTTTTTTCTTGCCTACAGTTAATAAGATTTATATCAATATGTGGAAGTAAATCTAAAACAATTAACTTGCATTGTTTATGTAAGTTTGTTTTTATCTACACGTGTACATAATACAGGTAAATTGATGATATTCAATATTACAAAAAATATATATATTATAGGTCAAAGGTATTAAAAACGTTTTTAAAAGATAGAATTTACCTGGCGCTGGAAATTCCAGCCAGTGATGACTCTAAATATCTCCGGATTTTCGCTTGCACATTTTCTTTTTTCATTACAGTTTATTAAACACGTGATCTCCAGCATCGTTCATTAACAAAAATTAATTCAGTTTCGACTTCACTAATGCAATCGTATTGAAATAAACATGAAAGTTTTCACCACTTAGAGATGAAACAATCTCCGCGTATTGAACAGGAGGGAAATCTAAATAGAGATGACTAAATATAGCCATGGAATGTTGTCCGATGCAGAAATGTATGCACTGCAAGCAACCCTGTTCAAAATTGACTCTAAATTTTGCCTCTAAATTTGGTATTCAACTTGTATCAATGTATCCACATGGCACCGGACTGTGTTCTACAACCTGCATTGATCAGAGGGATATCTAATACATGTATAAGTAGTCGCAACTTTTCGTGATTAGATGGTGTAATGTAGCAATTAATTTGAATGCAAGAAACAGCACAATTGTTTACAAACAGGACAATTGACTGAGAATTACTAAGGATATGCAAAGGAAGCCTTGCAAATTGATTTCAAAGTCAACGATTATCAAATTAATTAGAGGAAAAATAGTTCCAACAT
>CM037781.1:23081052-23131052 GCA_021229015.1 Solen grandis | reverse complement strand
CCGCGACAACAACCTTCACCCTTATTGATCTTTGGTTCACGTAGACACCATATTTTCCCCATATCAAGATATCACGGTCCATTTAATGCAATGTTTTTTTTTCAAATTTTGAATGAAATACAAGCATTTCATTGGACGATCAAGTAGGACAAACTGTAATAAAGCTCATAGGCTTCACATTGAACCTTGTAAGGCCGGTGTCCTGGAGCAATTATAGGTTACTTCTCAGTTTCCCTTTCTTATTTTCAGAATATGTCATCACTGAAATTAATCTTTATGTCTTCAGGAAGTTCCTTGTTAAATGTCATGGGAAGAGAAAAAAGAACAGGGCTGGAAACTTTTTGATTATACCTGTGTAGGTTGGTAGAAGACCATTTAATGTGCGAAATCTTTGCCGGATTGTGCGTGGGGAAGATGTTGATTCAGAAGATAAATCCGCTGCTTCATAGAAAACTTTTATTATTAAATAGCACAGTTCATAAAGGACGTGAAGTTTCAAATAAAAAATTACATAAAATCAAATCACAAATTTTGATAATCTCAAAACAATGTTCCATACATTCTTTAAAATTTAAACTTTACTTCTTTTACAATATCTCTCGATGGCTCTGGCGGCGGCGTTAGTGGTCATTACTGTGAAAAGAAACAGAGAAATCCGCAGAAAACCCACATGTCTGGACGGGCGAACACTGCACGTGACAGGGAACCGAAACTGGGTCGCAATGGTGTGTACCACTACTTTATCCAGGACACATATTATACCTTATCAACCAATCAAATTCACTTAAATACATACAAAAGCACTACTTGAGGAAAAATAAGTAAATGTTGTAATGACATGATTGTGTATATTTAATAATAAGTTCTTTATGTAATTGAAATAAAATTGATTCTGTCATTATATTATATACCATGGTAAAAATATTGTTTTTATTTTTCTATAGGTGTATTTAGTCATGTTTCAAATTACTTGGGGACTATCTATGTTAACCTCTCTCTCTCTCTCTCTCTGTCTCTCTCTCTCCCTCTCTCAGTATATTTGTGTAGATATTAATGAACAAATGTATACAATCGACGAAAATTCTGTTGACATGCTTTATGATAATTTCTCTCTCTAAACTCCTCTTTGAATACGTTTTTCCATTTCTTTTAACGCATGTACGTATCTACATGTATGTTAACCATTTTAAGGCCATGAATATGCATATTGCTTTTTTATGCAAATAAAGATATGAATTGAATTGTTTTGGGGTTACAATATGTCCAAAAAATCAAGTTAATGGTGTTCACTACAATTCTCTTTATATTAAAGAAACGTGAAATGAAAGATAAGTCACCATGCTCGTTTTATGCTACGTTAATATTTCAATTTTAAATAAATGGCTAACTTAAAAAAGAGAAAAGAAATGAAATAATTTCTTTTGTTACTTCCCTTTCATGACAGTAAACTTTAGAAAAATAGCTGTGTTAGTTGTTTTGTTTATGGAGGTTAATTGGTTTCTGTTTTGTTTATTAATCCTTCAATTTAACCGTATTTCTTAAGATAATAAGAAATCTCCATATTACGCTTTAAAAAAGTATAAGTGGTTTTATTCAAAATAATAGTTCGGTTTATTTGATTTATTGGTCATCACTATTTGATTTCAAACCTTATTCGGCAATTAAGTGATTGTATTAGTGTGCTATTTATCAAACATCAAATTTTCTTTTTGATAATGACATTTCCATCACAAAAGAATGAATAAAAATATCAAAGTAAAATGGTTAATAAATAACGCATTCAAATTATTGGAAAAGAAAACACATTTTGATTATTAATCATCATGAAAAGAAGTACAGAGGCCTTCCGGAGACATAAGCTCGCCGACATTTATTTGGGAACGAATAAACGTCACTGTTGCATTTATGCGATTAAATTGTTCAGTTTAAATAATGGACACATCAAAGGTCTTTTGCGTATGCATTTCTGATTTTCAGATCGTTTATCATTTCATGCACATAGATTTCCTTTTCCGTTTCAAGTCAATCGGACGTGCTTGATTAATGTTCTCTTTATAAGAATTAATTTGTTTTTCATGTTTCTTTGATCCATTAGCGCGGTGAGAGAGATTTTGGACGCGGGGAATATTTAGAGTTTGTTGACCTATATTGTATGCGGCGAAGCTCCTTCTTTTTCAATAGGTGTATTTGCTCTCGGCTGCAAATTTCTGGTAATTCCATATTTGTGCCTTTAGCTAGGACGCGTGCTTAGAATGCCATAAGTACAGATCAATTGACATACAACAACATCACAAATTCAAACATTTTGTTCTAAAGGTGTAGTGGAAGACACGTGACTTTTTACGATTGTTTTGTCGTCATTGCATTTCGTCGGAAGCAATAACAACGGCGTGTGCTTTAAAGCTGTCTTGATAATTGACATACGTTTGTTTGCACTGACAAAAACCGAAATATTTATTGGCCTAAACCTGATATATAATGCATTTCAGCCATATCGGTAAAGATTTTGATGTTTTTAAGACCATTTTTTCTTGGAACTTTGAGGTCCTCGGTTGTAGGAAGGCGTTTTAGATGTGCATGACTCATTGTCTCCTGTGGTTTCGGGATTTAGAATTTTACGGTTTAGGTCTAATAGTTTAAACAGGGGGAACACAATTTGAAATCTTTGATAATTAATTGAATTAAATTTTTAGTTGAATTTGTTTTTGATTCTCAAGACAAGGTCATTCATTAATAATTGTTTATAGATTTATTAAATGGTTGAATTGAACATTGTAATAGTCCAGCGGGGTATGACCTACATCCGGGCTGTTCAAAGTAGATTTTCCTCAACGACCACTTAGAACAGTCCGATGTAATTCATATCCCCGATTAATAATCAAAATATGCGATTTAATCGTAATATCCTCACATCAACTGTATTCTTCAAAGATGTTTTATTTTATTCACTTTATCCTGACAATCTAAAGAAGATGAATACTGTTTTATTGTGATATTCGGTTAAGTTCCACACACGCGGACAAAGAGAGAAAAAAATATTTGAATTGCTGAATGACGTATATAGAAATCGCGTATCTATTACTGTCGAACGCCGGTTACTCCAACTCATAACCTCTTATTCATATACCTGGCGTTATTTTTGAATATTTTGAAGTATGTGTTGCTATCTTCATTTTAACATTTACATTTTATTTTGGTCTCATTATCTCGAATTAAAAAAAATACACTCATGGGTCAGAGGAGCGATTGAACAATTTACAAGAGGGGAGATCGGTCTGATGCTAAACATTAAATTGAAGTTATACTGATAGGTTGTTTTGCAAAGCCTTTTTTACATCTATATTGTATTAGATGAGAGATTGAAAAAGTGGAAAAACGAATACGTGCGCATTTTCTAATTTTACACTTTTTGGTGCAAACACATCTCAGCGAAAATAAAATATAAAATTTAACTGTTTTGTGAATTTCAAGAAGGCAAATAACTGGATAGATAGATCTAAACTTTAGTATAAACTGATAAACTCTAGTGTTGATGGTAAATATTTATCCCTTTTGAGATCATCGTATGATGAAGTTAAATTTTGTGAAAAACATATGGGATCAATGTCTGATTGTTTTATTGTGATGTAGGTTTATTTTAAGGAGCTATACTTTATCCGATCTTTGCTGTTTCTAAATGACATTGAATTGCACATGCATCAAAATCTTGACTCAAGAACTAACCTTGATCATATATGTATATATTTATGGTTCTTAAATGTTTTGGTTTGGAAAGTTTGTATGCTAGGAGAGTGTGCATAATAGATATTGCAAGTCCTAAATACGTGAATACTTTTCACTTTAAAATATCATATCAGCTTTTTAAATATGAATTCCTCCCCCTACCATTTTCATTATTTATTTTATATCTTTGATAACCCAAATGACATCGATGCTGACTGAAATATTCTCAGTATAATTTGCTTGTACAATCCTAACCCAAACAGACACAGGGGGTCCAATTTGCGAATGGTATCGTAAATCACAGTAGCATTAAAAGAGGAAGGGAGGGCACTGTTTTCGGCTTATTTTTGAAAAACGCGTTTTTTTTGGTGTTTTTTTTCGTTTTTTTTTTTTTTTTTTCGTTTTTTTTCTTCTTTTTTGTTGTTGTTTTTTTTGTGGAGGGGAGCGGGGTGCAGTTATCGTACAGTAAAGTGGCTCAGTTGCATTTGAAATTAATTAAATAAATAAAGAATCTATTCGGTTTCATTGTTGATTTTAAGCTTTTAAATGATTAACATCTTTTTATGTTTCTTATGAAACATTACAAGGATATTTCTGGTTTCATTTGCAGTGAACAGAAGGTAAACGTTCTCAATGGTCTATAAATTTGAATTTAATTTTGTTACTGTCGCGAAAAAAATAAAACACGGACAAAAAAGACAGAAATATCATTATTAACGAAAACTGATACATATCTAGTGTGTACGCCATTGCGTATTTGATACGTTTCTCGACACCCATAATAAAATTTTCCCGGAAATCGTGTTTTATTTACATTTTGATTGGCCTATGATAACTGACCTTTTATTCACCTTGAATGCTATTTTTATATCATTTCTACATCGCATACTGATGATCCCCAAGAATTTAACTAGAGACAGTGTATTCTGCATTTTTCATTAAGAAGTCTTGCCACTGTGGGTTCGAATGTCGTTGTGGTCACTTGAGTTTACCTGTGAGGAAGCTTTGATGCTGGCCTATATCCGGTGCACGTGAGGACACCATTTTTAGAACTATGACAGGATTAATCGCCATGGAACTGAAATATTACCGTAGCTAAGTAACAGTATACTTAACGTATAATGTTTGATTTAAAATAGGTATTTTAATTACATAAGCACTAGCATTAATTTATTCTATAACTGGTCAGTTAATCAATATATTTGTGTATGCATTGTCAAATCTAAGCAGCAGTTTTATTTATATGTATTGTGTAATGTTGCCATGTTACGTCATGTACTGTTTATGTATGATGTATATTGTCACCTGGGCCCAAGGCCTATTGACTTATGAAATAAACTTTCTATCTTTAACATCGATATCTTAACGTACAGGGTAAACATGACTGTGTACATGCGTTATGTATTGTATGAAAAAATAAATATTATTATTTGCAGGCAATATTCTCTTAACGTTATTTTAATGCGGGAAACGATATCTTCAATACTAGATTTAAATTTCAGATTAATACTTGTTTCTAAATCACGTGGGCTGTAAATTAGAAGAAGTAATTAATACACGAGAGCATACGCTCCAGGATGTTGCATTTTTATACAAATTAATGATCTGAAAATGATCGGAAATGTAAATATTGCATGTACAGTATAATGCCATCCTATTGGATACTATTGCATAAACCAATCTGCATTAAGTGTTTGCAATATATTATACTATGCCTCTCGGATAGTAGTATGAGATTATATTCACGTAATGTGAGTGCGTCTTAATTGAACTATGTTAACACATTTAGCTCATTATACGTTGGATGTAAAGGTCGGAAGTACTTTGTTTAATATTCTTAATTGCTAAATGAAGTTTCATTTGACATATTTCAGAGAAATGAAATGTAAATTTCCTTATAATTGTCTTCAGAGTAAAGTTTTGATTTCCCTTTTCGCATTTAGAAATATCAAAATGAGATTTTACACGGAAAATATATCGCCTTTCTCTCGAATTCTCATGATGAGAAAATCTTATTACCTTTTTGCATCTAACAAGAATAAAAAATAAACATTTCTTTCTACTTTTGTAGTTACAAAATTTGTTAAGCCATTACTGCAATTTATCCCTCAATAGTTGCTATTCTTTGTTTACGAGATGTTTATCTAAAATTAAAAGCAAGAAATCTTATGAAATTCTACGCATGCCTAACATAAAATTCGTGTTATTTATGTATTGTTGGACTTTATCGCAAAACATGAAAAGCTGACATACATTTCTGTCAAATTTATTCATTTTGTGTTATGCTTTGTTCTTGAAAATGTTTGCAATTTGTAAAATAATCCAAAATACAAAAAACGATCGAGTCCATTTCATATCAAAAGTGTGATTTGTACAAGTAAAACATAAAAGATCTTTAAAAAAGATACTCGGCCGTGGTAACTAGCTTGATGATAAGTGTTGAATGGTTTAACATGTAATAGATTTTGTTGTTGGTTTAATAGTTCTGTAATTCCTGCGTCAGTGCAGCTCTTTGGAATACCACGGATCCAAATAATTTGTACAATCTTGGTAGACACTTACAGACTTAAAACATCTGCGCATTAGACTTCGTTTCGCGGGCTACAAACGAAACCGGATGTTACGTTTTTGTTGAATATAGGATCTGTCAGTGTCACACGGTGAATTTACTTACAAGATTATTTATGTAATTGCATGCATTATCACTTAATTTTAAAAGCTGACATGAGAGTAAATTGTTATTGTAGGTCGAAATATTCGCTATATTAAAGAGAGTCAGAACCTGCGCCGGGATTGTTGTTAATTTCTCCTGTGGAAATAAGGACCCTGTCACAGTGGCGCCCAACGTGGGGCGCCAAATGTAACAGGTGGTGAAAAAATCAATGACTCGACCGGGACTCGAACCCAGGGCCTCAGGAATACCGTTCCTGCACTCTACCGACTGAGCTATCAAGTCACATGTCTTCTTCCACAGTATGTGTCTGACTTAAGAACTTTTCTTGGATTTACAGGTTATTACAGAAGATTTATAAAGGATTATGCTAAGCTTGCTAAACCATTAAATGATTTACTTGTAAGTCATCCAACTAATAAAGTATCCAAGAAGAAACCAAGGAAGAAAGTGTTGTGGAAAATGGACTGAAAGAGAACAATCTGCTTTTGATCTTTTAATTGAGAAATTATCTAACCCTCCCATTTAGGCATATGCTGATTTTAGCAAACCATTTGTTCTTAATGTTGATGCTTCGACAGAAGGACTGGGTGCTGTGCTACACCAAGAGCAGGACGGTATAGAAAGGGTTATTTGCTATGCTAGTAGAGGTCTACGCCCAAATGAGAAAAAATATCCTGCCCATAAGTTAGAGTTTTTATGTTTGAAGTGGGCTTTATCAGACAAATTGCATGACTACTTCTATAATAACTCATTTACTGTCCGTACAGACAACAATCCATTGACTTATGTCACTACATCTGCCAAATTAGATGCCACAAGTCAAAGGTAGTTGACTTCGTTAGCCGAATACGATTTCAAGATTGTTTACAGGTCAGAAAAATCAAATGCTGATGCAGATGGGTTATCAAGAAGGCCACAGACGGTGATAGATTCTGTGGTAATATCAGCGTTATGTTATTCACTTCTTGTTGGCAGAGATGTTTTATTGACAGATAACATAATGTTGACAAATGAAAGAGAGCTTGATCATGATAAACAAGTTAATGGTTCACAGCCTTTGTCAGACATTAACTGGCGGCAACAGCAGTTGAATGATACCCATGTTGTGAAATATGTTTCAGAATGTCCAAATTGTATCCGACGGAAAACACCATGTAAGACCAGTGCTGAGTTGAAACCTATTGTAAGTATATACCCAAAGGAACTTGTTTGCATATTTTTTTAAAATTAGTAAAATCAGTTGGAGGATATGAGAAAATACTTGTTATAACAGATCACTTTACGAGGTATGCGCAAGCGATTCCTACGAAGAACCAGACTACTCAAACGACAGCTCGTGTGCTCCTTGAACATTTCTTTTGTCATTATTCATTTCCTTCTAGATTACTCAGCGATCAAGGTGCTAATTTTGAGTCAAAGGTCATTAAAGAGTTATGTGCCCTTGTCGAGATTGAGAAGAGTAGGACGACGCCATATCACGCCATGGGGATTGGCCAGGTGGAAAGAATGAACCAGACGTTACTCGGTATGCTTGGTGCACTTGCTGAGGAGAAGAAGTCAGACTGGAAATCATATGTGAAACGTTTAGTGCATGCGTATAATGCAACAAAACATGAGACAACTGGTTTTTCACCACATTATTTGCTTTTTGGTTGGCAACCAAAATTGCCAATTTATTCTGTTTTTGGAATATCAGATTTGCAGGGGGATATTCATAAATCATCATCGGAATACATATATAGTCTTAAGAAGCGCATTTCCTTTGTTTACAGCATAGCCTCGGAAAGAGCTGGTATTCAGTCTAGCAGGCACAAGAAGTACTATTATAGTAAAGTAAGACATCCTTCTTTACAGATAGGAGACAGGGTGTTAGTTAGAAAGTTACACCAAAAGGGAAATTAGATGATAAATGAGGAAATGGTGATGTATGTGTGAGTGAGTTTGGGTGGAGCAGTTGTGTTGGCAAGTTGTTGTTGCTAGGGAGAAAGGAGATTTGATTGGTCGGAGCCATTTTCTCATACTATAAAGCTTAGTGTAACAAGGTGATCTTTGCTTTTGCCATTTTAGATCAGGGAGATTGATGGATTTTGCAGTTATATTTTTTATGTGGGATAACCAGGCCGTGGTAAGCTGTCACTTTATTATATTTCTTTTAAGTAATTTGGAATGATTTGTATGGAATACTGTATTGAAATAATGTATTTAATAATGCATTATTTGGTTTTCTTGTGTTGATTTAGAAAATTGTCTAGGTATTTGATATTATGATAGTAAATTGTTATTGCAGGTCGAAATATACGCTATATTAAAGAGAGTCAGAACCTGCGCCGGGTTGTTTTTAATTTCTTCTGTGGAAATAAGAACCCTGTCACATCAGGGTCGAACAATCAATTCCGAAATCTATGTGTTTCCAATTTTTTAGTGTTCTACTCTTTCAATTTACCTTAAAAAAGGTGCAGTGTCTTATTATTCGGGACAAATCGTTCGCAGGGGAAGAAAACATTTACTTTTAAAACAAACAGAGTTCTAAAGAACTCGTTTCCGCAACTCCTT
Organism: Solen grandis; assembly: GCA_021229015.1. Lineage (NCBI taxonomy): Eukaryota > Metazoa > Mollusca > Bivalvia > Adapedonta > Solenidae > Solen > Solen grandis. The sequence continues at coordinate 23,122,102 of CM037781.1, read as the reverse complement.
TCTTTTCTTTTGACTGATTTTACAATGACCAATGGGAATTAAGCAAAGTATAAAATAACCAATGAAAAGCCTAATTTTATTCCGATTCATTAACGTGTGTTATACAGGAAATCATAGTGAAAAGAAACGGCCTAACGGCCGAAAAAGGGAATTTGCTTTATGATTGGACAAAGTTGTATTTTCAAGTATCTCCATACCACCAGTTACTACCGATCTGTGAAGGCAGATTCGAGGGATTTTATATAGAAGCAGAAATCTCATTTTATTTTAATAATTATTATTTCTCCTCATTGAAAAGCTGTAACAGTTAATACCTTTTAGGATAAAATATTTCTAAAATGAATACATGCACAAAAAAATAAATAAAAATAAACTTAAACAAAACAAATTATTTTTTTCGGTTACAGTTTTCATCTTTGAATATACGAAAAAAATATTTTGATATTCAGAGTAATTCATGAAAGCTGTAAAATTCGATATTGTTTTAGTATGATATTTTGAATAAATAAAAGCACGGTGCTGATTACAGACAACAAGCATTTTCATTTTTCGTCCTGTATTAACGTATTCCCCTCAAACTGGTTGCCAAAAAGGGATTGTCTTATCAGTGCCTTGTTTTAATGTACATCAGTGACTCTAAGCTACGGCTTATTTCATAGTTGAATCAACTCGTTATCTATGTAAAAATAACAGAAATGCTATAACAAATGAAGCTGTATTTTTTCTTACGCTTCGTGAACTGCGATGTATTTGGGATTCCCTGTATTCTCGACTCTAAGCATAAGACATAGTCACTTGAGGTAAAACGAATGTTTGTATCATGTTGTACTTTAAACTTTCACTCTATGAAAGTTACTTATGACACTTTGAAGTAATACTCACATCACATTTGATTAAATACTTCCTCACTTCTCCGTGATAAAACAGTCAGAAAATATTGCGGTTAAGTCATTTCTGGATCTGACTTACATTTTCAGATGTAACGTAAGTCCTGCACGTGTCGCTCCAGTAACAGAAATTGGCATGTCCGTGATCAAAGCTCTGTTTCAAGGGACATCTACAGCAGATCTCACAATTACTTTCCTTACTTTTTGTTTGTGGGATTTTACGTCCCGAAGGGAGCATGCCAGATCTGCTTGAGCCATTTATGGCCCCACTTCTCTGTTAAAAAATACCGTAGATGTACAAGTGATATAATATCACATCAACATACATTTTCCGAACTACGGGCCGAAAGTATCCTGACACCGGGCTATCCATTTCTTAGACATGATTTGATTATAGTATGCCCAGTTGTGTTTGAATTTATTTGACACTAAAACGTCTATTACCACTCCCCGAATGTCTGTTGAATGCTGTTGAATAAAAGTAAGTATTGATGATAAAGTTGATATTCATTTGTCAATGCTTTGTACAGCTTTTCATTAGTTAGACCTGATATGCATAATTATTTATTTTTCGACGGCTTGGCGTCACATTTACTATGCATGGATTAACTTGTCTTGCTGCATGGTTTGAAATCAATGCAATGTATACCTATACTAAATTCAAACCGAGCAACTTAAACGAAGACCTTACACGTAACAATTGGGGATTTTAGTTGTTTGTAACTAGTGAGTTATTTGTGAGATATTTACTCATGGACAACAAATAGTTGTTCAGCAAATCTTAAATTATAAGATATTATTGGTGATGGTAAAGAAGCACAAAGACCAATTGTGCAACACATGAAAAATATTACTATACAAATCTCCTTTAAGTCAAAATTTACAATGTACTTATATCTGTGTCAATATCTAAAGTTTACCCATAGCATAATAAAACCCCGTTCGGAGTTACGCTTCGCTAATCCTATGTACTAATAAGATAGCCAATGAGTTCTGATTTGTTTAAATTGGTGACCGCATTGTATTGTGGTGTGTAAAAACAGTATAATACCACGATGGTGCATGGTTTGTTTTTTGCGTTTTATTATTATTCTTTTTTTTATATAATTAAAATTTCAATATAACGACGTTTTTCTGGAAACAATACCGAGAGTTCACTTATCGCCCCGGGATGGCGACCGACTTGCGACCACAATGATATTCGCTCAACTTCATTCGCACTTTGGTCACAAGCTTTTCTCCATGCTGTTTTCACGGTCCCCAATGCCATCTCTCTTAGCCTCCATCACTCTCCATTGGTCGCATAGATGATTGCAAATTTATTAAATTGTTAAGAATACTCGCAAAAAGAGTGTGGAAAAAAAACGCAATGGACATGCACTATTGGTCGCAATAGGCTCGCATAAGTCTCAACTCGTGTTATTTTAATAATGTCATGTAGACAACTGCTGTAATTATTATCGATTCCATTTATACTTTTTAATAGGTAGGTCACCTAAGTCGCACGAACTTAAATATAAAGTCTTTAAAAGCTGCTTAGGTACAATGCCCTCTCAAAATGGTTCGCACTACGTAACCACAACGCACGTCATCGGGGAATAACTCTTTCAAAACGGTAACAAGTCGATCTCAAATGTGTGCGGCTGAAACAATTTTGTTACTTCAGACTCGCCATTTCAGAAGTTGGTAAGCTCTTAAGCTACGTGCGAGTCCGTTGTGACCCAATTGAGACCACTGGGGACGGCCATACAATATTTGTCGCTATTCGATCGGTAATAAAAGTTAAGTATGGACGTATTCCAGTGATCATTGTATAGAAGGGAAGCGATTTATGCGAGTGATAAAATATCATGACCGCACAAGTCGCATTTCGGTGAAAACGGGGCGTTAGCGGCGGCTTACACCATGACAAAATATATATGAAGACATTAATTTGTTTGAAAATTATTGTAACGTAAAAACACAATACGTCCAAAGTCCCCCCTCCCCCCGCCACCGGTTGCATAACCCGTGGGTCTCTCCCTATTTCTAGTTTCTTCAAGCTGTATTTACTTCTAAATATATAAGTAATAAACCATAACGTAGTACCTTGCTCAGTGACTTTGTTGTCCGCTTCCTTAATGTACTACACATGTGAATTTAGGCCTTATGGTAATAATCATTTTTGTCACATACTATAATAACTGAATATCTTAGGGTCAGAATTGTAAATTGGCGGTTAAACATGACGATGGAATATTTTAGCGCCTCTTGGAGAAAATTAGTCCTCGTCAATAACCGGACGTTTACTGACTGATAAGAAACATATTGATTCGAAATTCATAAAAAAAAACAAAAAAACCAGGAAGGCGTATATAATTCTGTGTTGTTTGAATGATAGAATGGCGTATACTGTAATGCACATTTTAATGTCAAACATACGACAATGTTAATAACATTTTCATCAAACATATATGTGATCGACGTATATCGTATATCCTGGGGGAGCTTTTGTATATCTTCATCTTCATGACTGGATATCAATCGTAAATTTTGAAGTCGCGAGAGGATACTGTTTCGCGAGATAGTACATCAAATAGACGATAACTCTCGCTGCCATTGACGTGTTGCCCCCAATAACTCAGATATGGAATATCATGAAAGCAAATACGTTATTTACGGTTTCTCAATGAACTTTTGGCCCGTCATAGAATACTCAGACAGCTTAATTTTGATGAGACTGATTTACTGGACATATCTGACGTGATCCCGCAATCGAGGAGGGTTTGGCGCAAAACTTTGGTAACTTGAATAATAAATAAAGAACACGATTACCGTAGTGCTTCACCAAAGGCCTAGGATTCTCTATAAAGACTATATCTGACTTTAACCTGGTTAAGCATAAAAGAGTAAAGTTTTAATCCGCTTTGTCAATATATATCCATCTATGAAGATGGATGCATACTCTGTATTGTCTATTTAAAGCTTGGAACTCTGTAAAGCAAAAGCAACGGTTGTGTCCATTTTGGGACTGATAGAAAATATAAATATTTTAATGGGATAAGAAATGCAAACATATGAATTTTTTATAGAATAAAAAGAAAAAATAGACATAGAAAACACATTTGTAAAAATGGAACATTGGACAAACACACAACAAGTACAGTAACACAAGTTTCTTTCAGACACATTTATCATTGTTATTAAACATCTAAAATTCTTAGTGTCACTGTATTCTTTTGATAAGATTGATGATTACAAAGGCGATTTCTGAAAATAACCGAATGCATTTATGCACTTCATTGGAAATGCATTTTCTAAACAGCAATAAATGATATTAAATATTGCTTTTTCTTGAAAGCATATTCAGCTCTCAATTCATCTAAATGCTTAATTTGTTCTTATGATCTTATTTATTTTCAAACTAGTATTGAAATAAATTGACGGGGCCTCCGTGGCCGAGAGGGTAAAGTCGCTGACTTTAACAATCACTTAGCCCCTCACCGCGTGGGTTCGGATCCCGGCAGGGTCATTCAGATTTTCATGTGAGGAAGCCTTCCAGCTGGCTTGCGGTAGGTCGGTGGTTCTACCCGGATGCTTCCGTGCATTCAGGGTCTTCCTCCACCTGTAATTAGCTGGACGTCGCTATATGACTGAAATTCTGTCGAAGCGACGGTAAACTCAAATAGGCAAGCCAAAATAAATTGAATTAATCTTAGTTACTTTATTAGTAGGCCAAATCGATTTTATTATTTTGAGAATATTGTTAATATTCTTTTGATGTTGTCACTTCCTGTATGTTTATATTTCACACTGCGAAAAGTAAAATTATATAACCAAATTAAGGACGTTTTAGTTACCACTGATTTTAATTTTGGTATATATATGTATATATTTGCAATTCTTATTTAGTTTCATTTGGATGCTAAAGGAAACCTCAAATGTTTTAGATTCATATATTAAAATTATGATTAAAATTATATTTGCCAAATGCTGGGGTCCAAAAGGTCATATTTTAGTGTTTTAATGCACATTTGGATAACATTTCAGTACAAAATCAGTTTCAGTTAAACAAGAGGGCCATGGGGGCCCTGAAATCGCTCACCTGAGAACCAGGTATTCGGAGGAGGAAATGAAACAGCAAATACGATATTATGGAAAATGGGCTCTGTCCCTTGCCAACCATATTTTTCGACGGATCCAAACAATTTTACAAGTCTTCATAGCGAGTGACCGAATGATTCTCTGTGCTAATAAAACTTTGAAATCCAGCCTGTGCTTTTGGACTAGAAGATTTTTCTTTCAAATATAATATATATATATATGAAGAGGCCGCGCCTGACCGACCCAGTTACATTTTACTCTTTTGTTAGCAAATCATCCAAGAAAAATCTCTGCAAAGAAAAAAAAAACTTTGAATCCAGCCAGTACTTCTGGAAGAGAAAATTCTTGAAGTTTTCCCCATCCCCCTTAAGTTGCCATGGCAACCAAATTTTTGCATGGAACCGCTTTAGAAGAGAACCACCCAAGGAGCATTCATGTAATGTTTTTTATGAATATTTGCCCAGTTCTTAAGGAGAGGGTGTCGTTTAAGATATGCTGACGACGGACGGCGAACAAAAGACGGTTACAATTATCAGAATAATTTCATAACACCAAGGTGTTTGTCTCACACCGGGTCTAAATAGCACATATCTCAGCATATTACCGTCCCCTTTAGTGGTACCAGACACTTTCTCATTGATATTTTCACTTATTTTATCTCTTATAATTCCAAATATACCGGTGGCTTTACCGTCCACTGGCTGCGATAGACGCGTAAAGCTATAATTCTCATCTCGAAACAATCTGATCCAGGAATAATTTAATCTTCTGTGAGTTGTTAGTAATTTGAAAGTCTCAGCAGTTTGCAGGACTATGTAATATATTTGATTTGTTTGTTTGTTGTTCTTCTATTTGTTGTTGTTTATTGTCCAATTTTAAGCTTAATGATAATAGCAACATTCTTATAATATTATAAACCATTTACTTCTTAACTCAGATTTTAAACAATTTTCTGAAACAATCGGAAATCGGTATAGAATATTTTCATTGTTTTGCTAGTGTTTTTGTTGTTCTATTTTAAATGACTCCGTTAACTTGAGGACTTATATTTACTGGGCTGTTGAAGACATGTGGTATGATATCTCAAATCATCCTTAAATCGGCCCAATCAATCTATAACCGTGTATACTTCAACGCTAAACAATTAAAACATATTAAATATTTTGCGGACGGGGGACAAACCAATAGCTCCCTTGACTTTTCCTCGAAGACTACGGTTACCGTGACTGGCTGTTGAAAGACAAATTGGTTATTGGAATAAGACGTTTTAAGACCTATATCGTATGCAAACATTATGGTGCATATATATTTATTGCACAAAATGTAATAGTTTTTACGATTTTTTTGGTATGTTTTAATCACGAACATACGCGTATTTTGTATTTTCAGTACAATATTTATTAGCATTAGTGCACTAAAATACTGTGTTAAGCCATATATTTTGCATGAATGTTTACATCAACCCGACCGCTTTTAAGTATTGTATGTTCCTTCCTTTAATTCAAAATAGATACTCGTGACAGCTGTTCGAGAATAATTATAATTTTAAATGAGAGTCTTAAATGTTATCCGATAATAACCGTCTGTGAAACTGCATACGCAACATTTAGCCGCTGTTGTTCATAGCATACTAGCACAAGTACCAATAAAATTAAGTTGTACGTGGTTTTGCTCGTAACGAAACCATTTAAGTAGAACCAAGTTAAAATATCTGAAATTAACAGAAAGAAGAAAAAGAGGTCAGAGTTACTATGGCGCGTATATTGCACAACATAATATAAATATATAAAAACGGACAAGTATATCTTTTTATGTCATTTTTCACACTTTGTTTGTTGGGTTTAACGTCCCACCGACAGTATTTCAGTCATTTGGAGACGATGCCTTGAGACATACATATAGTACTGCCACACTGCAGTATCACGCCGTAGATGCGTGGCATGATACCACACCCAGTCACATTGGCCTGACACCGGGCCACTACCTTTATATTTACGCCAAGCAAGGGACCTATAACAGTTCCATTTTTCTGACTATGGTATGTCGCGGTCGGGGATCGAACCCACGACCTCCCGCTACCGAGGCAGACGCTCTAACCACTCGGCCAACGGGGACGGTACTCATCATTCTGCTGCCTATGAAACTAAGAAATAGATAAAAAGTGAATGTAAATAATTATTTGCTCTTTTTTGTCCAGTTTGAACAGCTCTTGCGAATTAGGAGTGGTCAGTTCCCATTAGACAGCATAAGACAGAGATGAATGTTAATCAATTAATACTACGTCCTCCTATTTTTCCAATTGTTAATGACGGAAACACTGGGTCGAATCAATGCAGTCCGTAATAAGCTTTATTCAATGCGACACCGTGACCGAGCTGCCGTTGTGTTCCTGTAATAAAACACCGCATTACAACCGAGTTACGGCTCAGCTCGGACATTTCTGGAACTTGAAAGGCCACTAACGAACGTATAATTGATTAAATAATGATTTTCACATACCCCGAATCTCTTAGAGTGACGAGACTTAATATTACCACGTCCAGCAGTGTTTTCCCATGATAATATCTAGTTTTAATCGAACAATATAAAAATGATTTGAAGTTAGGTGTTGCTTCACTAAGAGGTTCGATCCAGTAATAAAAGTAGCTTTGAATTTTACTATGGTATATCGGGTTCAAATGGGCGAAAATATGTTAGACGATACAGGTATTTGTAACCCTTTCGATTATGTAATTCGCAGTTGCAGTCCGAGTTTGCAGGCAGGTCCATTCTTTTCCGAAGATGAAACTTGAACAGTCAACGGCTGTTTTAAACATCTTGTAAAATATTTTCCAGCATATCCATCACATAAACAAACTTCACATGCACTTTTATTTCTTTCAAGGACTTCATCAATCAAGCAAACATTATGTTAAGAAGGATGATAAGTTCGACAATAACGAGTTATAATTTCGACTAAAACACATGAACATGTTTCAACTTTAATGTGTTCCGGGGACAGGAATCTAAAAAACACTGAAATAACATATGTCTTCATACAACGAAATACCAAAGGTGCAATTATGAAAATCGACCTACAGAAAACCGTGGAACTGGAGAACTTTATACAAAGGCTAAATAGTACATTAAAGCAGGCAAGGGGGCATCGATATTAACACTATTTTGTAAATGAAGATATAAATTAGAAATAGAAAACTCGTCCAAATGACCGCTCTAATTAGTGGCTCACCGCTTTATAATATCCAGCTATTTGATTCCCAGAGAATAAATTCCCATGGTAGTTGTTTTCTCCCACAATGTAATTAGGGCTGGTGACTATTTATCACATTTGTTTTATACGAGAGAAGAAGGCTTTGTAAAGGCAATTGAATAAGACGGATATAAGAGGTATAAAAGTGACGAATACAGTGATTCCATAACCCCAGTCACAGGCACGTGAAGGAACCCAAAATAATGGGACAGTTCGAATCGAATATTTCCATGTAAAACATTCGATTTCTTAGATATTTGATTTCTTTGAGTGCAATACCCAATGGTCAAATTTCGAAGTTGCTGTTTAAAGTAACACAAACTTTGACGTATTCAAACGTTACACCCCATCCCAGTTTTCCAATTACAATAAAAGTGACCTTGACCTTGACCCATTGGTATCCATCATCGCCCCGCAAGTTTTCCATTGTATCACATTTTGTCAATATCTATAAACTTTGCGCAATGCATTAGTTTTTCTTAATGTGATTTCCTTAGCCTTTTCTGTTCGTTCTTATTTTGGGGTTATTTCACGGTTTAGGTTTGACAGACTTGACTTGACTTGACTATTTGAGTTTACCGTCGCTTCGACAGTATTTCAGTCATATAGCGATGTCCAGCTAATTACAGGTGGAGGAAGACCCCGAATGCACAAAGGCATCCGGGTAGAACCACCGACCTACCGCAAGCCAGCTGGAAGGCTTCCTTACATGAAAATCCGAATGACCCTGCCGGGATTCGAACCCACGCGGTGAGGGGTTGAGTGACTGTTAAAGTCAGCGACTTTACCCTCTCGGCCACGGAGGCCCCAGGTTTGACAGAGAGCATATAGTTGATTCAAATAATAATATGGCATCGAGATTGTTTTTGTTTTTGAATCGTCAAAGAAGGATTTTTTGTCATTATCAGACATATTCTAGAGCCAAACATAGAAACCATGTCAGATTGTTATCTATTATGTCTATTTGAAAATGTTAGACCTTACTTTAAATGATTTATGCGTTCAGCCTTAAACATCAACTCAACAACTTAGAGGCACAATCCAAAGATCTGGTAATTTAGTACATTTCTATGATGGAAATAAAACAGACAGTAAAATCGCATGAAGCTTCCACATATCACACTGTTTAGTATTTTGACTGAAGGTCTAGATACGTCGAAATGTGAGTTCTTTTTTGACACTGAGAAACAGAGGGTCACCATAAGGTAGTTGATCAATGATAATGCTACGATTCTGTAACCTAAACAACATCAACGGGGAGTGCGTAAAAAGATGACATTGGCAGAAATAGTGCTTATTGTTTTAAATGATGCAGCCACAGCTACAAAAAATCGAACACAATACCTTTTACAAAAAGATGATGTTTTAGTGAGCTGCACTCTTTGCGGTGTCGAGAATACCGGAATAGTAGTATGAGGGCACCTCTGGTCAGATAGTTTTGATACATGATTTAAATATGTTTAAAAACGGGGAGATGCGAATATCAAAAGAGACATCGTTCCATTCACGGATAGCCGATGCAAGAAAAGAGTTAAAATATGTAGGTGCTCAGATATGTTGTCAGCATTTCTAAGGCGACAGCGAGGGTTCATGGTATTAACGATGACAGATATACAGGCGTTTGGCCATTTATTTTGCAAATCATTATAAGACGGTGTTTTCTTCCTCTTTCTAAAAGTGACTCCCAACCAACTTCCACTAAGATTTTATAGATGCTGACAAGTTTATTGGCGCCTGAAACTTTCTGGCCAATTCCTTCTGTATACATTTAATTTGATTACAGATTATGTCGACAATTTCAAGTTTAAACATTTCTTTTACGTCGATTGGGAAACGAGTTCAGACAACTTATACTAATCCCTCTTGACGGTTCCTGGGTTGGACCAGTACTTTGCGCCCGGGAAGGTCATAAAGAGCTTTTGCCTCCAGCGAGGTTCGAACCAAAACCTTCGGATCCGTAATCGGATACGTTACCATTGAACCACGGCGCTCTCAAGAAGCGGCCGTAGGAAGAACGAACGGGTGACTTCGTCTTATCCATGTTTACTACAAACAACGCAAACAACTTTTGCATTTAGCAGGACGTGCTATTTAATACTGGGCAAGTGAAGATACATATCTACATGTAAATCTGTTAATACATTTAAATAATGAGCATACATTGTGTCGCACATGCCTAAGTTAATACATGTATATGTCAAATTCAACGTATGCACACAAAACCTAAAACTTAAACGCCCAATATATTTCATCATGATGCGCAATGCCAGATGAAAAACCAGAGAGAAAAACTCACTTCCTAGGAAATGTAAAAAACTCTGGAAAACTGTGCAAAACGCATCATAAACCTACAATATAATAGTTTCAAAATGCAAAATTGCTTTCTTAAACAGATAAAGATGAATTGGCACATGCATTCATACTTTTACAATAAAAGCAAGTATTAAACTAAATACTAGCTATGGTTTAAAATAGAACCGAACAGCACGGTGTCCTGCGTAGAACTGACCACGTAGTACCCTAATACTAACTTCACCTTATTGGACAAAATCGCTCACGTGACATTCACGCTACAGTGACCCGCACTTCCCGAGTTTACGATACACATCGCTAAGACATATGTTCTGTGCTATAATTCGTAACTTACAATTATGTCCTACAAGCTAAAGAAAACTTAAGTTTGCATAAAGTATTTACAAGCTGCAACGCTCTGCTCATCAGGAATTATTTGGTTGCTCATCGTGAGCTTTACTTTAGGTGTGTCTGTTGTTTTGTGCGTATTATTGTAAACTACTCAAGTTTGACAGGATTGAACTTTTCTAGCAAGTTTAAGCCCACAATTCGATGTTTTTGATATCAGTTGTTTTGGCAACAGCTTGGTGACAATAAGAAATTATAGTAAAGCTAGTGCCGTCAACAACAAAAATTACATTAGAGGTCAATCCATCTACCATGTCGTTGATAAATATTAGAAAAAGAACAGAACCCAATACATTTGATCTTGGTGCTACATAAATGTGTAAACAAAGTGGAATATTGCATTTTACGATATTTCAAGGGGTATGACATCTGGTCTACTTGGTCGATATCAACCAGATAGTATGGCCATATATATATATGACCAAGTCTGAAGTTTCGTATGAAGTACAATTGTTAGAGTGTAAACGAGTTTTCATGTGGACGACGGACGACTCTCAACGATCTTGCAAAGGGTACATCTTGCAAAGTTGCTGTTAAGGGACGTTTATGATAATCAAGTAATGATATAAATTTATCCGGCTTTTGATTTTTAACATACTAGCATGATCCTTCTTATACCAAACCGTGAGTATATCGTAAAATATTAAGGATTTTTAAGATTTTAGGTTTTGCACCATTTTATTCACGGTGCTTGGTTCTGGGTGAACTGAATAGCATGGGAGGCCATGTACTCTGTATTTTACTAATCCCTGCACAATATCACCGAAGTCATAAAAAGATAGTTAGCCATTACTACAGATGAAAAGAAGAGGTTTTAAAATATTTTGCAGCAAAAAGAACAACGTACCGAACCGGTTAACTTTGGGATGATCATTTAAAACATATTCGTTGAGTCTTTCCGTACCTTTTTTTCGGAATCCACTATTTAGAATACAAAGATGTTCTACAAGCAGCTTCAATACAGAGTGGGAATGTATATGTCATCAGCATTTAGCTTTTATATATAATTATACTGCCCTTGAGTAAACAGATTCTAATCTAAATACTTTCAAACTCCAACGGCTACGCCTGGAACTCAATCAAATTTCAATTTTATAATCAACTTGTAAACTAAATGTTCCATATTCCTGCGAATTTGTCAATGCATATCTGCTTAATCGGTAGAGCAATTTGTGTATCTTTGTCCCCGTCTTTCGTGCTATTCTTGTTTTCTTGAACATTGTCAGTTTTGATTATACAAGTTTAAATTTCCTTGTCATGTATAATAGAGGTCATGAGGAGGTCATTTGTTCAAAATATATTAAAATTTAACCAGCGGTTACGAAGAAGAATTTTGATTTTTTTCTATATTCAAGTATTTTATTTAAGAAAATAACCCGAAAACCCTGGGAGTATACTTTAAATAAAAAGCCATAACCAAATTTCTACATTGGTCAAGTTTAAATAAGAAATGTTTGTGAAGGACCACTAAAGGACTATTCTGTTCTATATTTATCAATTTCTACCAAGTTGCTTAACTTTAAGCAAAGTGTAGGTGAGGAACGACGGACTTGGGGTAATCAAAAATTCCCCCAAATTTCTACATTGGTCAAGTTTAAATAAGAAATGTTTGTGAAGGACCACTAAAGGACTATTCTGTTCCATATTTATCAATTTCTACTAAGTTGCTTAACTTTAAGCAAAGTGTAGGTGAGGAACGACGGACTTGGGGTAATCAAAAACGCTAACAATGAGCACAATGTGCATGGGTGAGTTAAGCTATTAGAAAAATCATTAAAAATGTCTATGTTGTTTGTCCTCCAAAACATTGCACACACTGATTGCACCTCCAACTGCGCATAATACGATGAAGTTTAAAATCAGATCTTACTTCCCATGGTTTACAGTTTGTTACCGAATTTAGTAACGCACAAATCAAAACTAGATTGTATAAGTAAAAGGTCAAAGAAATTTATTGCGCAATAATTACATATGTGTAACTAATGATCATTAACTAGATGCTTATTTACATTCCATGACTTGAAGGTTTGAGGTTGGCCACTATTTGTGTAAGTATGTGTAACGGTGTCGAGATGTGTACTGGATATTAAGTATAATTTCAGATGCAGATAAAAAGACACTGTTCAAACCAATACTTAAAATTTGTTAAGAACTTAGCAACAATACGCCGATTGTGATCATAGCCCATCAAGTGATCTTAGGAGTTGTTCATGGTAAAGCTAGCCATTATAGACTTTTAGCAAAAGAGCCTATACTACGATTATCAAGTCAATGAATTTTTGCATCTTCACTAAAGCTTTTTTAAGCAATTATGAGACCATAATTATGATTCAGTGATGGATGTGTTACCTTAGGTATTGCCTTTTATTTCTTCTTCAATGTTTTTTTTTTCTGTGTCCTCTGCGGAAGTTCTGCCTTCCTTCCACACGGTCCATCACTTCATTCAATCTAGTTGTACAATATAGCACGTGACAAAAGTTGTGTGTGTGTGAGAGAGAGAGAGAGGGGGGGGGGGGGCGAATTCTTGTTCATATTCATTTGTCATATATATTTTGTTTTTAAATGTTAATGTTTAAACAATTCATTGTTTGATGATGTAATGTATTGTAAAATTGTGGCTATTATTTATAAAGAATACGGAATAAATCCGCACATATAATTAAAGTTCTTAATTGAATAATTACACAAATTGTGTCCAAGTTTACTCGATAATTAAATGAACTAGATGCAACTACATTTATGTCCTGCTTGACGAACGATGTCCAATTGGAAAGGTTTTCCCTTTATACTGCTAGTCTTTTTAATTCCCCCAAAACTATATTGCATTCCATATTGTCTTGAGCAGGTACACTTTGTAAAAAGGTGGTTTTAAAAGGTACACTCTGTAACAAGGTGGTTTTAACAGGTACACTCTGTAACAAGCTGGTTTTAACAGGTACACTCTGTAACAAGCTGGTTTTAACAGGTACACTCTGTAACACTCTGTAACAAGCTGGTTTTAACAGGTACACTCTGTAACAAGGTGGTTTTAACAGGTACACTCTGTAACAAGGTGGTTTTAACAGGTACACTCTGTAACAAGGTGGTTTTAACAGGTACACTCTGTAACAAGGTGGTTTTAACAGGTACACTCTGTAACAAGCTGGTTTTAACAGGTACACTCTGTAACAAGCTGGTTTTAACAGGTACACTCTGTAACAAGCTGGTTTTAACAGGTACACTCTGTAACAAGCTGGTTTTAACAGGTACACTCTGTAACAAGCTGGTTTTAACAGGTACACTCTGTAACAAGCTGGTTTTAACAGGTACACTCTGTAACAAGCTGGTTTTAACAGGTACACTCTGTAACAAGCTGATTTCAGCGTCTCCCAATTCAATTTTTAACATTGAGAATAGGAAGAAGGCAGAAAGATTCCAAAAATGGGGTAGTTTAATGCGACAGCTGTTCAATGTGTTCTTCTTTCAATGGGGTGCCGTAACGTTGTTAAGTACCGCCTCCATACCCAGTAAACCAGTTTATAAATTGTCCCGGTGCGTTGTTTCTTCAGTAGTTGTCCTATACATTGACAATGTAACAGATACAAAATTTAAAGTTAGAATATGAATAACAGGATCGTAAGAAATATACATGCCACACAGCTTATATGGGGTTACAGTGAGTTACTGTTCATTACCAATGTGATGTTACTGAAAAGTACATTCGAATCACATCAGCTGTCGAGAGATAAAAACATATTCGTTGCAGCTGCAGTATACTTGGTTTTCTGTTCGTTTTAAGGAGATTGGGTACACATATATTTAAGGTATTGAATCAAAATGTCAAGATAAGCTGCTGTTGAAATGCAAGCACTACCAGCAGATTGTTTTAATGTGTATTGAGCATCCTATTTTATGGTGTGACAGCTGGTCTCGACTCTCTAGGATGACAACATTTTAAACACTTCTCACGAAGACACCACTGTGAAATGTGGACGTGTTAATGTCAGCTTGTCGAATAATGGCACGTGCTTCACACTATTTTGAAAAATAAAATATTTTGCCGTGTATATTTAAGAAGCGTTTTTGATGTAATTCCTAATTTGAATTTTAAAATCTCAGTTTCGAACAACTGTGTGTGTGTGTGGGGGGGGGGGGGGTCCCGAAAATATGCATATAGCAGGTTTCAGCAAAATATCGTGCTAGCTAAGGATTTTCTTAAGGGTGTCATATTGGTAGGGTGACAATGAGTGAGAAAGTAGCTTAAAAAAGGGGGTAGGTGGGACAGATATTGCAACAAGCAGTGTAAAATATTACAATGTTTGCCAAGGTTTGTAGTTTATGAAACTGACGGCATAAATTGGCATAAGTGGTGGCGTTCCGAAAAATCCAAGATGGCCACCCAGTAATAAAATATGTAAACAATTATTACTTATTCTTAATGCTAGAAAAATATAAGTACTAAGTACTTATTCTTAATGCTAGAAAAATATAAGTAAGTAAAAGAAAAAGTACTTTGCAGAATTCTATTTTAATAAAAGTGGTTCTTGCGTTAAGGTCAATGTTATATTTAAGGTCATATTCAATGTCAAAGGTCAAATTTTGAGAAAAATACCAGTCTGAGCTAAAAGTGTTCATTTTATTTCTATTATTTACAGACATTGATATCAAGGGAGACATTTTTTTTATTGAAAATCAACATTTTCAAAACATTTTCAAATAAAGAAGATCATGTTTAGCGAATACTTTGACGTTTGTATGTATTATACACGTAATGGTAGGGTATTGGGGACGATAAAGGTGATCAAAAATAGGGGTATGTGGGAAAGTTATTGAATTATGCAGTAGTGTACATCAAATTGTTTGTCAGGGTTTTAGTAAAACCACTCACGTAAATTGGCATGCTTGGTAATATCAAATAAATCCAAAATCGCCGCCAAGATGGTCCCCAAATTATAAGATATGAAAAATGTATCAATTTTTGTTTTTAAAACACATTCTTATATCAAGGTTAAAGAACAAGTTGAGGTTACTTTTCATACAAAGTATTGCGTGCTCCTGTTGAAAGTAAATTTATAACAACTTCTTTTGTAAGTGCCTTGAATATATTCACTAAATCTTGGATATGTAAACTCATTTAATACATATAGGCGGCACATTTAATACATATAGGTGACATACAATGATGAATACGGGTGATCATACCTTAATAAGGGAAAAAATTTGTATGGGATGGATGTTAAAACCATTTATATTGTAAAATTGATCTACAAATATTCTTACAGACATAATTTGTAGCCTTTTTAGTGAGACCTGATGTGTTTTTGTTTATTACAGTAGATATCCATCTTCAAGCTCATTATCTGTTTCTACATTTGACAACATTGTAAACAACAGATGCTTCCATGAAGACTACCTTCACACGTACAAGCTTGGGTACATGGTTGTTCATTGCTGGAACAGATACACTCATCAGTGCAAAGATCTGAACACTTGCATACCAGATCACTCAAAGGTTCTGGTGGGGCTACAGCTTGAGTCATAAGTTGACGGGTGTACATACCGGTTTCGATATCCTAAGAATAACCTAGAGGAGAAAAAAACAACTCAGTAATGACCTCTAGATAAACAACTGATATGTACAGCGAAGTAAATGAAGAGTAAGGCTGTCATTTGTTGGTGGCATTTTCCGTGGTCTGACCCGTTTTTTGCCAAAGACTTGTGATGTGCGAATAGTATTGAAAGAGATGGTGATATTATACCCATACAGGAGACCAACAAACTTAAATGCTGCTACTTTGGATTCATTAGACAAAAATGAATATTTACCAAGCTCTGAGAGGTCTGTGAGTTCATAAGCGGAATGACACATCACTTTCCAATGCCCTGGTAAGAAAAGCAAGTGTCATAGCCAGTGAGGCAGTACACAAAAAGCATGATTTGTAACTGCTGCAAAGTTAATTTACTGAAAACTTCATGAATAGGGATGTATCTTGTTCGGTCCCGGTTTTGAAATAGATGGAATTCAATTCAATTGAGAAAAGTAATGAACAAGAAAAACAAATATATCAGTGTCCGGACTGAAAACAACCAATCGTTGTACACCATGCAATGCAGCATTTGCAACATGTAGAACAGTTCTATTGTCAGCTTATCCATGATTGGACGCTAATTCTTGGACATACTGTACACATGTGGACATGACTCTCAAAGTAGCATCCCCTAAACATCCGGCTACATAGACAACAGTGTTTTCGTCAAGTAGCTCATGGCAGTTTTCAGTGAAATACCTAGTAAATAGTCTTGTAAGTTCATTTTTTACTTTTTATTGAGGACACTACTCTCTTCCAGTCACCAACTATCACGTTGGGTTGAATAGCTACGGGTCCAGACATAGATGTATTTTCACTGCGAATTTTACGTGTTTGAGTGTTTGAGCTCCCATCAATATACCTGTCAAGAATGACATGAACCTGGTTAGCCCCATATTTGTGTGCTAGAATATACTGCCAAAATGATAAATCCATCATCTTATAGTCTTGGTTCCAGTTCTTGGCTGGAGCATATGAACAACAGCCATTCAGTGGAATCACTCACTGTAAAACTTTCAAACCCGCTGAGAATCTAAAGTTTCTCAAGGAAATCAGACTTCTTTGTAGAAATGAAAGAGCCATCATCAATGAACAAACTCAAAGGAACAGACGCATTTTCAAAAGATAGAACACGACTTAATGGCGCTTTCTTGAACGAAATTATTGCAAGAAGCCTCAGATACATTTCCTCACCATCAATAGGAAATTTACTTGATTTTGATCGACCTTGGGATTTAGACCTCAGTGTGATTATTTTAGACTTGGGTAAAGGGCCAAAGAATTTCTATATGTGTGATTCACCATTTTCTGTCACAAGTATTTCACCTACAAAACTTTTGAGTGCCTTGTGACCTGTCAACGTCATATATAATTTCAACACCTCTTGCAGAATTTACAATCCTAGACAGAGGAATCGACAGAGAAAATGGGTCGATAAAGGATCCACTCTCAAAAGGATCTACTCTCAAACAAACACTGCTGAATCATACATTTGTGTATGGAATGGTGTATCAGTATGATATCTGACAGACCTGGTTGATTTTGTTGATGAATAATTCATAGTATACTTTGCAGTCAAAGGTCTAACAAGAAACCAACGATTGAGAGCACCATTGTTGTGAGGTATACCTATATTGCCGCCCGAGGACTTCAAAGCTTTGTTTTCTGTGACTTCTAGGATGTAGTCAAACCATACAGAGGTAAAAGAACCATTTGTAAGTTTAGCTACAAAATTGCTATCTTTGTATTCTTCAACGATCTTTTTTGGAAGTCTATTGTTTTGCAAGAACATGTAAAGATTGAATCGAGAATACACCGTCCTATTTGAGGAAAACAAAAAAGGCAAAGGCGTTACTTTTGCATAATGATTTGCTTGCCTTGATCCATGCCTCGAGGATGACAAATAGATTTTCATGGGTAAAGACACTTCCGACAAATAGTCATCCCAGAATCGAAATAGTGGGGAGGATGCTCTTCCCTCCGCCCTGAATGAATCCATGAGTGGCATTTAGTCTTCTTGTATGTCATGTATGAGCTTTTGTACCTCAGCAACATTTTTTAAGCAGTCAGCATTAAGATGTTTAAACCTTTGTCACAAACATGAGTGAATTGACTTTGAAGATTCCTCGGCCCATTTCAGGAACTGATAAAAAATCGTCTGTTCAAAACTTCATCAACCATTATCAGAGCACGCAATGCTCTGTCAAAGTCTTTGTCTGATAGGATAGGTTCTGCAGTTACACGAGCAAATACATCTGACTCAACTAGCAACTGCCTGAGACCTGTATCACCATATATGTAACCTATCCCACCAAAGATGGAAATCATAAAGTGCATACCCCCTCTAGTGGCTAAACACCTTCAGATCCCCTTTGATTGGCACAAACGATTTTAGTGCCTTCGTCAGTAGACCCATGTCAAATGCAATTGGACAAACATTTTGTCCCAATGCATTCATTTGTTCCATTAGTACGCTTGAGTACAGTATAAACTGTGTTCAAGTCATTTAGTGCAGCCATAATGATTGGACTGAATGTTATATCGGATTTATCCGCACTGTCACTACATCATTTTGAATGAGAGACTGAAACACAGTCCAAGAAGGAAATTGGTTATCTGGCACTGCCCCGTCATCACAAAGGCGACCGGCTAGTGTATGTCTTGCAACTGCGAGTTTTGCGTCTTCGGGTTCAGGATGATCAATTTCATCAAGACGCACAGGAGGTTCCAGCACTTGAGATGGTCTTTTGTCAGGGTTATTATATACCATTGTGTGAGCAAAACCTCTGCCTACTTTAATCAAGTATGATGAGTATTAAAGCAGCTTGTTCACAGATGATCGGTAAAGGTATTATCTTTTGCTCATTAATGTTGCTGAAGATTTTGTTTCCTAACAAATAAACTTGGGAAGTGTAAGTTACCGCAATTTTATTGCCACTTCGGCAAAATCGGTTAATTAAAGAAAACGGTAACCCCGAAGCAGGTGTTTGTGGTACCACGAGACACATTCCGCAATATGGCGTATACACCACGCACGAAGAATGAGATCAGTCAAGCGACGACAAATAAAAGTCTAAATATAGATTTTATAAATCTAAACATAGTTTCAGTGCCGTTTGTAACGATGGGTTAGTCACCCATTTTTTTAAATCCCGGATTTGGTTGACCATGCGTCTTTAGAGTGGTAGATATAGATGAATAACACTTATAGTTTCAAATCAAATTCTTAGTCAATGACCGTCTGTGAACGAGCTGCTGTAAAGCAATGGATAAATAATAAAACAATATCATTACACAGAACATTTTCATGGTATTTGGTTTTACTAAAGTATACTGTATAACTTTTTGGTAAAAACATTCTGTGTGTGTGATAACTTGCTCATTCTTTAATAATGTTATACATGTATAACATTTTCTATGAATTTCGTTACCCAATCTTTTTGTATTTTTTAAGCTTTGAGCACCAACTTGTGTGATAAAATTTCAATAGATCGTTCGGTACCCAAGGGATCCTGCTAGAAATTAAATGTATTGTTCACTTCTTGCAGCTTGCACCAAGATGCTTGTCATTGCATGGGTAGACTTTTTGCCACCGAGTGTGTTCTCATTGTGGTCCATATTGTCAGCAGCAGCTATTATATGATCACCCCAAGTAAATTGCACACGTTCGGGAAAGTACAAGTCCACCTTTTCATGATAAAACATATTTGTCGAATTCTATGTTATTTCAAAGATTTATATATAAACATATATTCTAAGCCTCCTCTCATGGTATATTTGTAGAGTTTTTATCTACAGAATCTGCAAGTTTGATCCCATGGGAGAGCATCTTCCAGGTGCAAAATTCTAGTTTAATCCAGCAACTATCGATAGGGCTGTTAGCATAAATTAGAATAAACTAATATAAATTGACGTAAAAAATGTTAAACTACATTAAATTATTTTGAAATTTTTAGATATAGTGTGTGTGTGTGTGTGTGTGTGTGTGTGTGTGTGTGTGTGTTTATGAAAGTGTCCATTGTTTGTTTTTTTACTGTAAATATGTAAATATGCTCAGAAACTTATATATAACTGAAAACTATATCTGATGGTAAAATAACTGATGGTGTCCGATTCTGAACGGATGCCATGTGTAACGCAGCAGATGTTAAGAAATGTCTGACCTCAGAGTAGGAAAACGTATATCAATGTGCGTGGAGGTCTTCAATCAGTGTCTTACTTACATATGGATGGTGCAAGTAAACTGATAAACCTAGATGCTTTGAGGTTATTACTGGCTTTACAAGATATGCTATGTCTGAACATATAGACAGTTCTTGCTGATCAAGTGTAACATCATTTATGTCAGTTTTATCCATATCATCTGCCAGCCATTTTATAAACAACATTGAATGATGATCAAGAAAGTCTTTCTGAGATTCAGTGCTAATTTCTGATGAAGAAAAGTACTCATTTTGTAAACAAGATGCTTTCAGACTAATAGCTGCCATATGCATAATTGCTAATTCATGTTCCTCAGAGTATTCATAACTGTCAGTCCAACTAACATATAGTTCAGTTTGTTCCTCAACAGCCCGCAGAGTTTTTTGTTAAACAACAGACTTGCATCAACAATAGTCAAGCTATGTGAATACACAAGGTCAGATAGACCTAAATAGAAATAAATCGCAGCTCTGGCCAGACACGTTTCAGTGTATTTTTAATCACTTTCCCAGTGAGATGGCATGTATCGATGTTTATATTTTTTATTGTGAGACTTCTTGTACAAGAGATTTAATTTTTATTAGCTCATACACAGATTTTTGTGTTTCAATTGATTCATATATTTCAGATTTAAGGTATTCGCATGCAGTTTCGAGTTCATTTATATTTCCCCTGATTTTGATTTGACTTTAACATGTTGATCAGACAAATAAGTGGCTAAACATCTTTTTTCCTGTGGTAGCGTGCTTCTACAGCGACAAGATTTCCCTTAAACTAAGTAACCGGGACTGAAGCACGTAGTCACCTTTTGCAGCATATATATTTAAGAGTTTTGTGTATAGCTTTGAATTTCGTCTATGTAACCCTCAATTTTTTTACCACTGTTGTCTGTTTTACACTACACTTTTTCCCACATATAAAACAGTTTTCCTTCCAGCAAAACTCATAAGTATAAAAATTTGACCTAGTTGATCTAGATTGTACTGCGTCATCTTTTCTATTATGTTCTTCCTCCTTTGTTTTAGTAGTAAAAAAGGGATGGAGAAACTTTGATCTACACGCTTTATGATAGACTCATTTCTCCATTTTTATTTTATCTTGACTCGCAACAACATTTGAAGAAAAGTCATCTGATTTCTCTACACACGGACAGCAAGGATTCAAATTTTGCAGGATTTAAGGTGGTTTTGTCTTCATTAAATGTTTTTTTACAAAAACAACAAGCATGATCGATAAATGTTAGTTTTCGCTTTCAATTCGGCGTAAGCCCTTCCAGCGATTCGTCCATTTTTTATCATAACTGAAACAAACGGGGAACTATTTTGATGAGGAACATTATACATACACACCGCTTTATAAACATACTTGTTCTTTTCAACGCTATTTCAACAACAATAACGCTGTCAGAGAATAAATTATTATTATTAATATTTGTTTGAGCGTTTGTATATGATGAATTATATATGCCAAACTTACAGGCGTGTTTACATTATATACAATAACAGGCATAAACAGAACTATACAGGAAATTGAAATAAAAGTTTATCATTTTAATGTAGTCGTTATTACTTTAGGTCATTCATAACCTGTTAAGGTTACTTACATTGTGCTCCAAGTAAAAAAGAAACGAAATGATATTGATAAATTTGTCTTGAATCTTGAATTTTCCCTCAAATAAACTTTTGATTGGTGTATATGTAAAATATGCCTCACTAAATTAGTCCTTTACACCTTTCCCTTATAAAACACATATCTCTGTTTTTTCATTTAGGACCAAACAAAACTGAAATTTTGAAAATGTATTATTGATTAAAAATACCTATATATACATAAACACACGTTTTAAACATGTATTCAAAACATGATTGTAGAATATATATATATATATATATATATATATATATATATATATATACACTGCTATTTGGGACAATTTTATTTTATTTTTATGTTTTATAAATTATTTGATGGAGGGAAAAAATATACTCAAAGATGATAAGTATGTTAGATTTTTTATTTTAAAATATATCTATTTTAAGAAATTGAATCATGTTCTTATGTGATCAGTTTGAAGCACTTAGACTGTCGGCCATCTTGGCGGCCATTTTTGATTTATTTGAAATCACCAAGTATGCCAATTTATGAAAGTAGTTTTACAAACTACAAACCCTGACAAACAGTTTGATATAAAACACTGCATAATTCAGTAACTATCCCATAAACCCCTATTTTTGATTACCGTTATAGTTCCAAATAACCCTACCACTACGTGTATAATACATACAAATGTCAAAGTATTAACTAAATATGATCTTTTTTTATTTGAATATGCTTTGAAAATGTTGATTTTCAATAAAAATAATGTCTCCCGTGATATCAATTTCTGTAAATAATAAAAATAAAATGAACAATTTTAGCTTAGACTGGTATTTTTCTCAAAGTTTGACCTTTGACCTTGAATATGACCTTGAATATAACCTTGACCTTAACGCAAGAACCACTTTTATTAAAATGCATTCTGCAAAGTACTTTTTCTTATTCATATTTTTTTAGCACTAAGAATAAGTAATAAAACAATTGTTTACATATTTTAGCTTTATTTTGTTACTTGGCGGCCATCTTGGATTTCTCGGAACACCACCACTTATGCCATTTTATGCCGGCAGTTTCATAAACTACAAACCCTGACGAACATGTTGGTATATAACATGGCTTGTTGCAATACTTATCACCCTACCATATACATCAAATACGGTATCTATGGTAAAAGAAAATTCGTAAAACACTATATATTCGCTATTTATGCTTACTCATACATGCAAACATACATACATACATACATACATATCAATTTCAATATGTCAATTTGATTCGACGAAATAAGATTTAACATGTCATATAAGAAATGCAATCCTGTTACTGCGACTAGGCTGTTCTAATATATATGGATGCGTGAACAGAGAAATTGTTTAAGACATTTGATTTTTTTTTTCAAACTGTTGTAAAACCGACTTTGTTTTATGTGAAGCACGGTACAGAGCGGTATACTGAAAAATGAAGCATTATATTATAAATGGACCAGTTAAGCAATTAATGATTTATATGGTGTACTTTAATGAAGCATACGACAATGTCATATGAATAAATTTGCCTTCTAATCATACTTACACAATGCAAATGATCAAGGCGTGTGTGAAAACTGGTACCTAGAGAATTTAACAGATGACCTTGATGATCTTGATATACAACCAGCAGAGCGCAGTAATTACAGGGCTTATTAAGTGGAGTTTACGGCTGGTTTACGTTCGTTCTTGCAATCAAACAGTGGTCAGAGCCTTAATTCCGGGAACACACCACAACGACGGTAAAATGCCGCGACGTTTATCAGAGATGGTCTACAGTGTGGGCAGTATCGATATCAAATTTCGACAGCTGATGGATTCATACATCAAATCTATTTTTTTCACCATTAATATGTCGTGTCATGATAATAAGCTACAGGTAAATATTCATTCAGTAAAACGCTGAATTACTATTACACAGGTCCTTTGGTAAACACTGTCAATAATTTCGCTAAATTACGGACATATAACCATTTCAAAACCGAATTTGACCCGGAAAATATATTTTAAACATTTCAAAGCGTGAAAGATCTACTCTTGCACAATTTCGATGCGGCATACTACCTCTGAGACAGGTCGTTATGTAAACGAACGAATAAAGGAACGTTTGTGTACGTTTGAAAAATGGTGATATAGAACAGAGACTCATTTTCTGCTTGAATGTGTTAGATTCAGACATATAAGAGAATATACTTTCAAAGATTTTATTTAAAATCCAATATTTATTCAGAAATCTGCCGAGAAGATAGCCATCCTTTTAGATGAACACACCAGAAGAAAAGCTGCAGAGTTTCATTTCTGTGCATTTGATTTTGGACGTAAGCTGCTTTTTTCATAACTTGAAATGCTTCAGGTTTTTTTCATTTTTTTTTTTTTTTTTTTTTTTTTTTTTTTTTTAATTAACATTTTCAACAGAACATTTCCAAACCAGGATTCTTCAACATTACCAACAAAGATCAGTTTTATCTTAACTTTCATATTGGCATAAGCTGTTTAAAGTATGGCGTTTGTATGTCTCAACAGTGATTTATTAGCCCATAATTTTATATGCTTACTAACTTATTGACTTACTTACTATAAGTCAACCACAGCTTAAAATTGTGTCATTAAACGCTTAGCATATAAAGTGTTGTTCAGAAACTGTTTGACCTGGTATCATTCGACAGTTTTGAAATGTTCCATATTTCTGCCACTGTTCGTTAACATTATGTGTCTCGGGGCCGCCGTGGCCGAGCGGTTACAATCATGGACTACAAATCTTTCAGCCCCTCACCGCTGTGGGTTCGAATCCCGATAGGGACTTTGGATTTTTCATGTGAGGAAGCCTTCCAACTGGCTTGCGGTAGGTCGATGGTTCTACCCGGGTACCTCTGTGTACTTGGGGTCTTCCTCCACCTGTAATTAGCTGGACGTCGCTATATGATTGAAATACTATCGCAGCGACGGTAAACCCCAATACAACAACAATATTATGTGTCCCAAAATGAATGAAATGAAGTCATTGAGACAATTTCAATGTGTTAGGTAGGTGCACTTTGTAAAGTCACTTGTATGCAAACAGCCACCATTGATGCATGCTGCTTAAAGTTTCTCGTTTGTGAAATGTTTGAGGTATGTATCACAGTTTAAGATGTGAAGTCTGCACTGTGTAATAATGATTTAATGCCATGAAGTACTGAGAGCTGGCAGATGACCAAAATAGTCAGATTCAATAGTCAGACCAAAGAACTACGTTCGAATCTTTAAGATATTTATACATATATCTGTAGCAAAAAAAATGGTTGAAAAATATGTTCTTTGGAGATTTACCATCGCTGCAGCAGTATTTCATATAGCGACGTCAAGCAAATTACAGTTGGAGGAAGACCCCGAATACACCAAGGCATATATATGATAGCATATAAATAAATAATTGCTGCAATTGTTTTTAGATCTATTACAAAAGGATCTTGCAACCAGTACATGCATTTGTTTACAGAATAGAATATATAATGAATCATAACGCAGGTGGTTGTTTGTCTATTATTGTGCGATACTAAAATAGCTGACTGTATGATAGCTGCTTTTGATGTTAGTTAAATGTGCTAGACTGTTCTCCTACATTACAAAATTTGAAGACAAATGTGAATTTCACTCACGGGAAACATAGTTATCATAGCACACTTATTCCGGAATATCTGACACATAAAATTTCAAAAGGAAAGCCATATTTCAATCAAACTTTCTTCGAATTGCAAGATAATAAAGATGGAAATTGGCTGCAAGTAAGACAATGAGCCCATGCAGATACATATCTCATATTAGAGCATGCTCAAGTACACAACAGAATGGTAAGCCATGAAATAGCATTATGAGTAATTTATTACCTCGCCAGATATGCGATATAGTATTGTGTTTCTGTAAGACATAAACGTTGCAATAGCCTTACTGACATTGTATTACTACTTTACGTAATTGATAATCTTAATGGTTGGGGATAGAAAATGAAGGAATAAGTTAAGCTGGTGACGTATGTCGGCTTATTTTAGAACATTATTTGACAAAAAATGATTAAAAAAAGTATAATTACGAGCTTTCGAGCCACGTGTGCAAGTTTACACGATGTTGGATACTTTTAAGCTTTCGTCGTATACTATCGAATGAAAATATACATTACGAATAGTGCAATCGAAATTTCTGATAAACAACAACAGCAAGGAAAGAAACACAACATGTTAATTAATAGCTGTGAGATGTTGATGGGTGGGTTAAAAAATAGAGAATGTAAAATGGTTAAATTATGTGCCAATTATTTTTCATGCAGCGATCAAAATAATAAGCATAGTTAATAAGCAAAGAGCCCCCTTTTCCAATTATACTGAGACAGTAAAACTTCAGTGCAGATGTTCATCACGTTCGGTCCGAAGCATGTCTTTATGTCCACCTTAAAAAGTAATTTAATAAACGACGAAATACAATCAGGTATTCATAAAAAATCAGTCGGGATATTTTATCCAAATTCCGTGTTCCGATGTAAATGTTTCACTTTGTTTACGATGTTGCGTAACATTTTCCCCTAAGTGTACGATTTTAAACCAATGACAATTGTGCAAATATCCTGCTGCATCATCCGTAAATAGGCCAAAACTGAGATTAGATAGCTACGTCATAGTCTGGATACGGATTCCCCCCTTCCAAACACACATTGTTTCTCATCAAGTGTCATTGTTATTTATTTCGTATAGATAACGGACATGATTTTTGTACATCTTTGAATTATACTACCAGCATGTTATTATTATCCCCCTTTATAAAGTATTGCATTGCGAAAGGTTGCAATCTTCACATTCTGTCACTAATTTAAATCCGATAAAATGCTTTGATGAAAACGCCAAATTTATTAAACTTCAAAATATATTACTTAAGCAATGTGGAAGCGTCGCCGATGTTAATGTGACGATATATAGCCCGTTCGGCTCCATATTCAATCATGCAGTACCCCTCCATGGGTCATAAATTAAAAATAAAAAAGAAGGAAGACAGTATGCATACCGGAAATGAAGTCTCGTTTAACATCAGTGATAATAATACGTATACTACCTAAAGTTTACATAGCACAAAGACGTATGTAAAAGCAGATTACTTTTCTTTAAAAACAAATTGGTAAAAACATGAACTATCTTTAAAAAAAAGATATCCGGGCGTTGATGGGGATTAAAGTAGAATGGTCATATGATGTAATGGGTCCCCTTCACCACCATTGGCGGGTTAAACATATAGTAAGCAAAGACAAAAGTGACCATGAATTTGATCATTGCAATGGAGCGCATTTGAACCTTCTTTCAGTCATTCGAAAACGGGTAAACAGACTATACTATACTGAAGATGTTTATAATGTTCGACCTGAGTAGGTCTTCATGTGCATCCAAGAGATATAATAAAACTATATTTATCAAAGAAACTGTGAATCAGTTCAATTATGTTGTTAAAACTCGTGAATACGAAGCATATTTTCTGCTAGTTGTCATCTCAACAAACACTTTTGTGCGTAAACATTTTTCTACCAATGAAAATCGTTCAAATATTTTGTCTATTTTGCGTCATCACCCGTAAATAGTTAAAAATAATAATAAAATAATAATGACAACAATACAAAACAAGTACCACTGTCAGGCAAATAACGAAGTGTACGAAATAAGCCACTCCTTACTTTGTGACACACACTTAGCTAGCTAATTTGTATCTATTTGCAGCTCGTACAAATGTAAATGGCTTTATAATAGTTCTAATACATATTCAACTGTCGTTTACAAATTATTTTTGTGTGTTACAAGGTTGCAATCATTAAGCTTTTTTCTTAAATATTTATTCTCTAACATCTGAAAAGATCATTTTATAGAAGCAACATTCGACACATGCTGGCTTTCTCAGATACACCGCCGGGACTAGAGAATTTAAATGTACTCATAGACTCCCTTTTAGTATCTATCCAAAATAAAAGCAGAGCAAATCTCTATCAAGTATATAACTGTATTAGTAATAATGCAATAATAATAATTATGATATATCTTTGAAGTGCTTACATTTGTTGATGAGAGAGAGAAAGGGGGGTAGGTCTGATGACGAAGTAAACCTTAGAAAGGGAACCTAACTATAATGGTCGGAATAGTAAGGTGGTCCTAATTCTGAGGTTGTCCTTGAATGAGGTTTAACTGTAAATTTATATATCTCAAACTCACCAGTTAATTGGGTCAAATGATATACACTTACTTTCTATGGTACAAAGTAACCGGAAGAGCTTCATGTAGGTATATATGGATTTTCATTGAATACAGTTACATTTCTAAATTGTTCTACTATCTTAACGGCAGATGCCCCACCAAAGTATTATTGTAGTGCAATTACACTGTTGAATCTATACCGAATAATATCTAATTGTAGCAGTTTACTTGCAACTTTTGAATCCTCTGTCAAATCAAGACGGATATAGGTGTGAGAACTCAGGAGTTTGCTGTTGCCGTGACAGTTTATCAGTCATATATATAACATTTGTTGACAGAGATCGCGTCAAAACATGCTACTTTAGAGAAAATAGCATTGTTTATTGTATTTGTCACAGCCTGTGTTCGGCGAGTGACTTAATGATATGCCCCAGTTTTGTGAACATGGGGTATGAGCTGATTTGGAAACAGACGTAAGTTACAATGTACTAGACGAAAGTCAAAAAGCAAAATGCACCTCCACACAGTTTTTTCTCCTCCACACAGTTTTTTCTCTTTTTTTTTTCTTCTTCTTCTTTTTGAAACAGACGTAAGTTACAATGACTAGACGAACACCAATTAGCAAAATGTATTCCCTCTCCACCCCAGCATCCCCCCCCCCCCAACACACACACCTTTTTTCTATCAATATCGCTGACGTCTGAACACGATTTTTTCACGGTTTTTATCTACACATTTCTAGGCATGAAACATCGTAATTTCAAACAGACCCTTATTTTAACTTTTTCTCTTCCCATGACAAGCTTAAGTTATCTCGTCCAATTGCGTGTTCTTAAAATAATTTAGCCTCTTAGACTTCTCCATGGGATAAATCCTAAAGAATAAAGTTAGCCGTTGGGTTTATCAAATTATGTTATATTTCGATTACTGTACGCTTATAAGTTTGATATAATTCGGGTTGTTGAGAGAATGTCTGATTTCTCTATCTGATACAGGTTTTAGCTGGTGATCACTATCTTGAATTAACATTCTACAAGACTTTGTCAATTACAGTAATCATCATTTAGAATTCGACGTTTCGCTATAGCTTCATCTCGTATGCCATATTTTAACTATTGGCAAACGGAGTATCTGGTGGTCAGTTGCCACTGGCATTGTTACGAACGAGGATACGATGAAACCACCGAGCGGATTTATCAATTTTCTGACCATCTCTTAAGTGTGAACACAATTAGTGACTTCTAATGTAAGTCTCGCTGCAGTCAAATCTACAAACTCGGATCGAGGCTTTCACATGTAACAAACCTTTATTGGGAAAACTTGCGCTGGAAAATTTGTTGAGTCGTGGAATTCTATCTTCTCAGGAGTACAGTATCCCATAACTTGAACTGCAGAGCTGCGGTTTGAGTCATAGTTAGGCTTGAGAGACCGAGAAAAGAGGAAAAGTTGAATTTGTCAAAATGTTTATTTATTTAGATACACTATTTATAACTTTACATTTAAATGTGAAATTTAGAATTTTATGTTAATCAGTTTCTTTAAAACTCAAGGATAATTTCCTATTCTACTTCATGGCAAGATGGTAGGACGGAGGTTCACTTGGATTGTTCTATTGGTTAGTGAATATACAGGTAATATAGTATGTGTGTATTTTATGTGTATGTCTTTAATCTGATTTTTTCTTTCTTTTTTTCCTTTTTTTTTTTTAAGATTTAGCCTGTGTATCAGGGTGTCTTATTCATTTCAGCTGGTTTCGGATAATCCTGATATCCTTAATAGAGAAAGATCTTAGCTTAATTACACAATTCAAATACTACATACATATTAAGAACGGTTTAATGAAAATTAATACATACTTTAATTTGTTTGATTAAATGCTTTTATGTTTATTTAAAGATGTAAAATGTAAATTAATTGCATAGTTCAATTATAACTTCTATATGTTATCCAAAATTATAAGCCTGTGATTACTGATACACATTTTCATTTTTTAAAGAATTATCAAACCTAAAATGGACTTCATACTGACTTGTAAGTTTGTTAAGTTAATAATGTGGCGTCTTAAATTTAAAAGTTTGGATAATGTATTCTCAATACATACTTGAATATCTGATATTATTTGATGTGGAGTATAGGTTTTTATGAAAATATACAGGTACAAGAGGTGCGAATCAAGAATTGTAGCCCGTGATACTTTTCTTTGTGATATTTTAAACAATCATAAAATCATATTTTCGAATGAAAAACAATCCATTGAAGGAACAATTCTAAATCATATTGCTCTTCATTTGACATTAATGCAATGTAAGCATGAATAGATAGTGTCAGTATTTTTATGAACACGTTTAAATTCTCTACACACGGACAGCAAGGATTTAAATTTTGCAGGATTTAAGGTGGTTTTGTCTTGATTAAATGTTTTTTTTACAAAAACAACAAGCATGATCGATAAATGTTAGTGTTCGCTTTTAATTCGGCGTAAGCCCTTCCAGCGATTCGTCCATTTTTTTATCATAACTGAAACAAACGGGGGACTATTTTGATGAGGAACATTATACATACACACCGCTTTATAAACATATTTGTTCTTTTCAACGCTATTTCAACAGCAATAACGCTGTCAGAGAATAAATTATTATTATTAATATTTGTTTGAGCGTTTGTATATGATGAATTATATATGCCAAACTTACAGGTGTGTTAACATTTTATACAATAACAGGCATAAACAGAAATATACAGGAAATTGAAATAAAAGTTTATCATTTTAATGTAGTTCGTTATTACTTTAGGTCATTCATTACCTGTTAAGGTTACTTACATTTTGCTCCAAGTAAAAAGAAACGAACTGATATTGATAAATTTGTCTTGAATCTTGAATTTTCCCCCAAATAAACTTTTGATTGGTGTATATGTAAAATATGCCTCACTAAATTCGTCCTTTACAATTTTCCCTTATAAAACACATATCTCTGTTTTTTTATTTAGGACCAAACAAAACTGAAAATTTTAAAAACCAAATTTAAATCCTTATTTGAAATATAGTTTAATATCTATTAATACAAACATTATTAAAAATATTGTGATATATATATATATATATATATATATATATATTATGGGCAACTTATATTATTTTTTTATTTTAAAATATATCTATTTTAAGAAATTGAATCATGTTCTTATGTGATCAGTTTGAAGCACTTAGACTGTCGGCCATCTTGGCGGCCATTTTTTATTTATTTGAAATCACCAAGTATGCCAATTTATGAAAGTGGTTTTACAAACTACAAACCCTGACAAACAGTTTGATATACAACACTGCATAATTCAATAACTATCCCATAAACCCCTATTTTTGATTACCGTTATAGTTCCAAATAACCCTACCACTACGTGTATAATACATACAATGTCAAAGTATTAACTAAATATGATCTTTTTTTATTTGAAAATGCTTTGAAAATGTTGATTTTCAATAAAAAATAATGTCTCCCGTGATATCAATTTCTGTAAATAGTAAAAATAAAATGAACAATTTTAGCTTAGATTGGTATTTTTTATTGGTTTTATAACATGGCTTGTTGCAATACTTGTCACCCTACCATATACATCAAATACGGTATCTATGGTAAAAGAAAATTCGTAAAACACTATATATTCGCTATTTATGCTTACTTATACATACATACATACATACATACATACATATCAATTTCAATATGTCAATTTGATTCGACGAAATAAGATTTAACATGTCATATTAGAAATGCAATCCTGTTACTGCGACTAGGCTGTTCTAATATATATGGATGCGTGAACAGAGAAATTGTTTAAGACATTTGATTTTTTTTTCAAACTGTTGTAAAACCGACTTAGTTTTATGTGAAGCACGGTACAGAGCGGTATACTGAAAAATGAAGCACTATATTATAAATGGACCAGTTAAGCAATTAATGATTTATATGGTGTACTTTAATGAAGCATACGACAATGTCATATGAATAAATTTGCCTTCTAATCATACTTACACAATGCAAATGATCAAGGCGTGTGTGAAAACTGGTACCTAGAGAATTTAACAGATGACCTTGATGATCTTGATATACAACCAGCAGAACGCAGTAATAGTGGAGTTTACGGCTAGTTTACGTTCGTTCTTGCAATCAAACATTGGTCAGATCCTTAATTCCGGGAACCCACCACAACGACGGTAAAATGCCGCGACGTTTATCAGAGATGGTCTACAGTGTGGGCAGTATCGATATCAAATTTCGACAGCTGATGGATTCATATATCAAATCTATTTTTTTCACCATTAATATGTCGTGTCATGATAATAAGCTACAGGTAGATATTCAATCAGTAAAATGCTGAATTACTACTAAACAAGTCCTTTGGTAAACACTGTCAATAATTTCGCTAAATTACGGACATATAACCATTTCAAAACCGAATTTGACCCGGAAAATATATTTTAAACATTTCAAAGCGTGAAAGATCTACTCTTGCACAATTTCGATGCGGCATACTACCTCTGAGACAGGTCGTTATGTAAACGAACGAATAAAGGAACGTTTGTGTACGTTTGAAAAATGGTGATATAGAACAGAGACTCATTTTCTGCTTGAATGTGTTAGATTCAGACATATAAGAGAATATACTTTCAAAGATTTTATTTAAAATCCAATATTTATTCAGAAATCTGCCGAGAAGAAAGCCATCCTTTTAGATGAACACACCAGAAGAAAAGTTGCAGAGTTTCTTTTCTGTGCAATTGATTTTGGACGTAAGCTGCTTTTTTCATAATTTGAAATACTTCAGTTTTTTTGTTGTTTTTTTGTTGTTTTTTAATTAACATTTTCAACAGAACATTTCCAAACCAGGTTTCTTAAACATTACCAACAAAGATCATTTTTATCTTAACTTTCATATTGGCATAACCTGTTTAAAGTATGGCGTTTGTATGTCTCAACAGTGATTTATTAGCCCATAATTTTATATGCTTACTAACTTTTTTTCTAACCTACTATAAGTCAACCACAGCTTAAAATTGTGTCGTAAACGCTTAGCATATAAAGTGTTGTTCAGAAACTGTTTGACCTGGTATCATTCGACAGTTTTGATATGTTCCATATTTCTGCCACTGTTCGTTAACATTATGTGTCCCGGGGCCGCCATGGCCGAGCGGTTACAGTCATGGACTACAAATCTTTCAGCCCCTCACCGCTGTGGGTTCGAATCCCGATAGGGACTTTGAATTTTTCATGTGAGGAAGCCTTCCAGCTGGCTTGCGGTAGGTCGGTGGTTCTACCCGGGTACCTCTGTGTACTCGGGGTTTTCCTCCACCTGTAATTAGCTGGACGTCGCTATATGATTGAAATACTATTGCAGCGACGGTAAACCCCAATACAACAACAACATTATGTGTCCCAAAATGAATGAAATGAAGTCATTGAGACACTTTCATATGACATATAGCAGAAGTGCAAGATGTTTTTATGTAAAAGTTGTATTTTGTCTTTTCGATTACAGAATCATGTACCGAACGATCAAAATACTATAATGCGAGTAATATATTTCAATGTGTTAGGTAGGTGCACTTTGTAAAGTCACTTGAGTATCAGCTTCGTGGTCACTTGTATGCAAACAACCACCATTGATGCATGCTGCTTAAAGTTTCTCGTTTGTGAAATGTTTGAGGTATGTATTACAGTTTAAAATGTAAAGTCTGCACTGTGTAATAATTTCATTTGATCTAGAAAGGGTGATTTAATGCCATGAAGTACTGAGAGCTGGCAGATGACCTAAATAGTCAGATTCAATAGTCAGACCAAAGAACCCTGAATACACCTAGGCATATATATGATAGCATGAACTACAATATTGTTGTTGCATAAAATTGTTATGTTTTAAGCGAATGTACTTTAGAATATTTAACTCATATTGACGATGCCATGTAGATAACTTCAAACAGGACTTCCGTTAATTCGTCCATAGTATTTTCAAATACTATGGTCATTATATGGTTATTATTTGTGTTGTACTTGATTCTCCATATATAGTATTTTGCTCTGTGCTTGATATGGTGTGACTGGAGTGTGCAAACTTATATTCTTTTAGTTCTCTTTTCATATATTTTATAAGTTGTTTCTCCCCCCCTTTCTCTCTCTCTCGTAAATAATTGCTGCAATTGTTTTTAGATATATTACAAAGGATCTTGCAACAAGTACATGCATTTGTTTACAGAATAGGAATATCTAAATAATGAATCATAACGCAGGTGGTTGTTTGTCTTTATGTCCACCTTAAAAAAGTAATTTAATAAACGACAAAATACAATCAGGTATTCATAAAAAATCAGTCGGGATATTTTATCCAAATTCCGTGTTCCGATGTAAATGTTTCACTTTGTTTACGATGTTGCGTAACATTTTCCCCTAAGTGTACGATTTTAAACTAATGACAATTGTGCAAATATCTTGCTGCATCATCCGTAAGTAGGCCAAAACTGAGATTAGATAGCTACGTCATAGTCTGGATACGGATTCCCCCCCTTCCAAACACACATTGTTTCTCATCAAGTGTCATTGTTATTTATTTCGTATAGATAAATGACATGAAATTTTGTACATCTTTGAATTATACTACCAGCATGTTATTATTATCCCCCTTTATTAAGTATTGCATTGCGAAAGGTTGCAATCTTCACATTCTGTCACTAATTTAAATCCGATAAAATGCTTTGATGAAAACGCCAAATTTATTAAACTTCAAAATTTATTACTTTAGCAATGTGGAAGCGTCGCCGATGTTAATGTGACGATATATAGCCCGTTCGGCTCCATATTCAATCATGCAGTACCCCTCCATGGGTCATAAATTAAAAATAAAAAAGAAGGAAGACAGTATGCATACCGGAAATGAAGTCTCGTTTAACATCAGTGATAATAATACGTATACTACCTAAAGTTTAAATAGCACAAAGACGTATGTAAAAGCAGACTACTTTTCTTTAAAAACAAATTGGTAAAAACATGAACTATCTTTAAAAAAAAGATATCCGGGCGTTGATGGGGATTAAAGTAGAATGGTCATATGATGTAATGGGTCCCCTTCACCATTGGCGGGTTAAACATTATAGTAAGCAAAGACAAAAGTGATCATGAATTTGATCATTGCAATGGAGCGCATTATAACCTTCTTTCAGTCACACGAAAACAGGGAAACAGACTATACTATACTGAAGATGTTTATAATGTTCGACCTGAGTAGGTCTTAATGTGCATCCAAGAGATATAATAAAACTATATTTATCAAAGAAACTGTGAATCAGTTCAAGTATGTTGTTAAAAACTCGTGAATACGAAGCATATTTTCAGCTAGTTGTCATCTCAACAAACACTTTTGTGCGTAAACATTTTTCTATCAATGAAAATCGTTCAAATATTTTGTCTATTTTGCGTCATCACCCGTAAATAGTTAAAAATAATAATAAAATAACAATGACAACAATACAAAACAAGTACCACTGTCAGGCAAATAACGAAGTGTACGAAATAAGCCACTCCTTACTTTGTGACACACACTTAGCTAGCTAATTTGTATCTATTTGCAGCTCGTACAAATGTAAATGGCTTTATAATAGTTCTAATACATATTCAACTGTCGTTTCCAAATTATTTTTGTGTGTTACAAGGTTGCAATCATTAAGCTTTTTTCTTAAATATTTATTCTCTAACATCTGAAAAGATCCTTTTATAGAAGCAACATTCGACACATGCTGGCTTTCTCAGATACACCGCCGGGACTAGAGAGTTTTAATGTACTCATAGGCTCCCTTTAAGTATCTATCCAAAATAAAAGCAGAGCAAATCTCTATCAAGTATATAACTGTATTAGTAATAATGCAATAATAATAATTATGATATATCTTTGAAGTGCTTACATTTGATGATGAGAGAGAGAAAGGGGGGTAGGTCTGATGACGAAGTAAACCTTAGAAAAGGAACCTAACTATAATGGTCGGACAAGTAAGGTGGTCCTAATTCTGAGGTTGTCCTTGAATGAGTTTAACTGTAAATTTATATATCTCAAACTCACCAGTTAATTGGGTCAAATGATATACACTTACTTCCTATGGTACAAAGTAACCGGAAGAGCTTCATGTAGGTATACATGTATATGGATTTTCATTGAATACAGTTACATTTCTAAATTTTTCTACTATCTTAATGGCAGATGCCCCACCAAAGTAATATTGTAGTGCAATTTCACTGTTAACTCTATACCGAATTATATCTAATTGTAGCAGTTTACTTGCAACTTTTGAATCCTCTGTCAAATCAAGACGGATATAGGTGTGAGAACTCAGGAGTTTGCTTTTGCTATGACAGAATATCAGTCATATATATAACATTTGTTGACAGAGATCGCGTCAAAACATGCTACTTTAGAGAAAATAACATTGTTTATTGTATTTGTCACAGCCTGTGTTCGGCGAGTGACTTAATGATATGCCCCAGTTCTGTGAACATGGGGTATGAACTGATTTGGAAACAGACGTAAGTTACAATGACTAGACGAACACCAATGAGCAAAATGTACTCCCTCTCCCCCCCCCCCCCCCCCCCCCCCCCCCCCCCCACACACACACACTTTTTTTTCTATCAATATCGCTGACGTCTGAACACGATTTTTTTCAAGGTTTTTACCTACACATTTCTAGGCATGAAACATCGTAATTTCAAACAGACCCTTATTTTAACTTTTTCTCTTCCCATGACAAGCTTAAGTTATCTCGTCCAAATAATAAATAAATTATAAATAATAAATAATTTTGCCTCTTAGACTTCTCCATGGGATATATCCTAAAGAATAAAGTAAGCCGTTGGGTTTATCAAATTATGTTATATTTCTATTACCGTACGCTTATAAGTTTGATATAATTCGGGTTGTTGAGAGAATGTCTGATTTCTCTATCTGATACAGGTTTTAGCTGGTGATCACTATCTTGAATTAACATTCTACAAGACTTTGTCAATTACAGTAATCATCATTTAGAATTCGACGTTTCGCTATAGCTTCATCTCGTATGCCATACTTTAACTATTGGCAAACGGAGTATCTGGTGGTCAGTTGCCACTGGCATGGTTACGAACGAGGATACGTTGAAACCACCGAGCGGATTTATCAATTTTCTGACCATCTCTTAAGTGTGAACACAATTAGTGATTTCTAATGTAAGTCTCGCTGCAGTCAAATCTACAAACTCGGATCGAGGCTTTCACATGTAACAAACCTTTATTGGGAAAACTTGCGCTGGAAAATTTGTTGAGTCGTGGAATTCTATCTTCTCAGGAGTACAGTATCCCATAAGTTGAACTGCGGAGCTGCGGTTTGAGTCACAGTTAGGCTTGAGAGATCGAGAAAGGAGGAAAAGTTGAATTTGTCAAAATGATTATTTATTTAGATACACTATTTATAACTTTACATTTAAATGTGAAATTTAGAATTTTATGTTAATCAGTTTCTTTAAAACTCAAGGATAATTTCCTATTCTACTTCATGGCAAGATGGTAGGACGGAGGTTCACTTGGATTGTTCTATTGGTTAGTGAATATACAGGTAATATAGTATGTGTGTGTTTTATGTGTATGTCTTTATTCTGATTTTTTTTCTTTCTTTTTTTCTTTTCTTTTTTAAGATTTAGCCTGTGTATCAGGGTGTCTTATTCATTTCAGTTGGTTTCGGATAATCCTGATATCCTTAATAGAGAAAGATCTTAGCTTAATTACACAATTCAAATACTACATACATATTAAGAACGGTTTAATGAAAATTAATACATACTTTAATTTGTTTGATTAAATGCTTTTACGTTTATTTAAAGATGTAAAATGTAAATTAATTACATAGTTCAAATTATAACTTCTATATGTTATCCAAAATTATAAGCCTGTGATTACTGATACACATTTTCATTTTTTAAAGAATTATCAAACCTAAAATGGACTTCATACTGACTTGTAAGTTTGTTAAGTTAATAATGTGGCGTCTTAAATTTAAAAGTTTGGATAATATATTCTCAATTCATACTTGAATATCTGATATTATTTGATGTGAGTATAGGTTTTTATGAAAATATACTGATACAAGAGGTGCGAATCAAGAATTTTTAGCCCGTGATACTTTTCTTTGTGATATTTTAAACAATCATAATATCATATTTTCGAATGAAAAAACAATCCATTGAAAGAACAATTCTAAATCATATTGCTCTTCATATGACATTAATGCAATGTATGCATGAATAGATAGTGTCAGTAGTTTTATGAACACGTTTAAAGTTAAAAAAAAATCATCAGTTAAAAACAATAGTATAAATATAAAGGCACTTAAGTCCCACATTGGTCCTGAATAAGAGGTTCTTTTATCCATACTTCGTAGCAAAATATCTCAGTTGTAATACTAATAATCGGTCTCAGATTAAACATACAAAAATAAAACATACATGTATGTTGCTTTTACCGAGTGTTTAACAAGTAAAATCTTTATTAACACGTTTCAAATTTCGAGTAAAATAAACAAAAGATCAACGCAAAGTAAAAGTATATATTATTAGTAAAATAATATTACTAACAAAAGGCAAGATTGATTAGGATTTGTTTTATTTAAGATATAACTCTATCTATATGTGTAGAAAAATAGTTTTATAATTCTCTTTAATTTAAGACGAAACGGATTCGATTTCAAGCGTGAATGTAACTAGCATTTCTAAGGTGTATTTTCTTTCTGTTAAAGTAAATAATAATCTATTAATCACACCACAATACGTGTATCAATATGACAGTGACAATAATCTCTATCAATAACTTTTATGAAGTAAAAGGTTAATATTGTTTGAGAATTCATATGAAGGATGAATCAAAATAGTCAATCAGAAATAGTAACCAATTGACTAATTTGAAATAATTACAGTTTGTGTCATTTTTTGCGCCTGAAAGTTTCCTTTTCAATAAGATACTTTCTATCTCTCCCTCAAACAATTTGTCTGTTAGTATGACAGATACATTCAAATATTTCATTAAGGCAACTGATGAGAAAGTTTCATTCAGAATGATAAATGTGGGACAGATAATGAAGACGACAATTAATTTGGACTGGCTGCCGTGCCACACTCGGCCTTTTTATAAATCGTATAATTTTGTTTTTGCAATATGAGATTAAATTGCTGAGGTACACGATACAATTGAATATCTCGTAGCTTAGTGTCAGACAGTTTTATCATGAAAACATGTGACAGATTAAAAAGAGGCGACAGAAATGCTAAAATTGAATCAAGAGTGCTTAGCTGTCGTAAAATAGTGAATGATTGATTCTTCCAGATATTTCTTGAAACTATAATTTTGAGTGTTCGATACAAACCGGTCTACCGACTTTGATATAATTTACATCAGATTTGGAAGAAAGGCGGCAGGACACGTTCCATGCTTCTGAGGGCCTAGAACGTCTGACTCGTTCAAATTTAATTTGTATTTCAGAGGCAGACATGCGTAAGATATCTGTAATAGAAATTGTTCTTGCTATTCTATGTGTTTTATAACCATTGCAGTATCGAAATGTTTATACGACTTAACTAAGATATTTATCTTAAAACAAAACGGGATGCGTGGTTCTATACTGTCCCAAAATTTGATTAATTGTATAATTTAAACTTTGTCTTCAACTTATTGTCTGTATAAATGTTCAGATGTGTACGCATTCCTCGGGTCCATTGTGAATGATTTGTTACTTGGGCAAGCGTATCGGAAAATGTGTCTTTAGTCTAAAACACGTACAATACATACACCTAAAGCATGTTTACCCCGAAATGCGCGTTTGGCTTTCATGTGGTTTCTCTTTGAAATTTGTTTCCTCTTTTTTCTTTTCGGAAAAGATCGTATTTTTAGATTTTATATATGTGCACAGATGCAAAACTATAGTGCAAAAATACAAAAAAAAATTAATAAAAATAAACCTTTTTTTATACTTGAACACAAAAGGTATCACCGAATAGCACAGAATACATCAGACTCATAATGCAAGATTTTGACCATTAGTTGTAGCGTCTCAGATATTATTTATAGCTCCCTTAGGTTTTGTCATTTTCCTGACCGGCTTGGTTTAATATGTACGTCACAGAGTTGGTGATATGTTGGTCCCAAAGGCTTCCAACGCGATTAATTGGTACAGCAACCAATCCTTGATATGGCCTCAAGGGGATTATCTGGATATAATATTATTATTAAGTTATTGAAATTCCGATATTTTTTCCTTTTAATTCAATAAATATAGACAAAGAGTATTTGAACCAAATATGATTTATTCGCCCCGCATTTAAAACTAAAAGAAGAGTTCAACGGCTACTTTATGTTAATAAAATAGTCAATAAATAAATAGGCCTTTTGTTTCTTTTTCCGTTCATATCATATATTACATATACCAGGATTTCTCAAAAACGCTGATATTTTGTTGTATTTACTTTCAGTATCAGTAG
>CM037781.1:23030952-23080952 GCA_021229015.1 Solen grandis | reverse complement strand
CAGTCACGTATTTGGCCATCAATGTACTTCTTCTTCAGTACGTTGTTTACAAAGAACTTGTTCCCCACTATTCGAGTTTGGTTTCCGCGGTCCGCCTCTTGTTTGCTGAGTGGAAAGAACATCTTTCTAGCTTCCCGGTATTCCTGTGGAGACTGGATACCAATGCCGATCTGTTGGTCCTTCAGTTTTATTTTGATGTCAGCGTTTGTTGATTTGGTGCGAACCGTTTCGCGATCTTTGTATTTGTGGAATTTCACCACGATTGGTCGTGGCTGTTTACCAGTTTTACGCCCGAGCCTATGCGCTCTATCGAAGGTCATGTTATCAGTGTTGATCTCTAGCTGTAGCTGTATGAGCTCTTTGATCAAAATTTCACAGTTTTCATGTTCACCGTGTTCCTTTACCCCATAAAAAACCAAATTGTCTCTCATGGAACGCGATTTCAGGTCTAACAGTTCCTCATTTGATTTTTCATTCTGTGCTTCGCACATTTTCAAAGAGTTATCTAAAAGTTTGCAGTTCATTTCAAGCTTTTTTTTTAATTTTTTTAAATTTTAAAAGTGCAAGTTTTTTCAAAATCACCTTTTTTTTTGGGTTTTTTTTTAATTTTTAAAATTAATTTTTGGTACAACTGATTTCACATCATTTATTAAGCCTTGGGCCCGGGGGGTTTTTTGATGTAACATAGGTTGTATGCCTGGAACCGATGGAGATTGGGGAAAAATACTGTAGGGTAAAGTTTGAGTGAAATTCATACCAGGAGAAGTATTTGGATTCATCGCCGACTTTGTAAAATCTGCACATTTGAAAGCGTGTAAGTCAGTATTTGCGTTTACCTTGACGAACGGCGGGTCCGGAATTTTCGTGCATCCCTCAATAGGTGTATTGAATATTGTATCAGGCGATTGGCTTGCCTTCCTTTTCTCTGCCTTTTTTCGTCTTTTCTTTTGCGCTTTTGTTGGGGTTTTAAAATCTGACATATGGCACAAACACTTTATCTCCAACTTAGTATAATTTTTAACACTTTTTAACACCTAGTGGCTTTAAAAATCCATTTTTTATCGGAGTCGATTTCACTCATACTATCACACTTTGCGCTTGAATATACATATATACAAGGCTTAATCCAAAATTATTGAGACATGGTTGGTTTTTAAAAACATAAGTAATC
This sequence comes from Solen grandis, assembly GCA_021229015.1. Classification (NCBI taxonomy): domain Eukaryota; kingdom Metazoa; phylum Mollusca; class Bivalvia; order Adapedonta; family Solenidae; genus Solen; species Solen grandis. Next base: position 23,079,781 of record CM037781.1, on the reverse strand, counting down.
TCTGACAGATCATGCAAATGGAATAAATATAACGAAATATAGACAGAACAATTACATTGTATAATAAACATTCAGATACTGAAGGTTGGGTTACACGAAGCTCGCCATTAAAATTAAAAAGTACAGAAGTAAATGTGATGCATGCTTGTATTATAATAATGAGAAAATAGTAGAAATATGTTTATTTTGATGATGTCATGGCTGCATTCGATGTTGACATCACCATGGTAAAGTTGGAAATCATTTGCTTAATAGATACGCAGGCTATACGCCTTTATCTGGAATTGGTGTAAATTAAATCGCAACGTCAGTTTGGATTTGACACTTTCATAAGCTTTAAAAGAGATAGAAAAGGGATAATTAATGAAGTTCGAATGAGCTGCACTTGCACAGAGTTTTTGAGGATATTTGTACAATGAGTAGGTGCAGCAGCAGCAAATGAAGTATTTCTGGTTTGTTTTAAATGGGTACTGAAACTTTATGGGTGTAAAAAAGAATAAGATATTTTGCATTTAGATAGTAACAAGAGTGTTCTCTGCTGAAACATGATGAAAAAGCGTGACGGACAGATGGACGGACAGATGGACGGACTAACAAATGATGGAAAAGTGATCCATATGTGTCACCTCCGCTTACAGCAGATGACACAAGAACAATCGGCTGTATTCGGGTGTAATTCTTAAATCTGTATTCCTTCAAGTTCTTTTACTATTTAAGTTGTCTTAAAAATTTCTGAACAAGCCTCGTGCAGTATTGAATGCCACCTAGAAAACTAATAGTAACTAGGCTAATTCAGACATAATGATAAATATGTTTGCATTGTGCTGATTTTACATTTAAATTTGAAGTAGTTCAAGACAGCTCTTTAGAAATGCATGCCTGAAAATAAATATGACCTTATTTACATTATACTTAACTACATTTTCACTTCCTGTCTACAGACTCTGACTCTCTTGAATAGAAAACATAAATGTTTTTAAGTGTTGTTTTGGCATGAACTATTTTTGTGATATTATTCCACTAGTATATGGCATGATATACATGTTGTATGCTTAGTTTTAGTGTTCCATAATTAGCCTTTCAATCAATTGGGACATGTCTATGTGAAACTGATATCGTGCTGCCTTGCTGCGATAGCACAGTGCAGAAATATGGCATGATACCATGTCAAGTCATTTTATCCTGACACAGGGCTGACCAGCTGACCAGTTATTTGCTGAGCACCTAACAATGGTTACGTCATGGCCACTTGAACATGATGACATGATATAGCATGGAGACAGTCCGAATTAGCTGGATGATAGCTTTAGATGATCACCTGCTGTAAGACAATTGTTTCCATATAAATGGGAACATAAAAAACAAGAGCTGTCCGTAAGACAGTGCGCTCGACTATTCTAATGCTTGTCAATATAGAAAAAATATTGCAGTAAAAGGCAAAATAAGAATCACTGTATTAAAAAAGTAAACAAAGGATATAGACATATATTCCAATGTTCAAGGCAATTTCTCCGAGTGTTAAGTGAAAAAGTGAGCAGATATAAAAAAAACAACTAAACTGAGATGTCAAAAAGGGGGCATTTTTAAGTAAAAATCCATGAAAAGGTTATGTACTCTTCCTTAAATGTGGAAGGAAGAGGTCATATACAAGAATTAAAAGTTTCAAGGCAACACCTTTAAGGGATCAGCAGAAAACTAAGGTGGTACGGAAAATTTGATCAAGATTTTAAGATGAAAAGAGGCATAAATTTATCAAAATCAGTGGTGATAGTAATAGACAGGTATACACAGTTTTAAAGAAAAACATCAATGGGTTCAGTGAAAAATATAATTGTAATAGTGAAATGTTACCAAGTCTCCAAAACGAAGTTTCTCCTTAGATAATTATACAGTACCATTCAATCCATCTGATCATGAGGAACAAGAATATATATGTGTTATGAGTTGGGATCTCAATGTTTTTTTTAAGTAAATGTTAGAGTAAGATTGACGGGTTGGGCACAGACCCCTTTGTGACCCCTCGAGACACTAAAGAAGTACAATTCAATCTGTCTCATCATGCGGAACGGGTAAACGGGGCCGGCCCCAAAGTATAGGGGGGAAAATTTTTAAAAGGTCATAAGTAAAGTTGAGAGTGTGGGACCTGACCCCTTGTTGACCTCGAGGGACACCAACGTAGTACTTTTCAATCTTCTCAGTTTTAGGATTCAGGGTTGGAAATTTAAAATATTTAATCAAAATACATTATCTATGCAAAAATCCATCTTGGGGGGGGGGGGGGGGGGTGGACTGACCCCAGGGACCCCAAAAAGGGGCATAATTAGGTCAAAATCCATGACAGAGTAATCCCCTCTTCTCTAATTGTTGTGGTGGATGTCATATACAAATATTCCAAGTTTCAAAACAATATCTTGAGGAGTTCAGTGAAAAACCAAGTTTCAAAACAATTTCTTGAGAGGTTCAGTGCAAAAGTGAGGTGGTACGGAAAGCTTAACCAAGATTCTTTGTCAAAAAAAGGGTATAATTTGATTAAAACAGAGTTATCCCCTCTTTCTTGAAGGTTGGGATGTTGCTCATATACAAGTATTCCCAGTTTCAATACAATATCTTAAGGGGTTCAGTAATTAAGTGCGGTGGTACGGAAAACTTAGCAAAATTCTAAGTAAAAAAGGGGGGCATAATTTGGTCAAAATCCACTACAGTGTTATCCCCTGTTGTCAAGAGATTGGATGGTGGTCATACACAAGTACACCAAGTTTCAAAACAATTTCTTGAGAGGTTCAGTGCAAATGTGAGGTGGCACGGAAAGCTTAACCAAGATTCTAAGTCAAAAAAGGTATAATTTGATCAAACCCATTACAAAGTTATCCCCTCTTTCCTAAAGGTTGGGATGGTGCTCATATACAAGTATTCCTAGTTTCAATACAATATCTTAAGAGGTTCAGTAATTAAGTGAGGTGGTACAATAACCGTTACAGCGACGCTGACGACGACACCGACGCCCGGGTGAGTAGAATAGCCCTCCTTATTATTTAGGTAGTTAAGGTATACTGCTTTCCATTTCATTTTTGTTACCACTCTCATTAAGAACATGTTTCTGTTGTCAAGTGGTCAGAGAATCACCCATTACAGTTGGCTTCCATTCCGGGCCATGATATACCAGTCTAGAGAAGGTTTTTGGTATGTCACCTTGTTTGGGATGTAACACAGTGAATATGACAAAAAGTAGTATCATACATCTTGTCCCTGTTACAGAGATGCAGCAAGGCCTCTATGCAGCAAAGTTCCCTTATGATATTGTAAGGAAACCTTAAGAAACCTAGCAACGTGTCTGCTGGACAAGAGATGCCCACACTTTGCACCATTTTCACTAAGTCAGTGGCCATAACTCTACTGCTAGTACATGTATATCTAAATTATTTTTTCAACAAAGTTCTAGTTGTACGATTAACCATGCTAGGCAATAACTCTCTAAAAACTCTGGCTTATATGCATGGCACAACGTTTTTTGATGGAAAAGGGTAAATCTATATGCACAAGTATGTTTGGGGTTAGAGGCATAAAAGTCTTTGTACTAAGTCTTGGCCACACGTTGTCTTTCAATCAAACAATATCTTGTATAGCTGCTGCTAACTTACCTGAACATATTATACCTAGATTATGTTGAAGTATTCTACGTGGCTATCCAGAATGACCAAACAGATACCAACAGTCCATCATCGGATGTATACCCTCAGACAGACCATGTTCACAATATCCACTGCAAGACATCCAATACAACAATAAAAATCGCAAACAAAATTGTGTCTACCGAAAATAAAGGCCATAACTCATGTTTAAATGGTCACTGTTTGTCCCCAGCCCACATTCAAGTCATGTTATGTAAGTTGTCCATCTGAGAATATTTGAGATAAATTCAAGCAAAAGTAAAGTAGTTCAAACACACAATTATATTCTTTGTATATTCTATGTATGAAGAAAAGAAGGAAATTCTAACAACAACAAGTCTATTTATTGTTTTTGCAATGTAATATCGGATATAAACCTCCACGTATCTTCCAAAAGTAATGTACATTATTTTTAACATAGTTATGATATAGTTTTATAGGATTTCATGCTTTATACAATTTACTGGTATTTGTGATTTTCAAAATCTAGAATTTTTCACCAGCAACACACACACACACACACACACACACACACTGTGACATATGTGAAAGAACAAGGTCTAATAACTACTTCTATATTTCATATTCTGTATCAGATTTATCAAATATCAGTTAAGATCCTATTGTAAGCAGAAATGATAACATATATGAAGCAACCTTCTTTCCGAGAGCCACATTCTTAGCTTTCCTATTATATAAATAAAATATCTTTTTGGTTTAAAAGGAAATTCAATTAAATGAGGGTTAACGAAAAAGTTTCAAGAACTATTTAGAAAATATATTTATAAGAAAACAAAATATATCTCATGTCTTAAATATTACATTTGTTTGCTGGGTTTTACTTCTGACATTTTTTTCATTTGCAGATGTTTTGTCTACACAGGACAGATATTGTGCTGCCTTGACAGTGTTATAACACTGTATACAACTGGAATGATAACAGTGATTTTATTGACACCAGGCCAGTCAATCCGGATACACCATCATATGAAGAGTGCCAATCACATTGGAGCTGTTCCAATACCATTTTGATGACTTTGTTATGCTGGGCTGGGAATCAAACGTGTCCCCTTTGTGCTCCAGGCAAAAACTAAAATCATTCGGCAAACTGGCAGTTTTTTTTACAATTGGCTTAGAACATATATGTATATTTTACATTTTTAACCATCAAATAAAAATATATGCATTATTTTGTATTTGAATCTAATTTTAGATATATATATATATATATATATATATATATATATATATATATATATAGTGTGGCCTTGACAATTGACCTAGGATCTGTGTCATCAGTCTGCGCACAATATCATCATGTAGAACATACCATATCTTCAAGTGGAACACTTGAGTCAAATGATTTCAAAAATGCACAAGTAAGCTACAGCTCCCACCCCGAAAAAAACCTACTTTACCCATTTTTAACTTAAGCCTCGAAGTGTGATCTTGGCCTTAGAGCTAAGGACCTGGACCGTGCGCTTGCACCTCATCATGTTGAAAACCCAATTTATGTAAAAATATCACAATGTTTGACAAAGTTATTGTCAGGACAAGGAAAGTTGACACTCTCCCAACAACTGTCTCCAGCAAACAAATAACTATATATTAGTTAATAAATTGTTGTCTTGAGTTACCTTTGTGGTGACAGTGTTTCTTTCATACAGCTGCAATACATGCTTATATATAAAAAACAATATCAGCACTGTCATGAATATGGTTTTAAGACTGGTGGTAGCTAAATTCAGTTGGCCTAATAACTCTTAAACCCATATGTAAGTGTGTCTGTACACTTACCAGCCTACACTACTGGACAAGCCCATCCGTGACTACTTGTGCTGCTTCCTAGACTTGTTGTGACACATGACCTGATGTCAACCTTGATGTTTACAGCAGTATCTCTGCATCGCAATCATTGTAAACTTCACCTCCTGAAGCTCAAAATAGCAGAGCATGTTAAGTGATCACCTATAATAAGAAGCCAAGTGATGCCAAGCATTCTCCTCAATGAAGCAACATCTACCTTTGCTGGCCATCAAACACATGACTAACCAAAGACTACATTGTTTGTATGCATGTTGACCTTATAAATAAAAGTAAACAAATTGTAAGCTTTCAATTCACTGCTCCAAACCAGGCCATGGATGTTCCCCGTAATGCATGCAGTCATACAAGGCATAATTATAAAACATCAAATTTAAAAAGAGCTGTCTGTAGACGGCATGCTGAATGTAATAGTGTTTGCACATTAAACGGTATTGAAGTAAAAGGCAAAACAAGAATCTTTATATGTATGTTCAATAGGTAAACAAGGTCATTATATATGTTTTCCAAATTTTAATGCAATACCTCAAGAGGCCCATTGAAAAAAACGAAACTGAAATTGTTAGTCAAACAAGAGGCATTCATTTTGTCAAAATCCATATTAGAATTATGTACGCTTGCCAACCGTGGCTGAAATTATGGACATACACAGACATACCAAGTTTAAGAGCAATACATCAAAAGTCTCTGAAGAATAGAATTGGCATGGACAAAATACAATTTATGGAAATGCTGACGCCATCACTAGGGTGAACAGAATAATTATTATCCATTTATTTTGAATAGCCCAGATAAAAAAGGCTGTAATACGGTACAAACAAATGATCTAAATGGCAATGGCCATTGATTAATTTGAGAAATAAATAGAATAAATAAAACAAAACAATTAATTTCAAACTCAAACCATTTCATATTGGATATGTATTGCCTTATCTGAGTTTAAGATAATTGATTAGTTTTATTATTGTTTATCTTAATTACACTGGCACTCTGATACTGTGACCCAGTAGCAAAGGCACTGACTTTTGATCATACGATTGTTGGTTTCATTCCCAGATCCTCTCATGACATTCCAAGCAATAGTACTGGTCCAACTGAGGAACCATAAAGAGGTACTCGCTATTACTAATATTTTGCATTCTATACAAACAGAAAAGCATATCATTAGTTTAAAAAAGAAAAGAAAAATGAACTCACAAATTGTTGTGTGTCACATTCAATTCTCCTTGGCCTGTCTGGAACCCGACTGTCAATGTATGACCTCGTCCCTACTTTCATATTTCATACTTTATACAAAAACATTGCAATTTCAAACTGGCACATTGTTGCATTGTTGTCAGGCTCGACACATTTTTTACACAAACTTGCAGATAATATATACAAAAGGCTTAATTACAGTCACTCCGTGACGTTTCAACAAATTCGAGCCAGTTGTTTTGGAGAAATCAGTATATATATTAAGCCACAACTCTGTCAAAAATATCTGAGCATAAATATGATTATATATAAAATGAGCAACAATCAATAATGTTACCTGGTCCAAGTTTATCAGCGGAAGATGTAGCCCTTAAATACGAATAAAACTATACATGTCCCTCTTTAATTTGTTTCTGAGAATGTAAACATAACATCGTTACATTCTCCACCACATATAAGTTGTGGTCATTAAATTGTCTTCTTGGATAATTAGATGTGTTGAGGATCACTACCTCTCCTTTTTTATTCACTAGTTGAGTGCCAATATTTTTCGTTATTTCTTGGGTTTTGGATTGTCTTTGATTCTGTGTGGATGGATTTTTTTCATGCTTAAGAAGGCGTCTCAATAAAAAAAAGTTCATTTCTTCCTTAGATGAAAAAGTATATTTTAAAAACGGGTTTCTATCAAATAAACCATTACAGCCTCCTAGTTTTGACATTTCACAAGAATATCATGTGCGATGAAAATGGCGGTCGCAGAACCATTACAGTTGATAGACAGTCAAACAAATCTAAAAACTATACATAAAACTCATAGTATTATACATTTTATTGTAACGAATTAGTTTATGAAAACGTACTTTACCGTTATTTTCAAATCCTTTGATGATTTCGTTGATGATGTAGAAGATTTTTTTTTCAAAAATGAACGCTGGCTTTCATCACAGCCTGAAAAACCTTTACTGTAGCACCGCTTCCGAATTGTCACACGTAAGAGTAAAATGTACCGAAATTACCGAAAAGGGGCTGAATTTCGGGAAATTCATTTAGAAACGAGCCAAAACACATACAAGTTTGATTTCTCCACATATTGTCTTTATTTTAAGCAATGAGCAACATATGACAGGTATTTTATTTTTGGTTATCAAATGAAAAAAATAAATAAAAGAAATCAACTTCGGTTTGATCTTCAAAATACGGTGAGTAAATTAAATACGATTTTCTAAAAATCTGTAATACAAATTTTCTGTTTACTCTAATATTTAGTAGTTAAGGAAATTTATACTAATAAACAAAATATAAAGGAAATTTGTATTACAGATTTTTAGCTTTTTGGAGGAGAAAAGTGTGTATTTCAATCGTAAAAACAAGAAAATAAAACAGATTTTCTGCATTCAAAGTACAATTTCTTCGAAATGATTGGATGTCAGCCGAAATAAACGTTTGTTGAAATTAAAAAATCTATTCCTCATAAATTTCAATATAATTCATTACAAAAACATAATGAGAAGGGGTTGAAATATTCATTTTACTTAGGTTATTAAAATAGGCACTTAACCGGATGTAGGATTACTCGCGGCCTATTTCCTGAAAATCGAAGGTAAATTCGTGCAAAGGTGATGAGGTGTATCCACGTGGAACCTGATATGATATGTTGCATTATTATCACGTGATGTTACACTGAGATTCAACTTCAAGATACAGATATGATAACTAATGCTGATTGAAAACTTTTACCTAAACCAACACAGAAAAATACAATGCATCTCCTTATTCCTCAAATAGTTTAGCTTATAAAAAAAACGTTGAATTCTGTATGGTTTTAATAAAACTTTCTAGATTTATGGGTTATTTATTCATTAAATATTTTGTAATTACATTATTCTTAATTCCATCAAGCTATAAAATGTAAAAAGTATTAACCCTTTATCACATGGCAGTATTAAAATTTATTGAATTGATATCCCAAGCAGCATGAGGTTAATTACATAAATAATTGAAATGTTTCTTTTTGCAGAGTATAATATTGGTGCTTAGCAAACTTGAGTAGTATTTCTGGAAGCATCCTACTGCCACAGTCTAACATTTTTGAGAACTTCTTTCAAAAATTTATTAACATACTAAGTCCTCGTTAAGAGATACTATAAACCCAGATCAACCTGCAAGTGGACTGATATCCATACAGTAAGTATAAACCCAGATCAACCTGCAAGTGAACTGATATCCATACAGTAAGTATAAACCCAGATCAACTTGCAAGCAAACTCATGTTTATGCAATCAGTATAAACCTAGTTAACTAACGGTTAAGCAACCAGTATAAACCGAGATCAGCCTGCAGGTAAAACTTGTTATATCCCGACTGATCTGGGTTTATACTAGTTGCACTAGTCAGTTAATCTACAGGCTGATCTGTTTTTACACGGATTTCTGCAACCAGTTGCTACAAAGATAGGCCTGCAAGTAAACTAACTTCTGCGACAAATATAAACCCAGACCGGTAAGTCTGAAAGTAAGCTGAGCTGACCTATAACTGGAGCAGCCTGCATGTAAATAGGCCTATGCAAACCAGTATAAACCCAGATCAGTCTGAAAGTAAATTGCCATTTCACATGTCAGTATGACCAAGTCAAAATGTCACATGTAGGCATGGACTTAAAAGAAGGCAAGATATAATTTTTGCCCTGTTTCTGTTTCATAGTAAAATCAATTTTTGTATGTTCAACACAATTTAATGGCTATTCAATGTCAATCAGTTGTGATAACTGCTGTGCTCATCATTTCTTGTGTATCTTTCTATCTTTCTCAGAAAATTTGAAAGCTTTGTTATGTGTGATACATCAAGTATTTTTAGTGAGACTATTCTAAGATTATGAAAGCTATTGCAGTTACCCTTGCGTTGGTGTTGTAGCTGTTTTGTATGCATATTACTATCAAGCTTATATCTCAATAACCAATCATGGTATTAATTTGAATGTTTATGTATATGTAGGGGCATCAGACAGCTAAGGTAGATAACCCTTGACTGTATTTAATACAAATTATGGCCCCTTTTTACTTAGGAAATTTGGTTAAAGTTTTGCATGCAATAGAAAATTTGCTTAAAGGTTTGCATACAAGCTATTATCCAGCTCATATCAAAGAAACTGACTTGAGAGATTAAGAGTGTGTTCAGGGGTATCGGATAGCCAGGGGGATTAACTTTCTTAGATATTTTGGTAAAAGTTTGGCATGCACAGAGTAATACATGTCTCAGTAACTAGGAATGGGATTGATTTAAGCCTTCATAATTATTTTTAGGGGTATTAGACTATCAAGGTAAATCATTTTACTCTAAATAGGGTATGTGAAGTGCAAGATATGAAATACATTTCATTTGATTTACCAACAAGCATTTTGAATGGTCAAGCATGCTGTCCTATGAGTTCTTGTTTGTTGTCTTCATTTTTTCTTTCTGATTTGCCGTAATTTAAAGTAAATATATGAGCTTATACTTAGCACATCACTGATTTAAATACAGGTGACATTGGAGGAGCAGGTGAAACCAGGTCTTAGAGCATTGAACAAAGAACAAAATGGTGACTGTGCAAATGTTTATTAAATTATTATGAAGCTATTAAAAATGTGTTGTTGTTTTTTTCTTTAGAAAGGCAAGTTTTGCCAAAATATTGGTATAGAGTGAATTTAATTTGTTTTTGTTAAATTTTCCTTTGAAAAATCTACATATTTATTAATTAACAGCATTTGTAAAAGGAAAGGCAAATGTAACGAAAGCAGAATTAGCAAAAGGCAGATTAAAATTTTGACCTGGTTGCCTTCTCAGACTTTTGACAATTTGTTGCCGTTTTGCGGTCTATAATTATTAGTTAACCAAATCAGCCGTGAGATTGCAGTACCTCAGTCAGTAAAACCCAGGGCTCCCATGCATTGTTTTCATACCTTACACAAAAATCATCAGCATTATTTGGTTGACATTTTATTTCCTATTTTAATTACTAAATAAATAATGAATAGAATGGGATCCCATTGAATTTCACCATGTTGCAGTCAGCAATGGAATAAATAAAACTATTGAATCATGATACAAAAGGAACCTCCATGGCCAAGTGGAAATAGTCACTGTCATGTGTCACTTTTCTGTCTGAAGCCCAGCAGAATCAGCGTGGAAGCCTTCCAGAAAATTGGTGGTTCTAACCAGGTGTTTTTTTTTTAAAACAAGTCCTCCTCCACCTGTACTGGCTGGATATCGCTATATGATTAAAATAATGTCACAGTCTGGTAACAACATACCACATTGCAACCTTGTCTGCCCTGAGGACAGCAGCCTAAATTAAAGGCATTCTAGCCTCGGGCAGCTTTGCAATCAGCTGGTCTACAGATTATCTAATCATGCAAGGCACCATTTCCACTGGTAGTGTATATACATGAATTCAGACGGATAGAATGTGGAATTGAATCTCATTAAATTTTTTGTCCATCCCCAAAACCACCGATGATATTTAATTTTTCATTTATACCAATTAAAGTTAAAAATAATTAAAATTAATTAATAATTAATTAAAATGTAAGCATGATTTGCTGAAATCTAACAAATAATACATGGCATTGAGAACCACCGACCTACCGTAAGCCAGGTGGAAGGCTTCCTCACATGAAAATCCGAATGACCCTGCCGGGATTCGAACCCACGCAGTGAGGGGGTGAGTGTTAAGTGTATATAGTCATGCGGTACAGTTTTAAGGGCTGTTGAAAAGTCTAATATGTCAATATCTATTTGTTGACATTCGTTGTGATCTAGTAGGAAGTAATTTCAGGTTGTGATTAGTTGTTTCACAGGTGTACCCGGACTTAAAACCGTGATTTAAATTTGTTAGTACATGTATTTTGTTTCTTCGAGGTGATTTATTAAGTGTCTACAGATAATATGTTTAAGAGTTTTGGATGTTGGAGAGGTTTAAGAGTTTTGGATGTTGGAGAGAAAGGTCTGTAATTTTTGTTGCTTTTTTTTCAAAGCTACTTGAGATGTTTACGTCTTTTATCTTAGAGAAGTAATATGATAAAACAACTATATACAGTCAACTCTCTATACAACAGCGGTGACCCTGCCGGGATTTGAACCCATGCGGTGAGGGGCCTAGAGTGAAAAAGTAAAACCTACACATCATATACATACGGTACTATGCTGATTAGATGTTGCTTTTATTTTTCAACCCTTTCCAATACGAAACACGAACACGAACGAAACAGATAAACTTCATTTATACTTTGTTGCCTCTAGGTTATTGTTCTGTGACGAATTTTGTTTTTGCGTCCATTGTTATGTAAAGTTCACGCAAAAAAGCATCGTCCGTTACTGGAACAGTTATCCTCCTATATGGTCTAAATATCTGTAAGTGTGGTCATAATTGCTTGCCTTAGTTTAATTAAATGCTACCCCGTCAAAAACGGGTTCTACTTCGGGCTGTAATAGGATAAACGCCTATGATGAATGAAAATAAGTAAAAATGTTCATAATTTTAACGTGGCTCCAAACCATGTGCGCCGGTGCATAGTGTCTACGTGCAAAGATCCCTGCCGGTTTTGTAAGGAATGAAATGATTAGTTAAATGAAGATGTTGTGACATGGTGGGTGAATAATAATATATGAAAGTGTATCCTAACCATAAAGACGAAGCAAAACAATAGACCGGGCAAAATACCGGCATAGACTACGGAGGATAAATACGGAAATAAATGTAAACAACGAAACACAAAGAGGGAAGAATTCAATCTACGACATCAGTTAGCCTATTCGAAATTAGCTTCTTTATTTCATTAAAACCGTAGTTATTCTAATATTATCGTAGTGGACTAATCCAGTCCACCCATTTAGGTGTGGATCACTGTCTGTATCACTGTTCGTCAAGGCTAGGCCTGATGTTAGGATGTTATGGAGCTGAAAGGGCCACAGGGTGCCTTGAAGCTTTGCTTCATCGCAACAGGAGAGAAGCCTCTCTTCTTTCTCTCAGGTTAAAATTTCAGACCTCACCTGATCGCTAGGGGTGAGGGTGGCAGCTGGGCGTGATTATTTGGAGGGGGGGGGGATCGAATAGCATTGTGAGACACTTTTTCTTTTTTCAGTTGTTGACGCCGCGTGAAAACTCAGTATGAAAAAGGTTTTGTTTTGTTTGTTTGTTTTTTACCAATGGAGCCGCATAATCCAAAAAGGAGCAACCACCGTTATTATTGTAAAATAAAACCATGTAATATGTTTGGAAAAAACAACACTTTATGGAATAAGTAACTTGTATAAACTGATGAAAAAAAAAAAAAAAAAAAAAGATTGAGTCACTCAAAATACGCAAGTCTTCTGTCGTTATTAAAAAGAAATTCTCGACACCTTTAATGGGAATCTGATAGCCCATGTCCGAATGCCGAATATACGGCTAAATCAGTACTGAAAATGTTAGCATGCTCCGCGCTGGAGTGTTTGTTCTTGCCGTTGTTGTTGTTGTTTTTTTTTCTTCTTCTTCTTCTTCTTCTTTTTCTTCTTCTTCTTATTATAAGATGTATGTTATTTGTTAAGTTTATTATTTAGTCCCTATATAAACGTTTTGGGTTTGGTCATTTGTGTGTGTGTGGGGGGGGGGGGGATTTATGTATGGTAGCATACAATCTTGTTTACGGTAGGTTAGTGGATCCATCCGAATAACATTTAACTGAATTAATAAATTACTACGGGCACTATTATTATTGAATATCCATTCATGTTTTATAGTAATATTATTTCTTTTCACCCTCGTTACGGGAACACGAAACATTTTCGAAAAAGCCCACTTCGGGGGAAAGCGGTTAATTATAGAATATGGTATCCTGGAGGTAGAGGGTTTCAGTACAACGTGACACTTCTTGCGCTAACATAAATTGATTTGCTTTTTCTTTTCAAGATTCCAATATCTTTACTCTTTTTTTTCGAGACTATGATTAACATTTGTTAATGTTAATGCACAATGGGGTCCAAAACACTGTCGGGTCCAGTGCCTTATAAGGTTCAAATCATTATGGGTCATCGCACTATACGGTCCAATGCTCTATGGGGTCCAACGTCTTATCGGGTTCGATGCACTATGGGGCCCAACGCACTATTGGGTCTGAAACACTATGAGGTTCACCGCACAATGGAATCCAAAACACTATATGGACCAGTGCACTATGGGGTCAAAAGTATTGTAGGGTTCCCCGCACTATGGGGTCAAATGCTCTTTGAGGTCCAATGCACTTTGGACCCCAATGCACTATGGGGTTCCATGCAATGGGGTACAATGTGCTATGGGTCCAACGCTCTATGAGATCCAGTGCATTTTGGGGTACAATGCACTATGAGATACAGTGCATTTTTGGGTCCAATGCACCATGGGATCCAATGTTCGTTGGGGTTCAACGCACCTTGGGGTCCATTGCACTTTGAGTCCAATACACATTTGGGTCCAACGCATTATGGGATCCAACGCTCATGGGTGCATTGCATTGTTGCATTACTATATCCAATATAATGAAATTTAACGCAATTTGAACAAATATGTATGAATTAGCATACACTTGAATGAACGAAAGCAGGTTCTACGAGGTATTTTTTACCATTTTGCTAATAAATAATGACTTTAGTTGTCACTGAACCTAGCCTATTCTGTGTATATCTAAATCAGTTTTATACCACACTCTAAGACAACTTTACTCATCATCATTAGCAGCAGTATAATCAACAGCAGCAGCATCCTCATCAGGTAATTATACAATTGATGAAAAAGCAGACCTAACGTGACATATGTCGCTTGCTTAACATATTTCAAATAATATATGCACACGTATAGATATTGATTTTTGCTCAAGAAATTCTGAAAATGTTGGAGTTTTCTCTCTGAACAGACATATACTGTTTTCAGTTCAGGTTAATTAAGCCTGTTTCGCGCATGTGCACCGTAGTCTAAGAAGGATAACAATAAAGTGTAGTGACGGTACTGTGCTGTACTTGTCTTATAATGTTTATGAATTATTGATAGAACTATATAGTAAAGAAGATGAAAATAACAAACACGATTAAACTCAGAAGACGACGATGATGATGATGTCCTGCTTTAGGGAAAATATTCGTAATGGTCGATCGTCCATGTCTGTTGGAACCGACATATCAACGCACTTTAGGGTCAGAGCTCATAGTGCGTTGGACCTCAAAGTGTGTTTCAACAATACTTTTTTATCAGTGATTGTCCCTCTACGTTGTTTTAAAATCACATTGATGAGGATTATTTCATACTTTCTGATGAAATAAGACCCATCGTCCACACTCAAATTTATATAGGTCTGCCGAAACTATTTTGCTTATAAAAGGAGAACTCTTTAGTATATCCACGCATGGGTAACATTCATACTTATTAATCCGCATGTGAGCAGGAACGAATACACAAAATAATTCCATCCGTTCATAATCAGCATGAAATAAAAAATGTCTTTGTTTTGAGTGCATAAGGAATATTCTTCAATTCTAAGTCATACAATTTAACATTGTATCAGTGATATGTTCCATATCATCTCAAAACTAACAAATGTCCTCTAGTTTCTATGACGGTACTAATATTAAGTATTTGAGGAAAAAAATCCATGACCATGTATAAGTTCGTCTTTTGAAGTATTTGCAGCAATGTCAATACATTGTAGTTATTTTACAAAAATATGGCGAGGAATGATGATGATTTTAAGACACTTTTATTTGGGGGTCAGTCCTTGTTATTGCCACATTTGGTTTTTAGCTTGAACATCATACTACATTTACCAATTTTCGAGAACTCAGACACTGGGCCAAAGAACTCAATTTCTCATGTCAGGTTTTTCTGAAATCATCTCTTAACCCTCTCGCCTCTCTCTCTCTCTCTCTCTCTCTTTCATGTATAAACACCTGTTACGATTATATAAAATGATTACATAAAAAATAACAGATTCAGGCTTGAATGTAATTTCAAACATCTTGCTTTGCTAATGTATTTTGTCGCCATATTGCAACAGCTTGGTGTTTAACTGAGTGTCTTGGTAACACTGAACGTTTAGGAGGACAGACATGAAAACAGCCCAAACGTGGCATTCCGAAGCCGTGCGGAAAAATTAAAGAAACACTTAACTAAATGACCTACCAGAATTTAAGGTAAAATCCTACATTTAGGTCCCTCATGGCCTTTCACGATGATAACCAAAGTTCCCTAATATTTATTAAGGTATTTTGGTTATCTTGGTAGAGATTAAGTGTCCCAAGACGTAGCGGAACTACGTGTTTTATTATAAAACCATAAGTACTGTGAAAACATCAATTTTCGTGGGACACTAATTTTCGTCGATTTTCGTGGAGGGTTTTATCCACGAATATCAATCCTCACGGAAAGTTGTCTTTTATATAGACGTCACTTTTTCTAGAACATAGGTCCACAAATAAAAGTACCCACGAAATTCAACTTCCGCCAGTATAAAACTTGCCCATATTAAATTTCTGAGTCAGTCATATGAAATGGAATATAACAAAAATATTTATATGTGTTAAAAATTCGATCCAGTATTTTTGGCCCACACATATTTGATTTACATGGGACGCTACCTTCAGTACTCTGATCAGCGAAATATCTTGATTTTGTTGTCATCTATAACAAGTGGGCCATGTTTTGTTCACCTGAGTAAAATTGATAATTTCATAATGATGCACACTTCTGGTTACACCCAGGAACCACCAAAAAGGATTTACATTCATTGTAGGAATTTGTTTTCTAATGAACATAAAAAAAATCAGTTTAGATAATAAATCCTTTTTTCCTGAAGAAATACCAGCTAGAGTATGTAGATTTATACTAGCCCCATCCATACATGAAATGTACCAGTGGGCCATATTTGAAGACCATATAAAAGTAGGTCGATAAGTCAAGGTCAAAGTCATTAAAGGGTCAAATTTGATAGTTATATTCTAGACACCAAATAGTACCCATGGTCCTTATTTGAGGGCCACAGTGTAGAAATAGGGCACAGTGTAGAAATACTGAAGTAGGCCACTGGGTTATGATCAAGGACACCAAAGGTCAAATTTCAATTCAAAATATAAAATGTAACTGTGGTCCAAAGTTGAAAGTTTTTGTTTATTTATTTATATTAAGTGACCCCTGGGGCGGCGCCAATTTTACCCAAGGAACATGATTGAAACAAAATTGGTAGATATCTATAAGGCCATGTTACAACCAAATATCAAAACTCCAGGCCTTGTGGTTTCTGAGAAGAAGATAATTATATTAACTCCATGTCTTAAAAATACGGACATTTTCTAAGTATTTCTTTCCTTATATAAGTCGTTATTAAATGAACTACAAGCATGGTTATACCTTGCATGCAATCTCTAAATCCAATAATTTCTATGCCCATTATTTGTAATAAATTCAGTCAAGAGTTATCTACCTTTGAAGCAATAGCTATCATCTTCTTCGAATAAAATAAACTAAACTACACGAATTCTTCATTACACTCGAATAAAAAGTCATCTTACGATTGTCAGCACAATTTTCTGTTATAATACATAAACAAGCTACCCATTGCTTGGTAATAGAATTTCAATTTATTGCCTGGAATCGAAACTTTTGACTTCTTAACACGGCCTTGATCGCTACTGAAGGCTCGTAGTTCTGCAACTCATCCCATGATGTTAAACTGGCATGGTTATAGTGCTAGCTTATTTTGATAAGTATAACATTACAACTATTCAACTGATACTAGAACCGCGGAAGTGCCAAATTCATTTGAATCTTGATTACGATGTTTTGTTCCTTTGTATTGTATATTGAATATGGTAAGGAACGGAATCTTGCATCACTTGATTATAGAGGTCGTAAACTTTTATAAATGTATGCTACGCACAATTCAATCAGTCTGTTATTCAATTAACACATGAAATAACGAATCAATGCCATAAGGCAACCTTAATCATGTAATAATGCTAAATGTTAAATATATAGTATTTGTTAATGTTTGTCTCTTGGGTCATTGGCTTTAAGGATTTTTTGAAAATAAAAACTTGAAACTTGAATTTGACTTAGATCTATATTGTTTAGATCCTGTTTACAGAATGATAGATATTGTGTATTGGTGTTCGTTCATCTTAACATTAGAAGTGCAGGCTCCAGACACCGGAAATGTCCGGCACCAATCTGAGGTGGAAGCATCCCGCTCCCTGTAGCCCTGCCTGACTGTCAGGTGTGAGTGGGAAGGAGGTCCTAGAAACCTCTTCAGCCTTAAGGACGGTCTCATACAATACACCACTGGCTCCAAAGGGGTCACTCACACACACTGGTTTGGTTGCATGCGTAAAACAAATCGCGTTTAGTCTTATTTTTCTTCATATTTAAACCAAATTTTGTAAAGGGCGTCTCATTTGATATTTAATACTAGTCATACTCGATTTTATTTATGAAAACAGTGTTGCGCCAACATAAATTGGTTTGCATTTTATTTTCAAGACTCCAATATCTTCACATTGCTTTTTTTTTCAAAATTATAATTAACATTTTTTAACATAATTACATTGGCTGGAACACCTGACATTGTTATTCGATATTTATTATTGAGCTACGGACGAACTTCGAGCCATCATTGAGATCGAAATTTAGCGAATATCAACATAGGTTCAAATTTCGAATCACCTCGGACATCGTAATTAACCATGTGAGAAATGCGAATAACAAACTGGCGGCGAATTTCGAGCTAAGTCTGAAATCGATATTCTAAAACATAATA
Source organism: Solen grandis (assembly GCA_021229015.1). Lineage (NCBI taxonomy): Eukaryota > Metazoa > Mollusca > Bivalvia > Adapedonta > Solenidae > Solen > Solen grandis. The sequence goes on along the minus strand of CM037781.1, from coordinate 23,061,300 downwards.
ATGCCCAAAATCGAGCTAGATTTCAATATCGAGCCATGTCGAATGTCGTTATTTACCATTGATGAATTTCAAAAGCTAGCGAAAGGCCGAATTTCGAGCGAGGCAAGTCGAACATCAATTTTCCCCACACACAAAATGCGAATATCGAGCTTGAGACGAATATCGATTGAAATTCACCACCAAATACTCGAATTTTATATTTCTAAATAGATTCAAATATCGAACAATTTTCAGATGCATCAACTTGTGGATTTTTCTGTTGATTGGAATGCCTAAACATGCATATTCAATATATAAAATGACAGTTAAAATGGAAGATAGCACGATGCATTGTGGAAGCGTACTTTTGGGTCCAACGCATTTTTGGTACCGACGCAATATGGAGTCCAATGCACTTGGGAGTCCAATGCACTTTGCGGTACCAACGCACTATGGGGTCCAAGGAACTATGGGGCCCTACGCACAAAGGGGTCCACCACACTATAAAGTTCAATGCACCATGGGGTTCAATATACTATCGTGTCCGTAGCACTATGGGTCGACCGCACTATGGGGTCCAATGCACTATGGGGTCCAATGGACTATGGGGTCTACCGCAATGCACCATGGGTCAAAGGGGCCAATGATCTTTGGGGCTAATCTCACTATAGAGTCAATTGCAGTATGGGGCCCTACGCACTATTGGGTCCTTTGCTATATCGGGATAAATGCACTTTTGGGTCCAACTATTGGGACCAATGCATTATAGGGACCAATGCACTATTGGGTCCAATGCACTATGGGGTCCATAGAACCATGGGTTGAACCGCATTTGGGGACCAATGCACTTGGGGCCAAAAAAAGGTTCTAAGCACTATTGGATCCACAACACTCTTGGGTTCAATGTATAATGTGTTCCAAAGCATGTAGTATGAGGTCAAAGGTACTATGGGGATCTGATGCACTATAAGGTTAGAAGCACTATGGGGTCCAACGTATTATGGGGTTCAATAGAATATGGGGACCAATGCACTTTGGGGTCCAAAGCACTGCGGGGTTAAACCTTAGGGTCATGTACTAACGGCCATGTTGAATATGGGGTCCGAAGCACTATGAGTTTCACCGTACAGTGGGATCCAAAACATTTTTGGGACAGTTGCATTATGGGGTCAAAAGTATTGTAGGGTCCCCCGCACTATGGAGTCCAATGCTCTATGAGGTCCAACGCTCTTTGGACCCCAATGCACTATGCGGTCCAATTCAATGGGGTACAATGCGATATGGGTCCAATGCCCTATGAGTTCCAATGCATTTTGGGGTACAATGCGCTATGGGTCCAATGCTCTATGAGTTCCAATGCTTTTTGGGGTACAATGCACTATGAGATACAGTGCATGTTTGGTTCCAGTGCACCATGGGATCCAATGCACGTTGGGGTTCAACGCGCCATGTGGTCCATTGCATTTTGAGTCCAACACACATTGAGGTCCAGTGCATTATAGGATCCAACGCTCATTGGTGCATTGCATTGTTGCATTCCTATATCCAATAGAATGAATAAAATTCGTAACGGTCGATCATCTATGTCTGTTGGAAGCCATAGTGCTTTAGTTTGGGACATATCAACGCACTTTAGGGTCAGAGCTCATAGTGCGTTGGACCCCAAAGTGTGTTTCAACAATACTTTTTTATCAGTGATTGTCCCTCTACGTTGTTTTAAAATCACATTGATGAGGATTATTTTATACTTTCTGATGAAATAAGGCCCATCGTCCACACTCATATTTATATAGGTCTGCCGAAACTATTTTTGCTTATAAAAGGAGTACCCTTTAGTATATACACGCATGGGTAACATTCACACTTATTAATCCGCATGTAAGCAGGAACGAATGCACAAAATAGTTCCATCCGTTCATAATCAGCATGAATTAAAAATGTCTTTATTTTGAGTGCATATGGAATATACCTCAATTCTAAGTCATACAATTTAACATTGTATCAGTGAGATATGTTCCATATCCTCTCAAAACTAAAAAATGTCCTCTACTTACTATAACGGTACTAATACTAAGTATTTGAGAAAAAAAATCCACGAACGTATATACGTTCGTCTTTTGAAGTATTTGCAGCAATGTCAATACATTGTATTTATTTTACAAAAATATGGCGAGGAGTGGTGATGATTTTAAGACACTTTTATTTGGTGGTCAGTCCTTGTTATTGCCACATCTGGTGTTTAGCTTGAACGTCATACTACATTTACCAATTTTCGAGAACTCAGACACTGGGCTAAAGAACTTACTTTCTCATGTCAGGTCTTTCTTAAATCGTCTCTTAACCATCTCTCTCTCTCTCTCTCTCTCTCTCTCTCTCTCTCTCTCTTGCATGTATAAACACCTGTTACGATTATATGAAATTATTACATAAAAAATAACAGATTCAGGCATGAATGTAATTTCAAAAATCTTGCTTTGCTAATGTATTTTGTCGCCATATTGCAAGAGCTGTGTGTTTAACTGAGTGTCTTGGTAACACTAAACGGTAAGGAGGAGAGACATGAAAACAGCCCAAACGTGGCATTCCGAAGCCTTGCGGACAAATTTAAGAAACACTTAACTAAATGACCTACCAGAATTTAAGTTACAATCCATGTAATGGTTTCCCTACATTTCGGTCCCTCGTGGCCTTTCACGATGATAACCAAAGTTCCCTAATGTTTATTAGGGTATTTTGGTTATCTTGGTAGAGATTAAGTGTCCCAAGACGTAGCGGAACTACGTGTTTTATTAAAAAACCATTGGTATTGTGAAAGCATCAATTTTCGTGTGACACTAATTTTCGTCGATTTTCGTGGAGAGTTTTATCCACGAATATCAATCCTCACGGAAATTTGTCTCTTATATAGACCTCACGTTTTCTAGAACATAGATCCACAAGTAAAAGTACCCACGAAATTACCTTAGGTACATAATCAACGAAATTTAATGTCAACGAAAATTAATGATTTTACAGTACTTTGAAATAGAATCACGCTATTTTAAATGTCAGTCAATTGGTTTTACAGAAAATACCTACACCATTTTAATTTAATGACTTTTATTCCCCCCACCCCTACCCCCCAAAAAGTACAATATCTGCTACCTTCCTTTCTCCGTTGCATTACAGTTTACCACATCGGCTATAATTTCCATTCAGATGTCAGCACTGTGCATATATCAGTAACAATAATTTTAAATACCAGTTGATAGGAACTTCCGCCAGTATAAAACTTGCCTTTATTAAATTTCTAAGTCAATCATATGAAATGGAATATAACAAAAATATCAATATGTGCTAAGAATTCGATCCAGTATTTTTGGCACACACATATTTGATTTTGCATGCGCCCCACTGTTGGATTCACAATTTACATGGAACGCTACTTTCAGTTCTCTAATCAGCGAAATATCTTGATTTTTGTCATCTATAACAAGTGGGCCATGTTCTGTTCACCTGAGTAAAATTGATAATTTCATAATGATGCACACTACTGGCTCCACCCAGGTACCACCAAAAAAGATTTACATTCATTGTAGAAATTTGTTTCTGATGAAAAAAAATCAGTTTAGATAATAAAGCCTTTTATTTCTGAAAAAATACCAGCTAGAGTATGTAGATTTATACTAGCCCCATCCATACATGAAATGTACCAGCGGTCCAAATTTGAAGACCATATAAAAGTAGGTCGATAGGTAATGGTTAGAGTCATTAAAGGGTTAAAATTTAATTGTTATATTTTACACACCAAACAGTACCCGTGGTCCTTATTTGAAGGCCACAGATTAGAAATACTGAAGTAGGTCACTGGGTCATGATCAAGGACACCAAAGGTCAAATTTCAATTCAAAATATAAAAATGTAACTAGTCGTATTTTTTTTTATTTATTTATTTTAAGTGACCCCTGGGGCGGGGCCAATTTTACTCAAGGGCCATGATTGTAGCAAACAATGCATGCACTATGTCGTCAAACGTACGCAAAAACGGGTGCGAACTACTAAGGGGTCCAAACACACTATAAAGTTTAATGCACTATGGGATCCAATACACTATCATATCCGTAGCACTATGGGTCGACCGCATGATGGGGTCCAATGCACTATGGGGTCCAATGCATTATGGGGTGCAATGTACTATGGGGTCCAATGCACTATGGGATCCGATGCACTATGGAGTCCAATGCATTATGGGGTGCAATGCACTATGGGGTCCAATGCACTATGGGTCCAATGCACTATAGAGTCCAATGCATTATAGGGTGCAATGCACTATGGGGTCCAATGCACTATGGGGTCCAATGCTCTATTGGGTCCAGTGCGCTATGGGGTCTACCGCACTATAGGGTCCAAGGGACTATGAAGTCCAACGCAGCATTTGGTCAACCGCACTATGAGGCTCAATACACTTTGGAGTCCAAAGCACTATAGGTTCCAATGATCTTTGGGGCCAACTACACTATAGAGTCCATTGCAGTATGGGGGCCCTACGCACTATTGGGTCCAATGCTTTATCGGGACAAATGCACTATTCGGTCCAATGCACTATGGGGCCTTACGTACTATTGGGTCCAATACATTATTTGAACCAATGCACTATGGTGTCCATCGAACCACCGTGGTCCAACACATTTAGTTTGGGGTCAAAGGTACTATGGGGTCTGATGCACTATAGGGTAAGAAGCACTATGGGGTCCAACGTATGATGGGGTTCAATGCAATATGGGGTCCAATGCACTGTCGGGTCCAGTGCCTTATAAGGTTCAAATCATTATGGGTCATCGCACTATGCTGTCCATTGCCCTATGGGGTCCAAGACCTTATCGGGTTCAATGCACTATGGGGCCCAACGCACTATGTGGTCCGGAACACTATGAGGTTCACCGCACAATGGGATCCAAAACACTATTGGGACCAGTGCACTATGGTGTCAAAAGTATTGTAGGGTCCCTCGCACTATGGGGTTCAATGCGCTATGAGGTTTAACGCACTTTGGATCCCAATGAACTATGGGGTCCGGTGCAATGGGGTACAATGCGCTATGGATCCAGCGCTCTATGAGTTCCAATGCATTTTGGGGTACAATGCACTATGATATACAGTGCATTTTTGAGTCCAATGCACCATGGGGTCCAATGCACGTTGGGGTTCAACGCGCCATGGGATCCATTGCACTATGTGTCCAACACACATTTGGATCCAACGCTCATTGGTGCATTGCATTGTTGCATTACTATATCCAACAGAATGGAATCGCAATTTGAACAAATATTTATGAATTAGCATACACTTGAATGGACGAAAGCAGTTTCTACGATTTTTTACCATTCTTTGCTAATATAAAATGACTTAAGGAGTTGTCACTGAATCTAGCCTATTATGTGTATATCTAAATCAGTTTCATACCACACTCTAAGACAATTTTACTCATCAACATTAGTAGCAGCATAATCAACAGCAGCAGCATCCTCATCAGGTAATTATACAATTGATGAAAAAGCAGACCTAACGTGACATATGTCGCTTGCTTTACATATTTCAGATAATATATGCACATATATAGATATTGATTTTTGCTCATGACATTCTGAAAATGTTGGAGTTTTCTCTCTGAACAGACAGATACTGTTTTCAGTTCAGGTTAAATAAGCCTGCTTTGCGCATGCGCATCGTAGTCTAAGAAGGATAGCAATAAAAATGTAATGACGGTACTGTGCTGTACTTGTCTTATAATTGTTATAAATTATTGATAGAACTGTATAGTAAAGAAGATGACAATAACAAACACGATTAAACTCCGACGATGATGATGATGTCCTTCGTTAGGGAAAATGTTCGTAACTGTCGATCATCCATGTCTGTTGGGACCCATAGTGCTTTAGTATGGGACATATCAACTCACTTTAGGGTCAGAGCTCATAGTGCGTTGGACCCCAAAGTGCGTTTCGAGATTCCTTTTTTATCAGTGATTGTCCCTCTACGTTGTTTTAAAATCACATTGATGAGGATTATTTTATACTTTCTGATGAAATAAGGCCCATCGTCCACACTCATATTTATATAGGTCTGCCGAAACTATTTTTGCTTATAAAAGGAGTACCCTTTAGTATATACACGCATGGGTAACATTCACACTTATTAACCCGCATGTGAGAAGGAACGAATACACAAAATAGTTCCATCCGTTCATAATCAGTTAGCAAGAAATAAAAAAAAATGTCTTTGTTTTGAGTGCATATGGAATATACATCAATTCTAAGCCATACAATTTAACATTGTATCAGTGATATGTTCCATATCCTCTCAAAACTAAAAAATGTTCTCTAGTTTCTATGACGGTACTAATACTAAGTATTTGAGAAAAAAAATCCATGACCATGTATAAGTTCGTCTTTTGAAGTATTTGCAGCAATGTCAATACATTGTAGTTATTTTACAAAAATATGGCGAGGAGTGATGATGATTTTAAGACACTTATTTGGTGGTCAGTCCTTGTTATTGCCACATTTGGTTTTTAGCTTGAACATCATACTACATTTACCAATTTTCGAGAACTCAGACACTGGGCCAAAGAACTCAATTTCTCATGTCAGGTTTTTCTGAAATCATCTCTTAACCCTCTCGCCTCTCTCTCTCTCTCTCTTTCATGTATAAACACCTGTTACGATTATATAAAATGATTACATAAAAAATAACAGATTCAGGCTTGAATGTAATTTCAAACATCTTGCTTTGCTAATGTATTTTGTCGCCATATTGCAACAGCTGTGTGTTTAACTGAGTGTCTTGGTAACACTGAACGTTTAGGAGGACAGACATGAAAACAGCCCAAACTCGGCATTCCGAAGCCGTGCGGAAAAATTTAAGAAACACTTAACTAAATGACCTACCAGAATTTAAGGTAAAATCCTACATTTAGGTCCCTCATGGCCTTTCACGATGATAACCAAAGTTCCCTAATATTTATTAAGGTATTTTGGTTATCTTGGTAGAGATTAAGTGTCCCAAGACGTAGCGGAACTACGTGTTTTATTATAAAACCATTAGTACTGTGAAAACATCAATTTTCGTGGGACACTAATTTTCGTCGATTTTCGTGGAGGATTTTATCCACGAATATCAATCCTCACGGAAAGTTGTCTTTTATATAGACCTCACTTTTTCTAGAACATAGGTCCACAAATAAAAGTACCCACGAAATTCAACTTCCGCCAGTATAAAACTTGCCCATATTAAATTTCTGAGTCAGTCATATGTAATGGAATATAACAAAAATATTTATATGTGTTAAAAATTCGATCCAGTATTTTTGGCCCACACATATTTGATTTGCATGCGCCCAACTGTTGATTGACCATTTACATGGGACGCTACCTTCAGTACTCTGATCAGCGAAATATCTTGATTTTGTTGTCATCTATAACAAGTGGGCCATGTTTTGTTCACCTGAGTAAAATTGATAATTTCATAATGATGCACACTTCTGGTTACACCCAGGAACCACCAAAATGGATTTACATTCATTGTAGGAATTTGTTTTCTAATAACCATAAAAATAATCAGTTTAGATAATAAATCCTTTTTTCCTGAAGAAATACCAGCTAGAGTATGTAGATTTATACTAGCCCCATCCATACATGAAATGTACCAGTGGGCCATATTTGAAGACCATATAAAAGTAGGTCGATAAGTCAAGGTCAAAGTCATTAAAGGGTCAAATTTGATAGTTATATTCTAGACACCAAATTGTACCCGTGGTCCTTATTTGAGGGCCACAGTGTAGAAATAGGGCACAGTGTAGAAATACTGAAGTAGGTCACTGGGTTATGATCAAGGACACCAAAGGTCAAATTTCAATTCAAAATATAAAATGTAACTGTGGTCCAAAGTTGAAAGTTTTTGATTATTTATTTATATTAAGTGACTCCTGGGGCGGCGCCAATTTTACCCAAGGGACATGATTGAAACAAAATTGGTAGATATCTATAAGGCCATGTTACAACCAAATATCAAAACTCCAGGCCTTGTGGTTTCTGAGAAGAAGATAATTATATTAACTCCATGTCTTAAAAATACGGACATTTTCTAAGTATTTCTTTCCTTATATAAGTCGTTATTAAATGAACTACAAGCATGGTAATACCTTGCATGCAATCTCTAAATCCAATAATTTCTATGCCCATTATTTGTAATAAATTCAGTCAAGAGTTATCTACCTTTGAAGCAATAGCTATCATCTTCTTCGAATAAAATAAACTAAACTACACGAATTCTTCATTACACTCGAATAAAAAGTCATCTTACGATTGTCAGCACAATTTTCTGTTATAATACATAAACAAACTACCCATTGCTTGGTAATAGAATTTCAATTTATTGCCTGGAATCGAAACTTTTGACTTCTTAACACGGCCTTGATCGCTACTGAAGGCTCGTAGTTCTGCAACTCATCCCATGATGTTAAACTGGCATGGTTATAGTGCTAGCTTATTTTGATAAGTATAACATTACAACTATTCAACTGATACTAGAACCGCGGAAGTGCCAAATTCATTGGAATCTTGATTATGATGTTTTGTTCCTTTGTATTGTATATTGAATATGGTAAGGAACGGAATCTTGCATCACTTGATTATAGAGGTCGTAAACTTTTATAAATGTATGCTACGCACAATTCGATCAGTCTGTTATTCAATTAACACATGAAGTAACGAATCATTGCCATAAGGCAACCTTAATCATGTAATAATGCTAAATGTTAAATATATAGTATTTGTTAATGTTTGTCTCTTGGGTCATTGGCTTTAAGGATTTTTTGAAAATAAAAACTTGAAACTTGAATTTGACTTAGATCTATATTGTTTAGATCCTGTTTACAGAATGATAGATATTGTGTATTGGTGTTCGTTCATCTTAACATTAGAAGTGCAGGCTCCAGACACCGGAAATGTCCGGCACCAATCTGAGGTGGAAGCATCCCGCTCCCTGTAGCCCTGCCTGACTGTCAGGTGTGAGTGGGAAGGAGGTCCTAGAAACCTCTTCAGCCTTAAGGACGGTCTCATACAATACACCACTGGCTCCAAAGGGGTCACTCACACACACTGGTTTGGTTGCATGCGTAAAACAAATCGCGTTTAGTCTTATTTTTCTTCATATTTAAACCAAATTTTGTAAAGGGCATCTCATTTGATATTTAATACTAGTCATACTCGATTTTATTTATGAAAACAGTGTTTCGCCAACATAAATTGGTTTGCATTTTATTTTCAAGACTCCAATATCTTCACATTGCTTTTTTTTTCAAAATTATAATTAACATTTTTTAACATAATTACATTGGCTGGAACACCTGACATTGTTATTCGATATTTATTATTGAGCTACGGACGAACTTCGAGCCATCATTGAGATCGAAATTTAGCGAATATCAAAATTTGAATCACCTCGGACAAATTAAAATGAAATGCGAATAACAAACTGGCGGCGAATTTCGAGCCAAGTCTGAAATCGATATTCAAAAACATAATAAGGCCCAAAATCGAGATAGATTTCAATATCGAGCCATGTCGAATGTCGTTATTTACCATTGATGAATTTCAAATATTGAGCTAGCGGCGAATGAGATCGAAATTCAAAAAATTAAAAGGCCGAATTTCGAGCGAGGCAAGTCGAACATCAATTTTACCCACACACAAAATGCGAATATCGAGCTTGAGACGAATATCGATTGAAATTCACCACCAAATACTCGAATTTTATATTTCTAAATAGATTCAAATATCGAACAATTTTCAGATGCATCAACTTGTGGATTTTTCTGTTGATTGGAATGCCTAAACATGCATATTCAATATATAAAATGACAGTTAAAATGGAAGATAGCACGATGCATTGTGGAAGCGTACTTTTGGGTCCAACGCATTTTTGGTACCGAGGCAATATGGAGGCCAATGCACTTGGGAGTTTGGCCAACGAACTAGCGTACCGGCCTGGTTCGCCCACTATTGGGTCCAATGCACTATGGGGTCCATAGAACCATGGGTTGAACCGCACTATGGGGTCTAATGCACTTTGGGGACCAATGCACTTTGGTGTTCAACGCGGGGGTCCAACACATTTTCCAAAGGAAAATTAACACTATTGGATCCATAACACTCTGGGGAACAATGTATAATGTGTTCCAACGCATGTAGTATGGGGTCAAAGGTACTATGGGGATCTGATGCACTATAAGGTTAGAAGCACTATGGGGTCCAACGTATTATGGGGTTCAATAAAATATGGGGTCCAATGCACTTTGGGGTCCAAAGCACTGCGAGGTCACCGCACAATGGGGTCCAAAACACTGTCAGGTCCAGTGCACTATATGGTTCAAATCCTTATGGGTCATCGCACTAAGCGGCCCAATGCTTTATGCTCTATGGGACCCAACACACTATGGGCTCCGAAGCACTATGAGTTTCACCGTACAGTGGGATCCAAAACACTTTTGGGACAGTTGCATTATGGGGTCAAAAGTATTGTAGGGTCCCCCGCACTACGGAGTCCAATGCTCTATGAGGTCCAACGCACTTTGGACCCCAATGCACTATGCGGTCGGGGAAGCGCTATTTAGTCACAACGTTCGGTCACATTTGATCCACGCTCATTGGTGCATTGCATTGTTGCATTACTATATCCAATAGAATGAATACAATTCGTAACGGTCGATCATCTATGTCTGTTGGAAGCCATAGTGCTTTAGTATGGGACATATCAACTCACTTTAGGGTCAGAGCTCATAGTGCATTGGACCCCAAAGTGTGTTTCAACAATACTTTTTTATCAGTGATTGTCCCTCTACGTTGTTTTAAAATCACATTGATGAGGATTATTTTATACTTTCTGATGAAATAAGGCCCATCGTCCACACTCAAATTTATATAGGTCTGCCGAAACTATTTTTGCTTATAAAAGGAGTACCCTTTAGTATATACACGCATGGATAACATTCACACTTATTAATCCGCATGTAAGCAGGAACGAATGCACAAAATAGTTCCATCCGTTCATAATCAGTTAGCATGAATTAAAAATGTCTTTATTTTTAGTGCATATGGAATATACCTCAATTCTAAGTCATACAATTTAACATTGTATCAGTGAGATATGTTCCATATCCTCTCAAAACTAAAAAATGTTCTCTAGTTTCTATGACGGTACTAATACTAAGTATTTGAGAAAAAAAATCCATGACCATGTATAAGTTCGTCTTTTGAAGTATTTGCAGCAATGTCAATACATTGTAGTTATTTTACAAAAATATGGCGAGGAATGATGATGATTTTAAGACACTTTTATTTGGGGGTCAGTCCTTGTTATTGCCAAATTTGGTTTTTAGTTTCAACATCATACTACATTTACCAAATTTCGAGAACTCAGACACTGGGCCAAAGAACTATCTTTCTCATGTCAGGTCTTTCTGAAATCGTCTCTTAACCACCTTTCTCTCTCTCTCTCTCTCTCTCCCCCTCTCTCTCTCTCTCTTGCATGTATAAACACCTATTACGATTATATGAAATGATTACATAAAAAATAACAGATTCAGGCATTAATGTAAGTTCAAAAATCTTGCTTTGCTAATGTATTTTGTCGCCATATTGCAAGAGCTGTGTGTTTAACTGAGTGTCTTGGTAACACTAAACGGTAAGGAGGAGAGACATGAAAACAGCCCAAACGTGGCATTCCGAAGCCTTGCGGACAAATTTAAGAAACACTTAACTAAATGACCTACCAGAATTTAAGGTAAAATCCATGTAATGGTTTCCCTACATTTCGGTCCTTCGTGGCCTTTCACGATGATAACCAAAGTTCCCTAATGTTTATTAGGATATTTTGGTTATCTTGGTAGAGATTAAGTGTCCCAAGACGTAGCGGAACTACGTGTTTTATTATAAAACCATTAGTACTGTGAAAAAATCAATTTTCGTGGGACACTAATTTTCGTCGATTTTCGTGGAGAGTTTTATCCACCTTCCTTTTTTCGTTACCTTACAGTTTACCACATAGGGTATAATTTCCATTCAGATGTCAGCACTGTGCATATATCAGTAACAATAATTATAAATACCAGTTGATAGGAAATTCCGCCAGTATAAAACTTGCCTTTATTAAATTTCTAAGTCAATCATATGAAATGGAATATAACAAAAATATCAATATGTGCTAAGAATTCGATCCAGTATTTTTGGCACACACATATTTGATTTTGCATGCGCCCAACTGTTGGATTGACAATTTACATGGGACGCTACTTTCAGTTCTCTAATCAGCGAAATATCTTGATTTTGTCATCTATAACAAGTGGGCCATGTTCTGTTCACCTGAGTAAAATTGATAATTTCATAATGATGCACACTACTGGCTCCACCCAGGTACCACCAAAAAAGATTTACATTCATTGTAGAAACTTGTTTTCTGATGAAAATAAAAAAAATCAGTTTAAATAATAAAGCCTTTTATTCCTGAAAAAATACCAGCTAGAGTATGTAGATTTATACTAGCCCCATCCATACATGAAATGTACCAGCGGTCCAAATTTGAAGACCATATAAAAGTAGGTCGATAGGTAATGGTTAGAGTCATTAAAGGGTTAAAATTTAATTGTTATATTTTACACACCAAACAGTACCCGTGGTCCTTATTTGAAGGCCACAGCTTAGAAATACTGAAGTAGGTCACTGGGTCATGATCAAGGACACCAAAGGTCAAATTTCAATTCAAAATATAAAAATGTAACTAGTCGTATTTTTTTTTGTTTATTTATTTTAAGTGACACCTGGGGCGGGGCCAATTTTACCCAATGGCCATGATTGTAGCAAACAATGCATGCACTATGTCGTCAAACGTACGCACAAACGGGTCCGAACTACTAAGGGGTCCAAACACACTATAAAGTTCTATGGGCCAATACACTATCATATTGGGGAATGCACTATGGGGTCCAATGCACTATGGGGTCCAATGCATTATGGGGTGCAATGTACTATGGGGTCCAATGCACTATGGGATCCAATGCACTATGGAGTCCAATGCATTATGGGGTGCAATGCACTATGGGGTCCAATGCACTATGGGGTCCAATGCACTATTGGATCCAGAGCGCTATGACACATAGAGTCCATTGCAGTATGGGGGCTCTACGCACTATTGGGTCCAATGCTTTATCAGGACAAATGCACTATTCGGTCCAATGCACTATGGGGCCTTACGTACTATTGGGTCCAATACATTATTTGAACCAATGCACTATGGTGTCCATCGAACCACCGTGGTCCAATTGGGGAAAGGGGATGCACTATCGGGTATGCTTAAAGGTTCAAATCATTATGGGTCATCGCACTATGCTGTCCATTGCCCTATGGGGTCCAAGACCTTATCGGGTTCAATGCACTATGGGGCCCAACGCACTATGTGGTCCGGAAAACTATGAGGTTCACCGCACAATGGGATCCAAAACACTATTGGGACCAGTGGGGTGGGGAAAGGGTAATGGTAGTCCACGCTCTATGAGTTCCAATGCATTTTGGAGTACAATGCACTATGATATACAGTGCATTTTTGAGTCCAATGCACCATGGGGTCCAATGCACGTTGGGGTTCAACGCGCCATGGGATCCATTGCACTATGTGTCCAACACACATTGGGATCCAACGCTCATTGGTGCATTGCATTGTTGCATTACTATATCCAACAGAATGGAATCGCAATTTGAACAAATATTTATGAATTAGCATACACTTGAAGGAATGAAAGCAGTTTCTACGAGGTATTTTTTACCATTCTTTGCTAATATAAAATGACTTAAGGAGTCGTCACTGAATCTAGCCTATTCTGTGTATATCTAAATCAGTTTTATACCACACTTTAAGACAATTTTACTCATCATCATTAGCAGCTGCATAATCAACAGCAGCAGCATCCTCATCAGGTAATTATAAAAATTGATGAAAAAACAGACCTTACGTGACATATGTCGCTTGCTTTACATATTTCAGATAATATATGCACATATATAGATATTGATTTTTGCTCATGACATTCTGAAAATGTTGGAGTTTTCTCTCTGAACAGACAGATACTGTTTTCAGTTCAGGTTAATTAAGCCTGCTTCGCGCATGCGCATCGAAGTCTAAGAAGGATAACAATAAAGTGTAATGACGGTACTGTGCTGTATTTGTCTTATAATTGTTATAAATTATTGATAGAACTGTATAGTAAAGAAGATGACAATAACAAACACGATTGAACTCCGACGATGATGATGATGTCCTTCGTTAGGGAAAATGTTCGTAACGGTCGATCATCCATGTCTGTTGGAACCCATAGTGCTTTAGTATGGGACATATCAACTCACTTTAGGGTCAGAGCTCATAGTGCGTTGGACCCCAAAGTGCGTTTCGAGATTCCTTTTTTATCAGTGATTGTCCCTCTACGTTGTTTTAAAATCACATTGATGAGGATTATTTTATACTTTCTGATGAAATAAGGCCCATCGTCCACACTCATATTTATATAGTTCTGCCGAAACTATTTTTGCTAATAAAAGGAATACCCTTTAGTATATACACGCATGGGTAACATTCACACTTATTAATCCGCATGTGAGAAGGAACGAATACACAAAATAGTTCCATCCGTTCATAATCAGTTAGCATGAAATAAAAAAAAATGTCTTTGTTTTGAGTGCATATGGAATATACATCAATTCTAAGCCATACAATTTAACATTGTATCAGTGATATGTTCCATATCTTCTCAAAACTAACAAATGTCCTCTAGTTTCTATAACGGTACTAATACTACTAATACTATGTATTTGAGGAAAAGAAATCCATGACCGGATATACGTTTGGCTTTTGAAGACTTGCAGCAATGTCAATACATTGTAGTTATTTTACAAAAATATGGCGAGGAGTGATGATGATTTTAAGACACTTATTTGGGGGTCAGTCCTTGTTATTGCCACATTTGGTTTTTAGCTTGAACGTCATACTACATTTACCAAATTTTCGAGAACTCAAACACTGGGCTAAAGAACTTACTTCCTCATGTCAGGTCTTTCTGAAATCATCTCTTAACTCTCTCTCTCTCTCTCTCTCTCTCTCTCTCTCTCTCTCTCTCTCTCTGTTGCATGTATAAACATCTGTTACGATTATATGAAATGATTACATAAAAGGTAACAGGTTCAAGCATGAATGTAATTTCAAAAATCTTGCCTTGCTAATGTATTTTTTATCGCCATATTGCAACAGCTGGGTGTTTAACTGAGTGTTTGGGTATCACTGAACTGTTAGGAGGACAGACATGGAAACAGCCAAAACGTGGCATTCCGAAGCCTTGCGGTTACATTTAAGAAACACTTAACTAAATGACCTAACAGCATTTAAGGTAAAATCCATGTAATTGTTTCCCTACATTTCGGCCCCTCATGGCCTTTCACGATGATAACCAAAGTTTCCTAATGTTTATTTGGGTATTTTGGTTATCTTTGTAGAGGTTATTTGTCCCAAGACGTAGCGGAACTACATGTTTTAATATAAAACCATTAGTACTATGAAAGCATCAAATTTCGTGGAACACTGATTTTCGTCGATTTTCGTTGAGGGTTTTATCCATGAATATCAATCCTCGCGGAAACTTGTCTCTTATATAGACCTCACGTTTTCTAGAACATAGATCCACAAATAAAAGTACCCACGAAATTCCCTTAGGTACATAATCATCGAAAGTTAATGTCAACGAAAATTAATGATTTTACAGTTCTTTGAAACAGAATTACACTAACTTAATTTCAATTAATTTGAAAGTGATAATTGTCAGTCAATTGGTTTTAGTAAAAATACCTACACCTTTATTTTATTTAATGACTTTTATTCCCCCCCCCCCTTACCCCCCCCCACCCCCCCCCAAAAAAGTACAATATCTGCTACCTTCCTTTTTCCGTTACCTTACAGTTTACCACATAGGGTATAATTTCCATTCAGATGTCAGCACTGTGCATATATCAGTAACAATAATTATAAATACCAGTTGATAGGAACTTCCGCCAGTATAAAACTTGCCTTTATTAAATTTCTGAGTCAATCATATGAAATGGATAATAACAAAAATATTTATATGTGCTAAGAATTCGATCCAGTATTTTTGGCACACACATATTTGATTTTGCATGCGCCCCACTGTTGGATTGACAATTTACATTGGACGCTACTTTCAGTTCTCTAATCAGCGAAATATCTTGATTTTTGTCATCTATAACAAGTGGGCCATGTTCTGTTCACCTGAGTAAAATTGATAATTTCATAATGATGCACACTACTGGCTCCACCCAGGAACCACCAAAAAAGATTTACATTCATTGTAGAAATTTGTTTTCTGATGAAAATAAACAGAAATCAGTTTAGATAATAAAGCCTTTTATTCCTGAAAAAAAATACCAGCTAGAGTATGTAGATTTTTACTAGCCCCATCCATACATGAAATGTACCAGCGGTCCAAATTTGAAGACCATATAAAAGTAGGTCGATAGGTAATGGTTAGAGTCATTAAAGGGTTAAAATTTAATTGTTATATTTTACACACCAAACAGTACCCGTGGTCCTTATTTGAAGGCCACAGCTTAGAAATACTGAAGTAGGTCACTGGGTCATGATCAAGGACACCAAAGGTCAAATTTCAATTCAAAATATAAAAATGTAACTAGTCGTATTTTTTTTTATTTATTTATTTTAAGTGACCCCTGGGGCGGGGCCAATTTTACCCAATGGCCATGATTGTAGCAAACAATGCATGCACTATGTCGTCAAACGTACGCACAAACGGGTCCGAACTACTAAGGGGTCCAAACACACTATAAAGTTTAATGCACTATGGGATCCAATACACTATCATATCCGTAGCACTATGGGTCGACCGCGGGGCCAATGCACTATAGGGTCCAAGGGACTATGAAGTCCAACGCAGCATTGGGTCAACCGCACTATGGGGTTCAAAACACTTTGGAGTCCAAAGCACTATAGGGTTCAATGATCTTTGGGGCCAACTACACTATAAAGTCCATTGCAGTATGGGGGCCCTACGCACTATTGGGTCCAATGCTTTATCGGGACAATGGGGCCTTTTGGGTCCAATACATTATTTGAACCAATGCACTAACCCCGGCCAATTTAGTTTGGGGTCAAAGGTACTATGGGGTCTGATGCACAATAGGGTAAGAAGCACTATGGGGTCCAACGTATGATGGGGTTCAATGCAATATGGGGTCCAATGCACTGTCGGGTCCAGTGCTATGGGGTCCAAGACATTATCGGGTTCAATGCACTATGGGGCCCAACGCACTATGTGGTCCGGAACACTATGAGGTTCACCGCACAATGGGATCCAAAACACTATTGGGACCAGTGCACTATGGTGTCAAAAGTATTGTAGGGTCCCTCGCACTATGGGGTTCAATGCGCTATAATTTAAACGCACTTTGGATCCCAATGAACTATGGGGTCCGGTGCAATGGGGTACAATGCGCTATGGATCCAGCGCTCATTGAGTTCCAATGCATTTTGGGGTACAATGCACTATGATATACAGTGCATTTTTGAGTCCAATGCACCATGGGGTCCAATGCACGTTGGGGTTCAACGCGCCATGGGATCCATTGCACTATGTGTCCAACACACATTGGGATCCAACGCTCATTGATGCATTGCATTGTTGCATTACTATATCCAACAGAATGGAATCGCAATTTGAACAAATATTTATGAATTAGGATACACTTGAATAAACGAAATCAGTTTCTACGATTTTTTTACTATTCTTTGCTAATATAAAATGACTTAAGGAGTCGTCACAGAATGTAGCCTTTTCTGTGTTTATCTAAATCAGTTTTATACCACAATCTAAGACAATTTTACTCATCATTATTAGCAGCAGCATAATCAACAGCAGCAGCATCCTCATATGGTAATTATACAATTGATGAAAAAGCAGACCTAACGTGACATATGTCGCTTGCTTTACATATTTCAGATAATATATGCACATATATAGATATTGATTTTTGCTCATGACATTCTGAAAATGTTGGAGTTTTCTCTCTGAACAGACAGATACTGTTTTCAGTTCAGGTTAATTAAGCCTGCTTCGCGCATGCGCATCGTAGTCTAAGAAGGATAACAATAAAGTGTAATGACGGTACTGTGCTGTACTTGTCTTATAAGTGTTATAAATTATTGATAGAACTGTATAGTAAAGAAGATGACAATAACAAACACGATTAAACTCCGACGATGATGATGATGTCCTTCGTTAGGGAAAATGTTCGTAATGGTCGATCATCCATGTCTGTTGGAACCCATAGTGCTTTAGTATGGGACATATCAACTCACTTTAGGGTCAGAGCTCATAGTGCGTTGGACCCCAAAGTGCGTTTCGAGATTCCTTTTTTATCAGTGATTGTCCCTCTACGTTGTTTTAAAATCACATTGATGAGGATTATTTTATACTTTCTGATGAAATAAGGCCCATCGTCCACACTCAAATTTATATAGGTCTGCCGAAACTATTTTTGCTTATAAAAGGAGTACCCTTTAGTATATACACGCATGGGTAACATTCACACTTATTAATCCGCATGTGAGAAGGAACGAATACACAAAATAGTTCCATCCGTTCATAATCAGTTAGCATGAAATAAAAAAAAATGTCTTTGTTTTGAGTGCATATGGAATATACATCAATTCTAAGCCATACAATTTAACATTGTATCAGTGATATGTTCCATATCTTCTCAAAACTAACAAATGTCCTCTAGTTTCTATAACGGTACTAATTCAACTAATACTATGTATTTGAGGAAAAGAAATCCATGACCGGATATACGTTTGGCTTTTGAAGACTTGCAGCAATGTCAATACATTGTAGTTATTTTACAAAAATATGGCGAGGAGTGATGATGATTTTAAGACACTTATTTGGGGGTCAGTCCTTGTTATTGCCACATTTGGTTTTTAGCTTGAACGTCATACTACATTTACCAAATTTCGAGAACTCAGACACTGGGCTAAAGAACTTACTTTCTCATGTCAGGTCTTTCTGAAATCATCTCTTAATTCTCTCTCTCTCTCTCTCTCTCTCGCTCTGTCTCTTACATGTATAAACATCTGTTACGATTATATGAAATGATTACATAGAAGGTAACAGGTTTAGGCATTAATGTAATTTCAAAAATCTTGCCTTGCTAATGTATTTTTTATCGCCATATTGCAACAGCTGGGTGTTTAACTGAGTGTTTGGGTATCACTGAACTGTTAGTGATGTAATTGTATCCCTACATTTCGGCCCATCATGGCCTTTCACGATGATAACAAAAGTTTCCTAATGTTTATTTGGGTATTTTGGTTATCTTTGTAGAGGTTATTTGTCCCAAGACGTAGCGGAACTACATGTTTTACTATAAAACCATTAGTACTATGAAAGCATCAAATTTCGTGGAACACTGATTTTCGTCGATTTTCGTTGAGGGTTTTATCCATGAATATCAATCCTCGCGGAAACTTGTCTCTTATATAGACCTCACGTTTTCTAGAACATAGATCCACAAATAAAAGTACCCACGAAATTCCCTTAGGTACATAATCATCGAAAGTTAATGTCAACGAAAATTAATGATTTTAAAGTACTTTGAAACAGAATCACACTAACTTAATTTCAATTAATTTGAAAGTGATAATTGTCAGTCAATTGGTTTTAGTAAAAATACCTACACCTTTTTTTATTTAATGACTTTTATTCCCCCCCCCCCCCCCCAAAAATACAAACTGCTACCTTCCTTTGTCCGTTGCCTTACAGTTTACCACATAGGGTATAATTTCCATTCAGATGTCAGCACTGTGCATATATCAGTGACAATAATTATAAATACCAGTTGATAGGAACTTCCGCCAGTATAAAACTTACCTTTATTAAATTTCTAAGTCAATCATATGAAATGGAATATAACAAAAATATCTATATGTGCTAAGAATTCGATCCAGTATTTTTGGCACACACATATTTGATTTTGCATGCGCCCAACTGTTGGATTGACAATTTACATGGGACGCTACTTTCAGTTCTCTAATCAGCGAAATATCTTGATTTTGTCATCTATATAACAAGTGGGTCATGTTCTGTTCACCTGAGTAAAATTGATAATTTCATAATGATGCACACTACTGGCTCCACCCAGGAACCACCAAAAAAGATTTACATTCATTGTAGAAATTTGTTTTCTGATGAAAATAAAAAAAAAATCAGTTTAGATAATAAAGCCTTTTATTTCTGAAAAAATACCAGCTAGAGTATGTAGATTTATACTAGCCCCATCCATACATGAAATGTACCAGCGGTCCAAATTTGAAGACCATATAAAAGTAGGTCGATAGTAATGGTGGTTAAAATTTAATTGTTATATTTTACACACCAAACAGTATCCGTGGTCCTTATTTGAAGGCCACAGCTTAAAAATACTGAAGTATGTCAAAGGGTCGTGATCAAGAACACCAAAGGTAAAATTTCAATTCAAAATATAAAAATTTAACTGTGGTCCAAATTTGAATTATTTTTTTTTGTTTATTTATTTATTCCAAGTGACCCCTGGAGCGAGGTCAATTTTACCAAAGGGCCATGATTGTAACAAACTTGGTAGATATCTATAAGGGCATGATATACACCAAATATCTAAACGCCCGGCCTTGTGGTTTCTGGGAAGAAGATAATTATCTAAACTCCATGTCTTACTGTTACGGACATTTTCAAAGATTTTTCTTTCCTTATATAAGTCGCCTTTAACCTAAGTGATCCCTAATTCAGGGCCAAATTGGATTCCGGGGCCATGATTTGATCAAAGTTGGTAAAAGTCCACTAGGCCATGGTACACACCAAATATCTTAACTTCATTTCTTGAGGTTTATGACAAAAATATTTTTCTGTGTCTGTGTAAAACAAAGTGACCTCTGAGGTTGGGCCAATATTGATTCAAGGACTGTGATTTGAACAACCTTGATAGAGGCCCACTAGGCAATGTTACACATAACATATCATATATCTAGGCATTGTGGTCTCTGACAAGAAGATTTTTAATCTTTTCCTTTCTAAGATTATGTAAAATCAAGTGACCCCTGGGTCGGGTCAATTTGGACCCTGGGGTCATGATTTGAACATACTTAGTAGAGGTCTCAAGACAATGTCACAAACCAAATATCGAATGTCTAGGCCGTGTCGTTTCGGACAAGACGATTTCACATTCAAAATCTATTTTTAGCTGCTGTGGCCCAGATATCAATGGACCAGAAACATCTAAACCTGAACATCTTTGGAAGAGCTTCATGCATTCAAATCTGGACAAATACTTTCAGTAGAGATTGTGGACGACGGTCGGACGGATGGACGACGGACAGACGGATGGACGACGGACGCCGATCGATGACGGAGAGACATCGATCCTGAAAGCTCACTACTTGCCCAGGTGAGCGTAAAACCGAAATAATCAATGATTACACGTGTCGCGTTTTGAACAGACACTTCCCTATAAAACACCTCTCAGTGTTCCCTAAGTTTCATCATCAACTAGACACTGTCTTCAGGTTTTAGAAGGTAAGTCTTTATTTTCTTGATTTTATTTAGAAACTTTATTTTTTTCTTGATGTGTCTTTCATCTAAGTCGTTATGTGTATTTCCATGCAATGAGTTTTTTCATTCTAACTATATTTTAATATTTATTTTAAGATTGAAATTTTTTCTTGATGTGTCTATCTGATTTAGTTAAACGTCCGCCGACATAATTTAAGGACTTTACACGTTGTTGACAGGGTGTCTTCAGTGTGGTATCACATTGACAAGTCAACTAGTTATCTTAGTCCTTGTTCTACTCTAAGGTGCTGAACACAAAGCACAAGGGAGGTGTATCAGAACCTTTTTGCGCTCTTGATTTCGTGTCCTTTAAAAGAATTACACTAAACCCTCACTCTACAAATAACCAAAAGTATCCGGTACGTTGCTTTGACCGAAAAACTGCCGTATTTAAAACATAATATCAACAACACTGCGTTGCACGAGGAATCGCCCTAAAAATGTTCACGAATACAAAAACACGTTTGGTCGGAAAAGATCTGACCGACAGAATCTCGCCAATTTCTCCTGTGTAAAACTTTAGAAACACTTAAGCCACAATATCAGTGTTGAATTGTATGAACAGACACTGGTGAAAGAAACAAATATACCTGAAATGAACACATGTGCTGACTTGAAATCCATTTACCTCCATTGGGAAACAAGGTCTTACAACTTATACTAATCCCTCTCGACGGTTCCTGGGTTGGACCAGTACTTTGTGCATTGGAAGGCTATTTAATATACTTACAACGCTTTTCAAGCAATGTCAATAAAGCCAATGTTATAATTCCGCCATAACGTTGTGTAACACGGTCCTTATAAAAAAGATGAACACGTGGACTGCTAGCAATAAGCACAATGCCACTCATACTTGCCACATTTTATAAGGTTTGTATCAAAAGGTGTATCTAAATTAAAAGGAATCAACTATAAAACAACAAATTTTCATTATTTGATCGATGTATGTCACCTTGCAACGCGCTGATTTCAAATGCCCCAGCTATCTTATTGACTTAGCTATCTGAGCAATAGCAATGTATTACTGATTACCTGGTGAGATTCGAGCCAATGATGATTGAAAATTGTGATTAACTCTCTTGATCATTTGATTTATTACAGTTTATTAAACCCGCTATCGCCAGCATCGAATATTAACACATTTTATTTCAGGTTCGACTTCCTAATGCAATCATATTTAAATAAACATGAAAATTATCATCACTTAACGATAAGACAGAAAACAAAATTTGGAACTTTGTCTCTGCGTAGTTAAACGGAGGGAAATTGTGGGAAATTGAGTTCGTCACTTCGCTTAAATCTCTCCAAGAAATGGAATTTTCATATTTCATCAAGACAGCAGAGAAGGAAACTTGCTCATTATTTAAGAGTGCGCTCTTTGAAATAAGCAATACAACAATATGCTGCCTGGTTTGCTTGAAATGAACGTTGAAAATAATTTCTAGTGAGTGTACGGATATCATCTGTTTATTGCTGTCAGGAATTTGTCAGGAATTTGCATTTCATGTTAACGTTTTCTAAATACATTACTTTAAAAGTCCAAGCTCTCAAAACAATAAATGAAAATGTTAAAAGTAAAACAAATTATTCTGTTTTCTTCATCACTTTAAGATACGAAAGTAAATACCAACAAAAATTTAATTTTTTTTATTAAATAACCAAATAATAAAAATTGGCCTTTTTTTTTTTTTGCCAATGGAGCCGCATAATCAAAACGGGAGCAACCACTGTTATTATTGTACAAATAAAAACAGTAATATGTTAAAAAAAAGTTTATGAATAAATTACTTGCATTAACTGATGAAAATAAATAACAAGATTCAAAATATGCAAGTCTTCAATCGTTATTAAAAAGAAACTGGACACATATCATGTTTATCTGATGACTTCTCTTTAAATTTGTAGGCAACGGGTTTTAAAACTTGGTTAACGTACCTTACAAGCAACCCGATTCATTAAAGCTCGGGATTTATTTTTCGGCGTAGCTGTATAATTTCGATTTCAAATCGCATCTTAAACCAATCAAATGTACGCTAACAGCGGTAAATAATTCTAAGCTGAATAAAAGGACTCCTGTTGTTGGTTAACGCATCGTTATGGACTATAAAATTACTGTAAATAAGGGGTGCAGCTTGTATATATCATTCAGCTTGGTGTTATTACTTTTCTTTTTGATGTAAACATGAAAGTGATTCCAGTAAGTTAAATACAATCCTTTTCCATCAATTGAGGAATACTACTTTGTGAAAATGATTTAAAACAACAAAAAAGAATCCACCGTGTTATGACATGAAACCCCTTAATTACTATGTATATTGAATTCTTCCAGCCTGCCGAGATGCTCTCATTGAAAATTAATTCGCCAAAACCAAAACAACTAATAACGCTTTTATATCATAATTGTCATATGCAATAATGATATGAACAAATATCAAACAAGCCTATTTACAGATATAATTTTTTGTATTACCGTCTATAAATAAGTATATTTCATAGAAAAAATACTGAACTATTTCTAGAGCGTACTAAATTTGTTGTGCGTCGGTCTTTCGCGCGCTTTTCCTCGGAATGTTCTAGAAGACTGGAAATCTCGTTTTTCTTTCATCCTACGCCGAATATCTTTTTTAAAGATATTTCTTGTTTATAGATGTTTTGAGATCTGAGAATATTCAGAATTCAGATACAAACCGTCAACTTGAAAAAATCAATGAAAAACCAGTTTAATATAATTATAACAGCATAATGTAGACAGTGTAAAAACACACAAACACTTACATATGGCCGTAGCAGACATGTCTGATTTACGGCCCCAGACACAATCTGCGGTCCCAGTATGTATAGTGCTTGAAATGGGAAAATCTAATTAAACATTACATAGCTTATGATGCAAAGCGAACAATACTTTTTAAAACATACAATATGTTAAAAAATGATGTTGACAATGGTTTAAATTATAATGGGAATAACTGGGCATATAACATCAAAACTATGCTGAACCAAATGGGATTATCATATATGTGGGAAGATCAGTTTAATATGGATATAAACTATTATACTGTTAAACAGCGAGTACTAGATATATATCACCAGAGATGGTATTCATCCATCAATAATTCTACTCGCCTAGATTCATATAGTCTATATAAACATTCATTCAACTTTGAAACATACCTAGACATTATTACAGAATCAAAATTTAGAGTTGCACAGATTTCGTCATCGTCTCATGACTTAATTGTTGAAAGCGGTAGACACATAAACATCAGAAAAGGTATTATTATACATGGCCAACTAAACAGAAATTTATCAATCTTATGTCAGCAACATCAAAAAATATTATTAACAATTTGTCTAAATTTATATACTATGCTAATTTGAATAGAAACTAAGTTGAGTTACGTATTATAGATATGCACTATAACATCATGTGCTCTTCAGAAAATCCATGCTTTCTATCTTGTTTGTTATTTCTATTTGCTATAAAACATGTATTGTTTTCATGCAATAATATTTGTAGTTGTAGTTGTTAATAGATATTTGATTTAATACATATCATTAATACAAAAAGAATGCCATACTCCTACGTCACACTACATTATCAAGGGAAGTAATTAATACTGGGACCTATCCCTTACCAAATAAAAACTTATCTGTGCTGATTTTTTCGTCATCATTGAATTTGTTCTTGCTGCTGCTGCTGCGGATGATGATGATGATTTTTTTACATTGACATTAATGCCGCCTTAGTAGCTTACTAAATTTCATGCATTTTGTAGACCCTAACTATTCCAGTAATTATATATGAAATGAATTGCCTGATGCAAAATGTATCTTTATTGATCTATAAATTAGCTAATTTATGTCATCTTAAATCATCATCACATAATATGTCTACTATAATTTAAGTATTTTCTGTACTTTATGTTCTATATTTCTGAATAATCTGATAATATAAGTTTTTTTTTTGTTGTTGTTGTTGTTTTTGGACTTTTTCTAAATGGTTTTGCTTTATTTAAGTCGTGCTTCAAAAACATGCGCGGCGTCTTTGATGCTTGGTTTCAAAATTTATCTTGTTTTTTTTTATAATGAAAATAATTTATGAGAATACAGGTGTTGCGAACTGTTAACGGTGTTTGCTTTGCGTCAACCTATACTATCTAAGTCAGTTGGAGACTGTATCTTGCAGACTCCCAGCGGCAGTTACTTCCCTTGTACAGTAACCACTAGAGGCTTGCTTAATGATATTTTCATGAACTCGTTTAGTAAAATTTGATATGAAATGACAATTCATGTCAATTCATATCAGATTCTTTTTATCATATGACTTATACTGATGGTAAATCGCGATTAAAACAACAAAGAAACAAAAACATGAATTAACGGACAGTGATCGAATTACTATATGTAATCTAAGGATAATACCAAGAAAATAGTTTCAAATCATAACTGAAAATAATGATTTAACGTGTGTATTCCTCATACATATTCAACATCATAATTATGAATAATGCATATTTTTGATCAAAGCTAGTTTTATCAAACACATTCAATCCAGCTGTTCGAGTTCAACACACTATGCATATACATAAAATACACGCGCGTGACGCGGAGTGATATAATTCGGCCTACCGCGCGAATGTAATCTAAGTATTACAAGTAGAACTTTCGAACTTATTTAGTTGGGTAGAATAAATTAAAACATTTCTCCAGACAATAGAATACTTGTATACTTTTACTAATTATCCAAGTTTCTGAATGAATTATATTGATGCCTGAATCATACGTTTGACAAATTTTAATTGTAATATTCTACAAGACATTGTTTACTATTTCAGTTTTTCATTCTCATTGGCATATGTGCTGCGCAACCTTCTTGCCCATCGCCTGGTCGTGATATCCAGATCTGCGAAACTGATGACGTAATCTATCTATCTATCTATCTATCTATCTATCTATCTATCTATCTATCTATCTATCTATCTATCTGTCTATCTGTCTGTCTGTCTGTCTGTCTGTCTGTCTTCACTATATATAAGTTGTTCATATCATATACTTACCTCTCTCGATGGCTCCTAGGTGGTACTCGGTCCACCCCACTAGGCGATCGAACTCGTTGTCATCAGATAGGTAGTCACTGAACACTTTCTCTGGATCACGACATCCTTAATAGGGCATGGCTATTCAAATAAAGTAAATCCATCTTAGATGAAGGAAGTATGAACAGAAAAGTAAAATATGCAAATTTACTTGCAGGATTGCGCCGATGGAGAAGGCTGTGTTGTGCATGAGAAGTGCCAGGGACCACGTTGTCCATCGTTCTGTTGTCCCATGGAGGGTTTGTTTGTTTGTTTGTTTTATGTATTATATTTAAAGTTGCTTTAAACATGTTTATTGCTACTTGTCTTACATTGCATGAAACCATTACCTGCATTGCATTCTTTTATTTAGGACAGCAACAAAGACACTACTTCTGCTATAACAACAGCAAATATGATGATGATGATGATGATGATATAAATAGTCATGATACATTGAGGCCTTGCTGCAAACCACCAGTTTTGCAGCAATTCATCGACATGTAAAAGATAATGATGGCGATGATAATGATAATTGTAACGATGATGACGATGTTGATGATGATGATGACGATGTTGATGATGATGACGATGATGACGATGATATTAAATTCATAGATCGTGTGTTCATTCATTTATTTAGAACCTGAATGTGTGGAATCCAGTAACGGTTTAACCAGACTGTGTAATTACACGAGATCTGATAATAATACGCTTGGAGGAATATTACAAGGTACTTAAATGATTTAACCATTTTCCCCATTGATTACCCCATTTCTTAACTATTTTCATTAATGAAATGTATGACCATCTTCTCCACTATACATGCCCTTTTCTTACATTGTCACAGTGTCTACTTTCGACAGGGAATGTATTTGTTCTTTTACTGTCGAAGCGACGGTAAACTCAAATAGTCAAGTCAAGTCAAGTCTTATCTTTTATTGTATACATGTATTTGTAATCTTACACCAAGAAAATAGTTTCAAACAATAAATAAAATAACGATTTAACGCGAATATTTCTCACTAATATCAACATAACAGTAAATAATACATATTTTCAGTCAAAATAAAATTCCAGCTAAACAATAAGCACATACTCGACTACAGGCGTGTGAAGCGAAGAAATAAAAGTTTACATGTAAAGTTTTAAATAAAAGAAAATATGTGATATTCATAACGTTACAAGACCGGAAACAGCTGTTTAAGCATATTGTCATGTGATAAAGTCATTAATGGCATGGCTGCATTCCTCGTATTCCATTCATTTTGTTCAAAGAACAATACATTTTCATGAAATATATCGTTAAATAAATGAATTTCGACAATCTGTCTGTTAAGAGAAAGAAATAAAAGTTGATATTGCATGCGTATACTGTACTAACGAATGACTTATAGACGCAAATTTCACGGTCTTTGTACTGCAACTAGGCCAGACGGTTAATGGTAGCAGGTACGAACTCGTATTTTGAGCGATGTCCGATTCCACTCCTTACTGTGTTAGAATGGGGATGGCCGTGCAAAGATAAAACGAATTAAATTCCATAGAGTATGTTTATAAATCACGTGACTTAGACATGTTCAATTTCGGTCCTGTATACGGCCAAATTCCAGGGGGCAAATGTAGCGGATCAAAGTGGAATTTGGTACCATGTACGTAGTACACTACTTTAAATGCATGTTTGTATGCTGATGCTTGATGGATGGTATATTACATACCTGTAAAATATATACAAGGTATATTCTAAAAATAGATATTTTCACGGCACCAACTGGCACCAAGCCGACAACATCGTCTTACTGATCTGTTTTTAATACCATCAGCACCATTCGTTCTTCTGTTCTATTTTAGTAACAACAGCACCACCGTCCCAATGTTCTAATTTTAATACCCCTGGTACCATTCGTCCTATTGTTCTTTTTTAGAACCACCGACACCATATGGTATATAAAGGCTGAGGGAGTTAATCAACCTCATACTTATGCAAGAATCATCCATGCTGAGCGGAACCATTAGATCCTCTGAATAAATCTAGCTATTGAACAAAACCATTAAGGATTTCATATCAACCAGTGGACTTGCCTCCTTCTGCCCCACCTCAGCCAACTTTTTCACTATTGTCTATTTCTTCCTGTGGTATGGATACCTGTCCTTTCAAAACAGCAACTACGAATTCCAAATATTCCGACTGCATACCACGGCAGGGGTCAATGCCTTATATTCATGGGACAACAGTACATGTTCATAATTAAAATTCACCTGCCATTCTATTGTTGAATTGCCACTTGGGCGTATGGCTTTCTGAATTTGCAAAATAAAAACTTGAACTTGAATCTACTTTCAGTCCTGTATAACGGAACATGGGGATCATTGTGTCCATGGGGAGCCTCAGATGGTTACGTTAATGCTATGATTGCTTGCAATTCTATGGGATTCAGGTATGTCACTGCCCCTATAGTTTGCTTGCTCAGGCACTAAGGTTTAGTTAGTAGAGAATGTATGTGGTACTTTGAATAATATAGGAAGTGTTGTCATTTCCCGTCTGTTTTGCTGATATTGATGAAAAGAAAACATGTTTCAAAATTGATCCCAAATTATTTTTAAAGGCGGAAAATGTAAAAATGCTGATTTGAAGTTCAGTAGCTTATGAGCTGTGATAAACTGTATTGCTAAGAAAAGAATGGCTTTATTTTTTAAGAGATGGTTATTGTAGAGTCAAGTCGGGCACATGGAATAATAAAAAATAATAATCTCATATTATAGATCTATCAATGCAAGATGAAACAAAATTGTCAAGTTATCCATTGATTGTCGTGATATGTGTTACAACATAAAGTATTACATTATAATATATTTGGAAGTCCTCGCAATATTTCAATGGGCCTTGATTTTTAAAATAATGATAGAAAACGTATATGTCACTAAATTTATGAAATGCAATATACAAGTAAAACAAACAAACTAGAAGGTCGTTTGTGTAAATCACAAACGAAACCGCTTTCCATTTGCTTACATCAAAGGGAATAAAATTCATCATTTAGACTAATAGTACTAGCTGCTGCTTAATCATTGAAGCTTAGAGCTAATCATTTTAAAACTTCAAGACTTTTTGCGCATGTTTAACTACGGCTTTTTCATTCTTCCAAATGTCGATTTGATATGAAATGTTAAATAATTACTGCTTGACTATAATTAATATCATAATCACGTGACTCAACATAAATTAATTGAGGTATGCACCATTTCATTTAATAAAAAAATCAGATTGCTTCAAGAGTGTGAACAGGTATGTTTTTCAAGGTTTCAAGCAGACATTTCATGAAACATGAATACCTGCTATGTTTGATGACGAAAGCTCTTTAAATTTTCAAGACTTTATGAGCTTTTTGAGTTTCGACATTTTTGAAAATTTAAATTCATTTGTCAAATTGGCGATTATCAATGATTTTTTTTTTTTTTTTGATAATTTTTTATTCAATATGAATGACGTCCTAACAACGTGACAAAACAAAACATTTCTTGCGGTATGCATCTGCATCACTTCAATTT
>CM037781.1:22980852-23030852 GCA_021229015.1 Solen grandis | reverse complement strand
GGATAGATCCAAAATCTGCACCAAATATCAGACAGAAAATTTTATTTGCTGAATGCATAGGGGAAGAAATCAAAGATGCTGTGAACTCGAACAAGCAAAATTTTCGGGCTGTGGTTAGGCTAGTTGTTTTAGGAAAAGTTGTTAAAAAGTATAGACTTAGAAAAACACTAGCAGATATGGCGAAATTAAACCGAGCAAAAATGAACAATATTACAAAATCAGTAGACAATTTTTCCTTAACGCGAGAGTAACAAACGACATCAAAGAATTTCTTGAGAGAGATGATAACTCTAGAGTGTTGCCGGGCAAAGCAGACACTGCAAAAGTTGGAAAGGAGAAGCAACAAAAACGTGTTTTGAACGATTACATGTATAACTTACATGCGAAGTTCTTGGCCGAGTCCACCTATAAAATTTCACTTTCAACATTCTGCAGAAAGAAACCAAAAGCAATTGACCATGTGAATTTTTCCTCAAGAAGTATATGTCTATGCTCGAAACATCAGAATTTTGCCCTTAAGTTAAGATGTTTGAAGAACAACAAAGTTACATCAATCACAAGCCCAGATAAATTTATGGATACATACAGTTCGGAAGACGATCTAGATCACCTACTTAGCCAGATGTCTGCGACCACGATTAGATACCAAGAATGGAGAAGGAAAAAAATGAACGATGGCAAAGAACGTATGAGAATAGTTGATCTGGATCTACCCAAAGCAGAGTTCATTGAAGTAATGAAAGAAGCATACAGACAATTCGCTCAGCACATTCTAAGAGTTGTGGAACAGTAATGAAAGAGAGTTTGCCCAAAGGTCACATGTTGATACAAATGGACTTTAGTGAGAACTATGTTTGTCAAAATATTGAGGAAATCCAGTCGGCATACTGGAACGCCACTGCTGTTACTCTACATCCGACTGTAATGTATCAGAAGCTAGAAGATGGTAGTTTGGAACACACGAAAACAGTGTTTGTATCGGAGGTACTACACCATAATGCAGCAATGGTGGTAACAATAATTGATAAAGTGGTTGCAATAGCCAGAGAGAAGATTGCAGGGTTACAAGCCGTTCACTTTTGGACTGATTCTCCCACGTCGCAGTACCGCAATAAAATAATTTTTGATTACATCAGCAGATCAACGACTATACATGGGATAGCTTCTTCGTGGCATTTTTTTGAGTGTGGTCATGGCAAGGGGCCATGTGATGGGGTCGGGGGAACTACAAAGAGATGTGCGGACAATGCAATCAAACAGGGAAAAGCTGTCATCCAAGATGCAGACGACTTTTACAGGTGGGCAACAAACACAGATAGCCAAATACAGTTCCATAAAATAACACCAGAAGAGTATGAAACTTCGAGAGAGAAAGTAGAGAGGCGAAATACTGAAATAAAACCAGTAAAAGGCACGATGAAAGTTCATAGTGTTGTAGCTTTGTCCCCTGAGAACGTCAAAACAAGGGAAACAACATGTGTTTGTGAAGACTGTTACCAAGAGGATGGATTCAATGTAAACACTCGATGTTCATGGACTAAACATTGCCTTACGAAAATACAGAAGGGCCGTGCAAGCATTAACATAAGTAATAACAGTAAACAAAGTGAGCAATCAGATATTACATTTGAAAACAGTAGTCACTCCGAAGCGGTACCGGAAAATACCATTACAGTTGATTCGGCTGATTTTGCAATGAACGAGAATGATTATGTCGTGATTGTTTATGAAAAAAAGAATTACATCGGAAAAATTATTCAGTGCGATGATGAAGATAATGAGGTGGAAGTGAAATGCATGGAGAAGTGTGGTAAAGTAGCGGGGAGGTTTAAGTGGCCGAGGAAGGAGGACATAATATGGGTTAGTAAGAGTAATGTACTGAAAGCCATTGCAGAACCTAAAGCGATGGGTAGAACGTGCCGAAATTTTTGCGTGGATGAAAAACTCGTGGTGGATTTCGGTTTGTAAATTCAAAGCCAGTTACGGGACAGATTGACGATCATATTTAGTTATGGCAATTCGGGGAAGACTACGTGCGGAGTGTGTGAATTTGTTACTGTTTTAATCGTTTAGTAGTTTAGTATAACAGTTCATAGTGTTACATGGCTTAATTAATGTTCACATGTTAATACTGAGGAACTTACCTGCAATTATTCACATTGCGTCGTTCAGACCATGCACCAAACACGGAGCTGTGTTTCGGTAATTGTTATACATGTAGATAATTATGCTGAAAATGTTCATTTTACGTTGTTGGAAGTTGTCTTAAATTTAAGTGATTAGATATACATCAAAATACTATTTTGTTATAATGAACCAGTTACGGGACAGCACAAAACCAGTTACGGGACGTTGTACATTTTCTACTTTGCAGATGGGAAATTTTAAGAAAAGAAATTCGAAATTAAAATCTGTATCAGTGACACATTGAAGAAAACACGTGTATCAAAATCAATTCTTTTATTGTTGTACATGTAAATAGGTTGGTATTTACAGAAATAGGTTACAGCAAATGAATTAGAGATTTCTGTTCTATACAAAGTTTGACTCAATGTTTTTTTTTTTACAACATTCTTTAAATTAAGTAAAATAAATCCACTCAATTTTTTTTTTCCATTATAACAGCACCTAAATGTTTTTCTCCTATAGGGCAGGACTCGTAGATGGCCAATATCGATCGCCAATAGTAATCAAAGAATCTAACATATTTCGAAAACTATGATACTTGCACTGGTAAAACCGTAGAAATTAACGGCCGAAGAACCACTGGTCAGAAATTCAATGCAAAATCAATATTTTACAGATATCGACATTAAGCAGTTTTAAATAAATGTTGGCTTATGTACATGTCGTTTTGCAAATTGCTTACCACGATCACTTTTGATTTCATCAACATTTTTCACTTGGTCTCGTATTTCTGATTTCACCTGTTCAGAATGTCATGTTTGACCCTTTTTTCCAATGTAAGTGACGAAGACATCTGTAGCCTTGCTGATAGTTTTTTGTCAATTATATATATCAATGACAAGTTGATCTCGAATTTCTTCATCCCGTTTAGCATAGTCATAATGTTCTGGAGTTTATGGAGAGAACGCACAAAGCTTTCATAGCTGCCCTGGCCCTGCTTCCGCTCATGGAAACATGCTCTTTAGTACACATGTATTGCATTCCCTTGGGCACGAAATTTTCGTCAAACTTCTGTATGACTTTCTCATATTTCTTTTCATCGCCCACAGCGTCGAATGTGAAACTCTTAAATCTGTGTTTTGTTTTACACTCCATAGAATAAATGAGCCCACTTTTCTGTATCGTTTCTTCCTCCTTGTCGAATTTTGTCACTGTTTGATTGCGTGTGAACCTCGGTCGCCATTCTGGCCATTCAGCGGTCTGCAAAGTCAAATTCTCCGGTAGATTCAGTCTGTCTGTGAGCCATGATTATTCCACTCCGGTTTAAATAATTTCTTTGCATATATAAATACTTGTGCCGAAATATCAATTGAAGACTCGAAACAAAGCTACGTGTAGTTTCATTTACTATACAAAGAATTGATCATGAGTTACACCCCTTGGGTGGCTATGATATCATAGCAATATATATATTACGTATAAAATTATTCTTGACTTAGTTTAAAAAAAACCTACTTGTTTATGATTAAGAACCAATATCTTTGAAGATTTTATTTTGCTTACATGTATTTTTTAAGCGATACTGAAACATTAATAGCTCATTTAACCGCCTATATGCTCCCTGCCACCCTTCTTCCCTCCTCTTTCTCCGAAGTGTTCTGATGGAACATTTTCTCACCCTATGATTTTATTAAAACATATAGTTATCACTCTTGTTTTGAGAAGTTGTTAACAGAACGTGGCGAATACTTATGATGATAAGATACCATACAATCTGGGTGTCATACAACTTTGTTCCAGGTTACTTACACCTCAAAGTCTCGATTTATTCGAACGCATTAATATCAACATAAAAAACATCACCATCAACAACAACAAATACTACTACTACTACTACTACTACACTACTACTACTACTACCTCGACCACGTACGTTAGACAAAAATAAATGAATAAATAAATAAATAAAATCGTATGGTACTGTTCTCATGATAACGATACGCTTTAATCAATAACGTAAGTAATTAATTCGTAATTAAGAAATATACGTTTAAGAAATGATAAGCTACGCTACAAAAAGGCTAACACCGATTAATAATTATGTATAAATAAGTTATCAGCGAAAAGATACTCATAAATAAATATAGCCTAAATAGAGTATTTTTTTAATACACCGGCTTTCGTACACGGGTCCCGGAATTTTGGCAACTTTCTCAACAAAGTTTTAGCAAATTTCGCTCAAATCGTTCAGGAAAAATACGAGCCAGTGAAATATATCACCTCGAGGGTCACATTACGATATAAATATATAGGTATTACTACTTTAAAAAAAGGTATATAACGTTTTTATGCGATTTTCGAAGCCTCGTATACATCCATATGTGTTATGTTAAATCGTTGAAAAACCGGTCCTAAGCAGCACGCAATCATGAAGAGAGAGAGAGAGAGAGAGAGAGAGATAGAGAGAGAGAGAGAGATCGAAATGGGGGGGGGGGGGGGTGTACATATGCGTCCAATGACGCGTTCGACGATTGGTCGGTTTGAATTCTGACCGTTGTGTATAGGCCCGGAGAACATCGTAATTGAAAAATCGATCCCGCGACCGACTTGAAATTCCGATAAAAGAATGATATACATGAATGATTTATTTTTCATTTTATTCTCGTAGTTCCGCCTTATTTACTAGAGTTCCAGTCTTTATAAAAGAATACCTACGAATAATATTGCGGAGAGAGAAGGCGAAAAATAAAACAAAACGGTACAAACGAAAAAAACAAACGATAGAACATACACGCTCACAAAACGCGCGCATTACGGGGAAATATGACGAGAAAGAGAGACATTATAGAAAAAAATGATTAATATGCATATAGACTAAAATGTTCGGTTTAATTCGTAAACGCAGAGTCATACAGAGAATCATTATACATCCGAGGACGGGTGAGACAGTTGTTTACATGTCAAATAATTGTAAATCGTTTTAGGAAAGCGCATCCAGAAATGAAGAGTGAGAGAATTACCTGAAAGGAAGGGAGAAAAAAAGACAAAACACACGCACGCGCGTGGTCATGAAGAGAGGAAAGAAAAAATCGTCAATACTCGATAACGCAATACCCTACCTGTCTACCTGTGTTTACAATTTTTTCCATCGAGTCAGTTACGGCCATGTAATTATTAATATTATTGTTAAGTCAACAAGAGTCGCCGCGGGCGAAACTGCGTTTTCCCATAGTCGAACTAATCGTGAGGAAATTCAAATTAAGGGATGCGGATTCCAGATTTTATTGATACAGTATACAATTGTAAACGCGAGGTTGTACATAATCGACATTGCATACAAATATAAGGATACTGAATAGGTAATAATAATTAATGCTATAAGAAATATCAGTATGTTTCATTGATTTTGTAAAGAAAGACCTCTCATTAACTGTTCTCTTTAAGGAACGTAATTAAGAGTGAAGAGTTAATTTGTTGCTGTTAAGACACGTGTTGTACATTATGAGAGCCATGTGTTTCGAGTAAACGTATTAAAAACGTTATAAATTGTCCGAAAGTGGACTTTTCGCTTTACCGCCGTTTAATATACGATTTGGTATTCATCGTTTGTTTTCTACACGTTTCGTATAACGACATTTTGTACATCTCGTAACCGAGAATATGTTTCAAAGATATAAACGTTTTTTCTATTAGGAAATGGTATATATCGTCGCATACGTGGGCTGGTAAAACGTCCATGTTTCACGTTTTAGCGCCGAATGACGGTGACCCTAAAAAAGTCACGTGACCTCGTTAAAGGTGTTGGGTCGGAACTGCAGCCGCATATATATTGAACAAAACTTGGTCCGACATAGAACTTTTTATTCAAAAAAGTATCGATTGATGACGTCAATGCACGGCGCTGCAGGCACCGCGCGTGAGTCTGTTATCATGGTATCGATTGATGACGTCATAGCGTACGTTCGTGGCTCCACCAGTTCCAAGTCGAAAAGTCGTTTTCTGCCCATCTGTCTTTTATATACTACTTGCGTTCATGTGCCAGAAAATGCACTGACTGTAATATTTGCTTTGACCACGAAGGTAACATTTAAAACACTGCAACTTTTTTGACTGAGCAACTCAATGCAGGTGTCTGTAAATTCGCTGCACTTTTTTCTGGTATGCACGGATCGTGTCATTGTGCTATATGAGACATTATTACAGAAGCAGTATTGTTTGTCGTTCTCCAAGAAAGACACACTAAAGTTTTAGTGAAAAAGCGCTAATTTTTCTCCTAATTCAAAGGTTATCGGTTTAAATTGG
The DNA here is from genome assembly GCA_021229015.1 of Solen grandis. Lineage (NCBI taxonomy): Eukaryota > Metazoa > Mollusca > Bivalvia > Adapedonta > Solenidae > Solen > Solen grandis. The sequence continues at coordinate 23,024,423 of CM037781.1, read as the reverse complement.
TTAGACTGTATATGCTCCACCTAGTTTAATTTGTGAATACCATCAGACGGTGTAGCTATCTATGATACTTAGCGTAGTGTTACACGCAAAACCGCGTCGATATCATTCTGCTTTCTGATGTTTTTCTTCCAAAGGAGGCTAATTGTTCCATGTGTCCGAGCGGGACGAAACTTTTCGACCTCCCCGATGGTACCCAGGACTGCATATTCTGCTCCGATTGCCCACGTGGTAGTGTAAAAGTATACAACTGTTCAATATACAAAGACACAGTCTGTAAACCAGCATGTGAAAATGTGGACTACTATGTGGACAGTGAACCGCACTGTAGAAAATGCACCGCGTGTGAACCTGGACAGTACATAGTGAGAAACTGCAGTCTGTTTGATGACAGCGTGTGTGAAGAGTGTCCAGAAGGAAGCTTTTCTGCAAACCATAACTCAACTTCCTGCATAGAATGTGGTGGATGTGAAGACATTGGCAAGGCCTGTACTTCAACAACGGATTCGGATTCAGTGTGCAAAGGTATGTAATAAGTATATAGTGGTAACGTATTATCATCGCGATTATTATTGTCTGATTGGATGTACTTTCTAGCTAGGAGAAACATTAAGGTATGAATGAAATGTCATCATGTTATGTGGTTCGCTTTATTATAGGAAATCATTTACTAAATGCTCATATCCAGTTTTGTACGATATATATCTATCTCCGCTAGGGCAGAAATGACGTGTACGTCAACGTAGCGTCTGCTAACGTCACTTTGCATTTGACGTTCTAACGTTACGACAATCAACCAAACATACTCGGGGCCTCAAAAGTGCTAACTACGGGAATACATTTAAACTAAAATTGATACGTGGTTGTAAACATTTTTTTCTATATGAAATAATTATTAATATGGCATATATTAACATGCATATGCATCAAAAACCCCGAAGCATTAAAATGATGACATTTCATTTTGATATAATCAATTCCAATTTGACTCACAATCACATAACCTTTTTTTTCTTTACACATAGTATTGGCAATCATTTGTAAGTATAATTTATTCACTACATTGTGATATTCTCTCCAAACACACCACTTGCCGCGCGTTATCAGATTTGGCAGTTTATACAACGTTTATGAAACCTTGTTCCGATGGTAATGTAACCGATGTAGATTAGACGATTGTGGTTTTGAGCCGCGTTTAGAGGCAAGGATTTTTCATAACCTGTAAAGCACTGGTCCAACACACGTTTTGACGAATCGGTCTAGGCTGTAAAAGATTGTTTCCCATTGACGTAATATAGATAAGTATTAACTTGGAAGGCTTTTATTTGAAATACTTTCGTTTGTATATTCGTTTGCGGCTCGTTACTAAATAAATAAAATCATGACGTCATTATGGTCTGCCAACTGACAGACTCATATTGCGAAAGTTGATTATTCATTCCATCTTTGCACATTACATCTGGTTGATAATTTTACGATTAAACAAGAGTGCAAATCGATATACATCCATCAAAGTTTGCATGCACTGAACTATAGGTATTTTATCTTGTTAATTTGTTATTACTATGATTTTAAATATGCGCGTCGTACATTCGATGGAGTATTGCTTTCGCACCTTATTGTTCAATAAGTTTACAAATGTGCATATGCTATTGTATTAGAATACCAGTCGAAACATATATTGTAACAGCTGTCCTTATATCACACCAATTTAACGTGTATGTATAATGAAACAAAATATTACATGATACGGATTCGTTATTAGGCGATAATTTCAATATTTTAAACAGAACTATCCATGTAACCTCCTCTCTCTCTCTCTCCCCTCTAAATCTCTCTTGATTACTGACAATTTTATAAGTTGGTAATTGGCAGGGCAGGTACAGACTTGAAGCGAGTAAGACTTTTCGTCAATATTGAAAGAGAAATTATGGTCTTAATGTTTCATGTGCTTTTTTAAAGTTCTGGTATTGCTATTAGTATAGTATGGTGTACTTTGATTTATATACTTATGGTTAAAAACAAAGTTAACTCTCAATGCAGTATAAGAATTGCAATTTCGACACTGACATACTCATCACGGAAGGCCCATCAATGCCAGCGGTGTATAAGGGAGGTTATTTCAGAGTTAATTAATGTTTAAAGAAGGAAACTTACGATAATACGTTTAGTAATAAGGTTATCTGGCGTGCGCTCAGTATATCAAACCGTAAGCAACCGTACGCTTACAGTTAGCCATGAAACTGCCTCGGTATCATAAACCACGGTGTTGACGTACACTCATGTACAGCATAAGGAGCACGTGAACAGCATGCTGTATGCTCAAAAGACAACTATATAGCTGACTGTAAGTGATATGTTGCATATGATATGATGCACGCCTGGTATCTGCTGATTTTGATAGTAGCTTTGATGTAAGATGATGACTACAAGATTGTAGTAGTTTTTGTGGATTATATCACAAAGGGTCGTGGGATCAAAATCAGTTCGTATTTCATTCTTTGACATAAAAATAAACAAAATGAATTGCGTATTAACGCCAGATAAGTAGACGTTTTTCCTTTTGAAAAAAATGCACTTTTTCATGAAGGTCTTTTTCTTCTTAAATTAGTTCTATTTACAGAATATGCTTTCTTATTTGCCCCTTTTTTGACACAGGCGCATCGCAGATTATCATACTTGGGGTTGTTTTTGGCGTCATTGTGTTGGTCCTAATACTTGTCATATCCCTGTTCGTGTTCTTATGGAGAAGGCGGATCACAATTGAAATGATAAGAAGAAATACATGCAAAATAATATCACAAGAGGAGGCACCACTGGTGACGACACAGACCAAACATGACGATGACAAAATGACGATAGAGCACGCAGTAGAGATTAAAAGACAATTAATGGGTGAGCTTATTTTGCACCGTTACATACAAACATATACATAATTCTTTAAATTATACATTACGATTTTTCATGTAAAGAAGACACAAAATATTATAATTCACTTACACATTAAAGTCATCATCGCATTATCGTCATTGCTATCTTTGCTTACTGTAAGTATGAATATCAATAACAAAATTGAAGCACACCAGTAACAACGTCTTCTTATGTTTTTAAAACGTTTACTTTTTTCTGGACCGCTTTTTGCACACATGCGAATAATAATTTTTAACACAATATAGTCATATATTTCACTATGTTTATGTCACTATGTTTTGCGTTTAATGAGAGTTCACCCTTGCAGTGAGCATCACCTGTCATTGGTTTTCAACCGGGTTCATTTGGATGTTTTTAGTTATCCCTAAAGCAGAATGATTTACCAAGCAATTAAACGCAAAAAATCGCACTAATGAGACCAATGTTACTTGATTGAAATTGTTTTCGTTCTTTTTAGAAATTTAAATATATGTTACTGTCCTATGTTATTTCGGGCTTCTGATTTTATAAATCGCGGGTTAACACTATACATTGTGCTGTGTATAAACAGATAACTATGGTGAAATGTGTGTCTTACATTTTTGAGCTATAAACCGCTGTTTAAATAAGTCCTGCCAGTCATTCTTGAGACTCTAACACTTTACAAATAGGATGCGTTTGGTTTTGTTTTATTTCGACAATTACCTCATCTTAGTTTAAAGTCAGACAAGTGAAATAGGCATATATTTAATTGAAACTATCATTTATAATCTTCTGTTTCAGTTTTTTGTAGCTCACCTAAGCACTTGTGATCAGTTTTAGCCCAATCTTCATTAGATTTGGTTAGGATGTTTGTCTGCATGATATCTTTGGCGAGTTCGAAAATGGATCACATGGGGTCAAAAACTGGGTCACCAGGTCAATCTTGGAGAAACCTAGTGAACACTCTAAAGGCAACAGTTTTAGCCCAATCTTCATACAATTTGATCAGGATGTTTGTCTACAGGATATTTCGGATGAGTTTGAAAATAGGTCAAAAACTAGGTCACCAGGTCAAGTATTAAGAAAACCTTGTGAACATGCTTGAGGCCACATTTTTTAAATTTTGTCAGGATATTTTGTTATTCTATGGGAGGGAAAATTTTGAATTTTGGTTTGGGTCACCAGGTCAAATCATAGAAAATCCTTGTGAACACTTTAGCGGCAACAGTTTCAGCCTAACCTTAATGTACCTTGGTCAGAATGTTTGTTTACATCAAATCTCGGATGAATTCAAAACTGGGTCACATGGAGTCAAAAAGTAGGTCCCAGGGCAATGTTTGAAAATCTTGTGAACACTCAAGGGGCCTACATTTTTGTACAATCTTCATTAAACTTGATAAGAATGATGACTGCATGATTTCCCAGTTGATTTCAAATTCAGGAAGGATCAAAATCTAGGTCACTTAATCAAATGTTAGAAAAACACTTTAGATGCCACACTTTTGTCATCATGCCTTACTTTTTTTTGTTGATAATATCTACATATATGTCCTCATACAATGACCAAAACCTTACACTAATAAAATAATGTTTAATCTTGCGGTAAAATCACGTTGGCAGTGACTTAATACAGAACTTTCTATTTCTATAACAGTTTTGAATAAAACAGTAGTTTACGCTTTGCTTAAAGATAAATAAAATAAGTTCTAATTATATAATGTGTAAGGGGTTTTATCGCGAGTAATTATTTTTTTGCGATTCTGTGGATGGTATTGAATCTGCAGAAATATTTGTGGGCATTTATAACGATTTAATCCTTTAAAATGGCAGTTATTGCCTGGTATTTACTTTTGGTAAATATTATTACTGGTATCATATTGTAATTGGATAATGCGGCGGAATTTTATATTTTAACAATTATATACCGTCCCGCAATACAAATCAAAAGACGGCTATTCCCTTTTCTCACAATTTTCGAAACACAGAATGTACTGAAACATACGTTTTAGCATAGTTTAAAAATATTTTAAATAATCCTGCTCAAGCATATGCATACATATCTGCCTCCGCCTAGAAAATAGTAACAAACCTCGACAATATCTTTATTCCTATTTGTATCGATACAAGTTGTTAAATATTTTCAATGGAAAAAAACAATCCGAATTGTAGGTAGTTACGATAACGTCCATATTTGTTTACAAACAATAGTGGTATAGTGCACGTAGTGGTGTAGAAAGCACGGGTGGAAATTAAGCAGTGCAATTTGCGACAGTATATACCTTTTTTTACCGTCTAAAATTTCAAGGCGTCACTCAATTTGAATTTAGGGTTACTTTTAAGTGCGTTAGAAAAAAAATGATACCGGTCACACTTGAGCAATTAATTATGTATGGAACCATATACCTTAAGCATTTAATTGAAAATACCGTAATTCATTTGCATGCATGTTAATGGAAAGGATATATAATTTACAGGTATTAAAATCGTTGAATGTCCATCCTTCCAATCCATCCAATAACTACAGTTTAGCAATTTTAGTATGTCCCTCTCCCCACGTATAGAAGATAAGATATTTTTTCTGACAGTCTGCTTGTAACAAAATCTTATGTCGCACCATCTCTTGACGTATTTTAGATTGTACTTCGAAGTCTTACAAGAAATTACATCCACATGTGATCGAGTGTGCAAATAGATTAATTTACAGCAAAGTTATGGACCTTTTTTTCTTGTAGTTCATATTTAAAATTAGATGATAGTGGGGTACATATGTTTTGTTTCCATAACCAAAAACAAAACAAAACAAAATTATGCCAACATTTGACATATTGTATGGCAATATTATCCTGCACAGGTATGATTATGCTGATGTCAACATAGTAGGACATATATATAAGACAAAATGTCAATGACCATAGTATCTCATTTAAGTTTCTTGATGTTTGATATGCGACCGAAAGGTCATGAAATATGGCGCTTGAAACATTAAAAATAATATCATATATCATCGATACTCAGGTGAACATATAGGGCCATTATGCCCCTCTTGTTTTATATTTCAGTTTACTATATAAAAATCAATGACTGAAATAAAATGTCAGCATTTAGTTCTAGTGTTTACTAAAATGTTTTTCCTTTACTTTAGAGTTTGAGAAGAAAATAAAGGCTCGAAAAAACTGTCTTTCCCAGTTAACAAAAGAACAACAGATTGAAGAATTGGCGTTCTCGGTTGGAGAGTTTATTGTTCAAATAGCTGTCAGGAGAAAAACAGACCTGGTACGGAATGTTTTGAATGTAATGGACAGACATGTTCACTTTAAAAATGATGCACTAATATCAAAAGGAGAGGAAGCAGAAAAATGCCATTGCAAACTCAAAACAATCAATCAAAAAAAAGAAATTGCGAAAAAGATGTGGAAATAAATCCGACATATATAAAATGAATCAGCAATTCACAGACAGTCAAAGAATAAACAGGATGTAAAGGAATAAATAATCATAAAGATAAACTAGAATCTGAAAACGGAGAAACAGATGAGAAAAAGGGTAAAGAATGCAAAGAACAGATACAGAAAGGGAAACATGGACCAAGTTCAAACGATACGCAAGAAAACGAGAAGACATATTTATTTTATGATAGAAACGAAATTAAAAGATGTTTTGGGTTCTTTGTTGGCTCCAAATATATCATGACATCGCTTCAAGCAGTAAAACGTATGTATATTTATATTGAAAAATATTAATTTCATCATATAGCATCACATTAACAAAATAATCCTATGTCTATATAATATAACAAATAAATGCACTGTTTTGAAGTTGACGTCAGTCGATTATTATATTATAGATTTTAGTAGATGTTGTTCTCAAATGCGACCAGCCTTAATTCAAAGTATCGCCCCGGTGTAGGCTTATCATATGAATAAGATACTATCCACTTCGTAATAATGCAACAATATAGTATTTTTAATCTTTTAATTGATATACTTTGTGATCAATACCCCATTGTAGATATACAACTACTGCAATGAGATATGGTAGATTTTTTTTTAAATTTTATTTAAATAGTCTCATCGAATATTTGAATCATTTGATACATATAAGAACTGAATATTTAAAGAAATATTTTTTTCTATTTGAATATTGTGTTTACATTTGTTCATATATCATGATTTGCAATCATTTTTCTTATACTTTCAGGCAAACAAAATGAAATACTTGTACGTGCATACAATGCCGGTATCATATACTTTGAAGTTACAAGCAAAGTATCGCACGATATGCAGAGATACAGAATATCCCCAGAAATTGTATACTCAAATGAGTTATTGGATATTGCTGTTCTTGAGATAATCGACACTTCGCCACTCCCAGAACCTATGTTTCTAAGTCGCTCTCCTTTCTCCTATCAGGCAACTGAGGTTAGATTTGTTAAAAAAAACACGAGTATGCCTGTACGTTTATATAGTGGTCAAGATGGAAAAATTAAGGATTTTGATCTGTTTATTAACCTACACAATGAAAAGATAAAATATCGGGAGCATACTCATAGTCAGGAAGCGGCAATGATTAGTGACACGATTCATGAGCAACAAAATGAAACAGAGGACCACACCAAACAAAATTACACAGTAAAAACTCTTGAACACGTTCAAGATACTAGTGCTGATGGAGCACTTTCCAAAGTTCCGTACAATGACATCGAATCAAAAAATGTAATCCTTAAAAAGGAAAAGAGAAATATATTTTCAACAGTTTTTTGGACAGGGGAAAAGTATGTTTATGCGGGATCGCCCTGCTTTTTCTTTAATGAAGATGACAATTTGTTCCATTTATTTTGTATCTGCAACTTTCCGACATTTTACACATCATTATCAGATAGTGATAAACTATTTTTAGAAAGCAACTTTAAGATTCAGCAAGGCACAACTGTGATAGAATTAGATAAAGATATGTCAGTCCAAAACGAAGTGTTGTATAAAGAATTGTTTTCGTAATTCAGTAATGAAAGCTTCCTTCATGACTATGACTTTGGGCTTCATTTATCAAATTTAGTTTTCGATTGCGTGATTGTTATATTGTGCGTAATATAGCACTTAAATGGTTCTTTCTCATAGGAAAGAATAGAAAACGATATTTTAATAATCAGCAGCGTATTAAGGATGTTTATCAATATATTCTGTAATTTGATAATGTTGATCATCTAATTCCTAATTGTTAAATGGACCGGAATGTGTGTGTGTGTGTGTTAGTGTGTGTCATAAACCTTGCAATATTTTCACGTTAAAGAAATATTGTGTGTTGGTATATATATACAAACACATTTGTAAACTATGTAAACAATATGAGACAGAACCCATAACATTTACAAAAAATATCAGATTTTATTTTCATTTGATGTGCTTTAATAGAAGATAAGATAGTCTTGTTTTATGTAGTGTCACCATCTCTTACGTACCTGTTTTATCCATTGTCGTAAACAAACTATTACGCTTTAAGTTAGTTCCTGACAATCTTTCAGTCTTGAAAAAAATGAAACCCTCTATCGTTCATTTGTCATTATGCGTCGCTTTACTTGTAACATTATAGCTAAAATGTTTTCTATTAAAGTATTTTATACGGTTGACATACACATTGTCATTCAGATGCATATTAGCTCCGCTAAAAATCTATTCTAAATCGATACTTGTATTAGTCAAGGACTATTTGACCATATTGAAGCTATAACACTTGTCAAAGTCAAAGAAAATAAAAGTGTCTTTCTACGTGGATCAGAAAGAGGTGTATCATAATTTAATTACTCAATTATCATTATTTAGTAAAAAGGCGTGGTCCTGAGGTAAAGTATAATTATGCGGATCTAAATGGTGTGTGTTAAACCCGCGTTTGGGTGAAGGAATCTTTAATACATAGTAACCTGTTAGAGGTAAAAAACTAGCCCAGTTCATAGACCATCGAGAAGGATTGGTATAAGTTATAGGAACTTGTTTCCAAAATGATCTAACAGAAATAAATTTAAACCTATTATTCAGGAAATATGATAATTTGTTTCTTAAATTTATATGTTTCATTATTTTTTTTTAAATAGCTGTAATACAGTTACAGTTGCAATTGAATTTTCTCTTAATATGAAACTGCGATAAGACAAAATACAAAATAGTACCAAAATAGTACCAAATAGTACCAAAGTTTAAGACGCATAATAGCAACAGTACATACAGGGTATTTATTGTACATTTAATCAATTATCTATAATAACCCTCCGTTTTTGTTTGTTTGCACTTTTTGGTGTGTGTGTAACTAAGGAATCATTAAAAATATTGCAAACCATAATATATTTAGATTAAAGAAAAAATGCTATACAGAAAGCTAAAGCGTTTTTGTCATGTAAATTCTAATGCATTATAAAATTATTACATTGGTTTACCTCTAATCCTTCGTTAACAAATTTACTGTGTTGTTTTATTCATCAATGTAGAAGACTAAACCTTCAAAAGATAAATACAGATTAAATTCAGACCAAGAACCATGGAGCTTTTGTCCACCTACCGTACCGTACGTACCTTGGATTTCGGCAGGCAGCAGAATTTACATCTACTGGGAATTAAACATCATCCATTTTATTAAGCGCGATGTTAAGGTTTTAGAACCATAATAGCCACCAATTCCATCAAAGCCTGCATATAACTTAACAATATACGCTTTTACAATGTCAACAAATTAATCTTAGGGGTAAATTGACATGTTATGACATGTGACAGAATTCTTTTATTCTCTCCCCTTGACATTTTGTTGTCTTGAGTTATCTCCACTGAAAACTAAAAAGGTGACTTTCTCATTTTCCTATGGTAGAGTTAAGATTTTCTTTTCTTGAAAATTGAAATAGAATCATATAATGCATCTTTCTACCATGAGTTTTTCTCATAAATCAAATTCTGTTTTTCATATTCACAGAAAATGTACATTTCCCTTAGGCTTCAATGTTACCTTGTATGCAGATTTTCTCACCCAAAATAGTTAAGCCTTGAAAAAAATCATGTTGAACTATTTATAGTTTTGAAAGTCTTCAAAGTCATAAGAATTCATAGAAATATTACCATCCAGCGGCAAGATATGGAATATGACTATAAGGGTGCTAATACCTTAACATCTCATATCATCTCTTGCTTTCTTTTAAATTAATTTATGTTTCACAGAAAAAATATTATATTATTATTTTAAGGAAATGGTGTGGTGATTGCTTTTTTACATTGATTTGCAATTTATTTTCCTTTATTTTTAATCGTGCATCGTTTTATTTGTTCATTGTAATTGTTATATAACACAAACGCTAAACATTTATAAAATTATCGCATTCAATTTTATTTATGGTGTCTTTTTCATATTCCAAATTGCTTTGAACTACCTTGAATCACACACACACACACACACACACACACACACACACAGATTTTAACAAGACTGAGCTTTTATTGATTGAGCACGGGAATGTGTACATTGGACCGAAAATGATACCAGTAGTTCTGAGGAAGAGGTCAGTGAAAACTCAGTGACACTGAGATACACCGACAGTGACTTTCATATAGTACAATCCTTCTGTTGACGTGGTTGTGCATGCACAAGGAAATGCAGTACAAAGTTTTCTGTGGAGGTGATATACGACCATATCCTGAACGTGGGAGAGATGACAATGAATGAAAAGGAACTTTACATCATGGGTGTTGTGGGAGAAACGGCAAATATTGACAAAACTAATCGTGGTAAAAAACGGCAGAGAATTCCATGGACAGGTGGTTTGTAAAGGGACATTTCTTCTGTGTTATGATATAGGAAGAACATCTTTGCAGAAAATTATATGACACATAGATGAACATGGTTTAACACCACGGCGTTATGGAAATTAAGGAAAAACAAAACCACATAGTTTGAAATTTGAAGTTATACAGATGGTTGTGCGTTTCATTTGTAACCATGCAGATAAAAAGGGACATCCACAAGCAACTGCTCCCAGAGGAAGTGATAACATACCCCCAATATACCTAAGTGCAGAAGCTACTAAGAACTCACTACACGAGGAGTGCATGACCGCCTCAGCACAAGTGACCCCGCCGATCATAATTGTTAAATTGAGTGCTTATAAAACTATCTGGCTCACCTGCCTCCCTCACATCAAAATAGCTTCACTCAAGGATGATGTCTGGGCTACATGCGAAGAGATCCGGAAGATGATCTTAGATGCTGTGGATGAGGAAGATAAATTGACGGCCAGTACAGACATGAGAAATCATGTTCTTCAGGCACAAAAGGTAATGATACCTTCACACATACATTATTTACATACCCTCCTAGTTTTGAAAGATAAAATGGAATTGCTATGAGGTTTAATTGATTCTTACCTTTTCTACAATGCATTTATACATGATAAAGTTTCGACATATGTCTAATCGTTTCACAGCACGTTGACAACCATTTACTAATATGATATTAAAGAAACTGGTATGACAAAAACTTATTGTGTGAGCATCATTTTAACCACTTTTTATTGAAATTTACAGGAGCGAGAGCTGTACCATGACTGTATACGAAGAAGCATAGACCGGTTGATGGTAATACCCACTACACTTTCGACTTCAGTCAAAACATAAACCTTCCGCATCTCTCTCGTCAGATGGGACCCCTCTATTTCCTGTCATTACGTAAGGTACAGCTGTTCGGATTCCGTATAGATGGTGAGCATACTGATCAATGAGGATGAAAAAATGGGCATAGATGGAAATGAAACCCATGGACCGAACGTCGTCATTTTGATTTTAGACTGGGCACTGCAGACCTAACTGTCCAGGTAACTACTGAATATCAGGTTAATATCGCTGTGTATTATCTTCTCAGTTCTCAATTCATCCAAATAACTTCAAATCATCATCAACAACAACAACAACAAAAAAAAAAACAAACAAAAAAAAACCCACTATAAATCATTTATCTCATTTGGTTATTTTGTATGTAAAGGAAGAACTAATTCATGGTCAAGTCTTCCCATGGTTAGGTGCACACACGTACTTATTTTGATATTTTATATAAATCCCTCATTAGTACTATTGCACATACACTTTCCAAGACCATTTCCCATTATTTATATTTTAACAACTGAAGGAATCAGACCACCGCAATAAACGGTATAATTAGTTTTCATAATATAGAGGTTTCGATATACATGTACTTAAAATGCAGATGAATATTTAGTTTTCACTGTCGGGCTAGTGCTGTACAAATACACATACTTGTATATGTTTATTTTGGAGGGCAAAACAAGAACAAGTTTGTACTGGGCCACTTAATGTGGAGAACCATGACCGGACAACATGAGAAAATCGAGTACCACATGCAAGTTCCTGGTAAATGATCCTGCGCTTTCCTACAGTGATGTTGTTACAGTTCTTAGTAAATGTATATGAGACAGCTAATTTGCATTTTTTAAGATGTTTATACCATGTATAAGATAGATTAACTGGATTTCATTCCAAATTAAATTAAAATTGTATATTTATAATAATAGATATAGGAAGGAGACACATTTTAAAATGCAGTAATATATTCAGAGCATGCAAGATGTTTGATAGACGGAGAATTTAGCCTAGTTAAGAAACTCTATCGGCGATCTGATGGTGAGACCATGGATTTGTTAGAGACCATTGTCAACAAATCATCTGGAAAAAACCTGACTGTCCGGTATCCACAATTGAATTGGATAAACTGGAAAACATTCCTCTTCCGGTATTCCAAGCCTCTGACTGGAAGAAGGTGAGATAATCATTATGTTGCAATAATTTACCCCCCACCACACGTACACAAATACAAACATGAAAAAGAAAAGGTGGTACAATGCAGAAAACACATTGGATTAAACCTGGTCAAATTTAAGATATAAATACAAATGTATAATGTATATCCTTCTTTCCTCCCGTGTTAGAAGATTTACATGATATATTAATTTCAGGGGTAAAACAATGCCAAGATACATGATAAACATATTTCAAATTCTAGTGTTTTGTGGGTTCATTTTAACTTTTCAAACATTATCAGTACTTCAGATTTACGTCAGAAGAGCCAGGCATTGTAACTGTGAGAGGCCTCAACCTGAAAAATACAACATTTCGATTCCAGACTTCAGAGCGACCGATTCCACTCTGGCCTCAAGGTTTCAGCCATGCAAGGAAAGCATACCTGTACATAGAAAGTTCGACCTTATGTTTGCTAAGCAAATCAGAATGAGTTTTGTCTATCCCTAAAACAATCATTAATTAAATGTTTCTAAATAATGTGTAACGGCTGTGTCAAATCACCGTGTAAAAAAACTAAAAAATAGAAAACATTCATGGTTGCTAGGCAACAGTTTAAAACCTGAAACATTGTTAAAAACATATAAAAAGTTTGAATATTGGTTTAGTAAGAGTAGGCCAGGAATTTTATTTTGTCTGTATAAAACATCTTATATGGTTCTTATATTTCTCCTATGTATCCAATTGGTGTATAGCCTAAGTGATCCTCATGAATTAATTAATGAAACACATTTTTAAAATCTCTTGGCTATTGTTGCTGAAGCAATTTTGTAAGACACATTTAACAAAGAGACTGGTCTCAAGTTTTTAAGTAACTTTTATCTTTATTTCCTTCAGGAATGCAAGTTATCTTGCTGTTGAGACGTTTTAATAAGTGCAGAATTTTAAGATTTTACAAAAAATATGTCCAATAGCTGGCTGTCCAAATTAAAAAAAAATATCCTCTACAGTATAGGCTAAATGTAATTTTCCACACATTCTTCAGGAATTAATCTTCCATCTAATTCATCTGTGTCTTTTTCTGATAATTTATCTATTCTATTAGTATTTATACTGTTTACTAATGTCTTTATAGCTATATAATGTTTTATATAAAACCTCTTTATTTCCACTGTTATTTTTGATTATCTGTCTATTAAAACATTTTTTTCATGTTTTGAACTAACTGATATTTGTAACTGATTTTTGTGCTCTTTAGGCTTTATCATGCTCAATTTCTTACATGGACTTTCTTAATAGCGAACAGTGCTGATGATGAATCAGTTCATTACCATAAAATACTTTATTTAAATAAGATAATGATTTTGATAAGATAACTATTCACAGAAAAACAAAGTGGCTGATTATTTGCTTAATTAAGAATTCATATATACCTAATTATTTTCAAAATTTAGTTAAATTTATCATGTAAGTTTGTGTAACATACTTACTCGCTCTGATATTCAGTACTATCATTGCTTGAAATAGATATTATCTACTTATATAAGAAGATTTTCTTATTTCTAAATTTCGAGACTCCCAGGTTTCTTAAGTCTTCACTGTGTTATAATTGTAGTTAAGACACCGTATTATGTGCTGGTTACTCAGTTGAATTAAAATGGGAGAGAGAGAGAGGAGTGGGGGATATTATAAGACGTTTATTTAAACAAATATGTCGTTTTTATTTGTTTGGGGTCTCAACCCCAAACAAATACTTCTATGAATACTAAATTTCGAGGTCTAAACTTTCTTAACTACCAAATCCGCAAGTAGTCCCGTCTATATTCATGGACATGCGCATAATGTATTCTCTCATCAGTCTCGGCGAACAACAAAAAAATAGTCCCCGATTGATGAAACCTTCATTATATCCTTTTATTCTTTAAGCTTACAAAAACTTGAACATATTTCCGAGTATATATATGCATCAATTTTAAACGCTTGGTTTTGGAGACGTTCGTTTGTGCATATGTAAACGCATTCATTTTTCACGTGACCAACCTTGACGTCACCTCACCTTTTGCACCCTGGAAAAAAAGTGAAAGTTACCAGCTTATGAAAGAGGTTTGTTGATTATTTTCTTTAATTTTTTCTTGCATAATATACAAAATTTTGTGTTTTTTCCAGGAGATTCAATTCAGAAGTTTGTTGCATAATTCAAATCAGTTGATGCGGTCTATAACATCGACTTAACGCAATTAATTTCTAATTAGGTCACAGCTCCTTTGATTATGTCGAGGCATCCGGACCTTAAAAAAGACCCGTCATTTTGCTGCCAGATTAACTAAAGAAGTGTCGAGTATTGTTTCATTGCATGCATTTTCTTCATAATTCAGTCATTCCATTCATCGTAGTTTTTGAAAGTATTCCCTATGCGTTGTTGTAGGAAATCATATCGTGTGTGAATGAATGCGTTCACGAATGAATTCCCAAAGCGACGCCATATTGGATTTTGTATGTTGAAATGTGAATTTGGTGCTTTTATTGTTTAACTTGTAAGTTTTATCTGATTGTAGGGAGCACTTGCAAAGGTAATTTCAATTGATAATTGACAGTAGGCTAATAAATGTGAGCAATGGCACGCTTAAATAATTAGGTCACGGTCCCTTTGTTTCGAATCCTAATGAAAATTATTTGAGTCCCTGGTAGGTACTACTGATAATTATGTAAGCAAGATTTGGATGTGGCACCCATGGGTTGATGCCTATGTGAAATCTTGGTTTGCTTAGTATTTTGAATTTAAATCAAGTCATCTGAGGTTTGTTTATTTTATCATTGGTGGTCTCTGATAACAAATCAGGCAATTTCAAACACAGGCCTGGGGTAGGTTAAACAAGTCTGCCACCTGTTTTTGGAAGTGTTGCTTAAGTAAAAATATTTAGGGCAGTGATCGGAAGTAGAAATGGTTCTAATTGAAAGAAAGGTTCATATAAAAATAATTGAATAGGTTGCAAGATTGGTACAGTAATTTAGCTCATACCCATGTCAAAGGCAAAGTTGGAGTAAATTCATCAGACATAACTTTGGAATACATGGATTCGAACCATATCACAGGTATTCTCGGCTTTACACATCCGGGCACTTTTTTAAAGTAGTATAATCGTACTTGGGTATAACTTGGATTTTATCGCACACATAGGCTGTAACGATAAAATCTAAGCAAAGACCGACAACTGCATGGTAAAATAAGTGAGATTCTGCTATCCGATTGGTTAATGGCTAGAATGACATCATGCTTAAGCTGAGAATTTATTTGAAAGTTCATGGGATTTGAAGAACTACATGGAATAGATATTTGATTATAGAAAATTCTTGAGTTTTGAAATACATGGAATTTAATCAGGATACTTCTTAGGATGATTTGAAATACATGGAATTGATATTTAATACATGGAATTGATAATTCATGGAATTGACATTTCATTCATGGAATTGATATGTAATTCATGGAAATGATAAATATACATGGAGATGAGAGTTCACCAAAACACGAGGGGTTTGAAATTTTATTCTGAAGCCTAGTTTTTCTGTTACTAACAATCTGAGGTAACTTATTTAAATATTCAAGTGTTTTCCATCATATTGTGTTCTTGTTTGTCCAATGTAAACAAGAAAGAAAATATGAAGAAATTCAAATGTAGTACAATATGTTCTGGCATTGTTGTCAAAATTATTGTTGTTTGCTGTTATGTTAGACAGTTACATAAAACTACTAGGTACCACCATTTGATTTCATAAGTCATATATTTTTTACTCTCTTGAACAAGGTGCGGAATGGAGTAGTTTCATTGAAATTTATTTTTGAGACACTATTTTATTTGTCCAATTCATGACAGGTTTTGGCAAAAAGAAACTGAAAGTAAGCATTAATGGTCCCAGAGAATAGTGATGATGGTGTTAAATGGTCATCTATAAATTGGTCTGAATAATTCATAGTGGTAGGTTTTTTTGTAAGCATGGGTAAATGAGGCAAGAGTTTTTAATGTAAATTGGTTGGTTCTAGTGTGGAAAAAGTAACATAAGTAGTCCCTGAAAACCTTTTTTTAAAAAGAGTTTTATGTTGTTTATGATGCAAGGAACATCAGTTTAACAGGAATGGCATATTGTTTTCTTACGTCTGCAAACATTAGTCAAGGTGATGCGTGTTTACCGTATCAGGCAAGAGGAAGACAATGTGTTCCATGTAGTTTAATGTTTCTGATATTTTCGAGATATATTAAACATGGGCAAGAAATGCAAGGTCATGACCTGCATGATATTCTGCTTGCTGGTAGTCAGTTGTATTGTGCTCTTGACAGATCACAAGATATATCTGGTTTTATTGATCCCAAAGAACTACCCAATAGAGTTGATATTAAAGGACACAAGGTGTATGTACAGAATAATGGCATAACATCTGGATTTGTTGGTCTGAATGTTAAAATTGATGGTATAACATACTATGGGCTTGAGATAGCTATGTCAAAAAAAGTTTCTAAACATGTATCAAAATGTTTTATCCTGATATTTTCTGGGGTTGCCATAGGCATTCATCTTGAGAGAAACAATTACTATGTATTTGATAGCCACTCGAGGAGTCAGGAAGGCTTGAGTACTGCTAATGGGACTTCAGTACTTGGTGTAATGAAGTCATTGACTGATTTCTGTTCTTACATCTGTGCTTTAGTAAGGTCCATTGACAAAAACCCTGATGATGTTCAATTTGATTTACATTACTTATCTCTCAGCAAACAGTGGAAAAAAATAGATAATGCCATTGAAATATTTGAAAAGTTAGATGGGTATAAGATAATAAATGTTCAAAAAAGGAAGAAAAAGTCAACAGTTAGAGAAAATGAGGAGAAGAAAAAGAGAAAAACAACAGATATCTCTACAAAATGTCAGGTTTTTGATATTTTGGCTGATGGTAGATCATTTTCACATTTTGTTGATGACTTGAACGTTCCATTAAGTGAATCAGACTTGGTAAATAAGTTTCATAATCTTGTTTCTGTAGGTCCAGACTTTGTCTGTTCATGTTGTACTCAAACATTTTTCAAACATTATGTAAGGAAAACTACAAATATTCCAAAAATTGAACCTTACCTGAATGGTTACAAGAGTGTTGAAAATGCAGAATGGATTTGCAGAGGCTGTCTGTATGCAATAAAAAGTGGCAAAACACCACAATTCTGGGTACAGAATGGTCTTGCATTTCCATCCATTCCTGAAGAATTGAAATTGTCACCTTTAGAAGAAAGACTTGTTTCACCAAGGTTGCCCTTTATGCAGTTGCGTGAAATGCCCAGAGGTGGTCAAATAAATATGAAGGGTAATGTAGTAAATGTCCCAGCAGATGTTAATAATACAATTAAATCATTACCCAGGATGATGAGTGAAAATGAAACAATTATGTTAAAGCTGAAAAGAAAGTTGTCATACAAGCATCATGTTGCCTTTGAGAACATACGTCCAAATAAGGTATTTGAAGCAGCATCATGGTTGGTTTCTAATAGTGCTTTGTTTCAAAGTGAAGGCATTCTTCTTAATGAGTCATGGCTAAAGCAGCCTTCTAATTCATTTGAAGGAAATTCAGATCCTAGTTGTGAATCTCATATTGAGAATGAAGAGGAAACAAACACTTGGACTGAAGATGAACATTTCAATGACAGAATGACAGGTAACCTAGACACATGTCTTCAGTCTTTAGATTTTCGGGAATTTAATCAAGTCCTCTGTGTTGCTCCAGGAGAAGGAAGCACCCCCATAAGTCTGTTTCAAGACATACACTCAGAAATTCTTTCATTTCCTTCTATTTTTTGTGGCCAGTCTCGTATTGATAATTCAAAGCGCTATGTTCCTTTACATTATAGTTCCATTTGTAAATGGGAGTTAAGAAATGTTGACAGAAGAGTTGCGAAAAACATCCCTAACATATTTTTCAAGCTTAAAAGGTTACAAATCAAGCAAATTAAAGACAAGGTGTCCCTTGCAATTAGAAAGTGTAAAACAAAAGATCGTTCAATCACGGCTAGTGAATTTCTACTTCCTGGTTTTGTTGAAAAGTTGACAATGCAGAATGACGGTTTTAGAGTTCTTAGGACATTGCGGGGTTCTCCTCCATACTGGGAACAGGCAAAGCGAGATGTCTTTTCTATGGTACGCCAGCTTGGCATTCCCACATGGTTTTGCTCTTTCTCTGCAGCAGAAACAAAATGGGAGCCATTATTGCAATCACTTTCTAAACTTGTATTTGACAGAGTTATCAGTCTTGAAGAAGCTAGATCACTTTCTTGGCAAGAAAAGTGTACATTAATTAAGTCTGATCCAGTGACATGTGCACGATACTTTGATAACCGAGTACAGATATTCATAAAGTATGTACTTAAGGACCCAATCTTGCCCATTGGTTACATAGAAGATTTTTTTTATCGTGTTGAATTCCAGCAGCGAGGTTCACCTCACATTCACATGCTTATTTGGATAAAAGACGCTCCAGTGCATGGTGAATCCAATGATTCAGATGTTGTTGCATTTATTGATAAATATGTAACATGCAAAAAGGATGAAAGCATACCAGTCCTGATTAATTATCAAACACACAGACATGCAAGCACTTGCAGAAAGAAAGGGAAAGACATTTGTCGGTTCAACTTTCCTTTGTTTCCAATGCCAAAAACAACTGTCCTTTATCCTCTAGAAAAGGAAAAAAGTAGCCCTGAACACGTGGCATGCGTTATGAAAATCAGCGCTTTATTGAATGACCTCCATAAAGTTGATGCAAGCATAGACTTTGAGGAATTTCTTGCTGAACTTGATATGGATTATGACTTATATGAAGAATTTGTGAGGTCTACTTTACTCAGACCCACCATTTTCTTAAAGCGTTCTGTTGCTGAAAGCAGGATAAATAGTTACAATAAAATTTTGATACAATCCTGGATGGCAAACATGGACTTGCAATTCGTTCTGGATCCATTTTCTTGTGTTTCATATATAGTGTCTTACATCTCAAAAGGCCAGAGGGGACTTTCAAACTTACTTCAGGCTGCTTGCATTGATGCTCAAGAAACTGAAAGTGATATAAGACAACAAGTCAGGAAGATAGGTAATCAATTTTTATCAAGCGTTGAAATTGGAGCCCAAGAGGCAGTTTATTTAGTATTACAAATGCCTTTACGAAGATGTACGCGAGATGTAATATATGTAGAAACTCAAAAGCCAGATGAAAGAACAAGCCTTATAAAGCCTTTCTCACAGTTGAAGGAACTTCCTAAAAATTCCAGTGATATTGAGATGGACAATGTCTTAAAAAGGTATAAAAGGCGACCATATTCTATGGAGAATCTTTGCTATGCAGATTTTGCTTCCTGGTATGAGCTATGTAAGGGTAAAGATAAAATAAGTAGCACTGAAATGTTGCTAGAAGAATTGCCAGAAACAGAGTACAACTATGACCATGATGATGATATTGAAATAGAGGTTACTGTTGAAAGTCCCATAACAAGATTCCCATGTGGTACGCAAGTGCGGAGAAGAAAGAAACAAAAAGTCGTATACACAAACATGACTCCCTTAAATCAAGATAGAGAGGAACATTTTCGTCAGAAAATGATGTTGTTCACACATTGGAGGAATGAAGAGGTAGACTTGATAAATGGATTTAGCTCATTTGAAGACAGCTATAAAGAGAAATTAGAAGAAATAAATCTCAATAGCAAGAGTTACGAAAAGTGTGCAGTGGAATATGAATCCTTGCAAGACATAGATGATGAACGTCTGGCTGGTTTAGTAAATTCTGAATCATGCCATCAAGATTCCATCGATATGGAAGAGGAAGTAAATAGAACAAGCAAGTTTGACTGTTTTGACCCAGGTTCAGGAGCTCATGAACTTGGAGAATATGACTTGGGCGAAGATCTTGATATAGGGAGTAGATCTACAGGCACTGAGATTCTGCCACAAATGGAAATGACTAATGACAACTACTTTGAACAGATGCGTCAATTGAACCAAGAACAGAGGGATTTTTTTTATCATATTTTATATACAGTCAAGACAAAGTCATTGCCTTTCTATACTTTTCTGTCTGGTGGTGGTGGTGTTGGAAAGAGTGTTGTCATAAGGAATATTTATCAGGGCTTGTTGAAATACCTCAATCATTGTCGTAATGAAAGTCCTGATAGTGTCAAATTGTTGTTGTGTGCACCAACTGGAAAAGCTGCTCACAATATTGGTGGGGTAACAATTCATTCAGCTTTTAACATTCCTGCAAGTCAGGGCTTTCATTTTAAACCTCTTGATATGCGGCAATTGAACACAATGAGAGCACGTTATAATTGTTTAAAAGTGATCATCATAGATGAAATCTCAATGGTTGGTCGCAACATGTTCAATTTTGTAAATCTAAGATTGCAGGAGATAACGGCTTGCTCCAAACCATTTGGAAATGTAAGTATTCTTGCTTTTGGAGATCTCTACCAACTGAAGCCTGTTATGGATTCCTGGATATTTTCACAAAAGTATGCACATGTTCAAATGTCTTCCCTTGCTACAAATCTTTGGGTAGACCTGTTTAATTTTTTTGAACTGAAAGTTGTTATGAGGCAAAAAGATGATGGTGCTTTTGCTGAACTTTTGAACAGATTGCGAGAAGGTTTGCATACTGAAGATGACCTGGCAGTTCTCAAAGGTAGATTTGTAAATACAGGAGATACACAAGAAATATGTCATATTCCACATTTATTCTGTAACAGAAATGATGTAGCCCTTCACAATTCTACTGTTATTGGTAATTCACCTCAAGAAAAGGTTGTCACAATTGAAGCTATAGATGACATTTCTGGGGAAATTAGTTCATCTCTGAAAGAAATGATTCTTTCCAAAATACCAGATGATTCAAGTAAAACAATGGGCCTTCAGAGAAATCTTACAATAGGAATAGGACTGCCAGCTGAAGTCTGCTTGAATATTGATACAACTGATGGCTTAACAAATGGTGCATCTTGTCTCATAAAAATGTTTGATTTCAGAATTCCTCAGTCTGTACGCTGTAGCATTATATGGGTTCAGTTTGATGAAAGCTCAATTGGGAAAATGTGGCGAAGCAAATACAAACATTTGTACATGGATGGGATATCATCCAGATGGACACCAATACTTGAGGTGTGTCGAAAATTCTCTTTTAAGTACATGAAAACCTATGTTGTAATAAGGCGCCAGTTTCCACTTTACATATCTGCTGGCAAAACTATTCACAAATCACAAGGATCTACAATGAAGGAGGTTGTTGTCAATTTTGGAAAGAGAAAAATCGAGCATATTCATTATGTTGGTTTGAGCAGAGTCACAAGTCTGTCAGAACTTCACATAACAAACCTAAATGAGACTAAAATTTGTGTGTCATCTGAAGTTGAAACTGAAATGGAAAGACTTCGATCTCAAAAATGTATTGAAAAAATGCTGCCAAATTTAAAATTATTTGAACAGTCCATTATGAAGGTGTGCTTTCACAACTGCAGGTCACTTCAAAAGCACATAGATAATTTTAAATGTGAGACTAATTTGATCTCTGCTGACATCATAGGTTTAGTAGAAACAAGAGTATGGGGCACTTTAGAAGAAAGATTTGCAATTGATGGCTTTGAAATAATCAGTGCAGATAAAGGTGACTGTGCTCATGGATTAGCTATTTATTACAGACGTTCTTTAGATATTGAAGTTTTATCATGTGGAAATGTTTCAGGTATAGAGTACTGCCTTTTACATATAGGCAACAATGTTGTGCTTGGTTTTGTTTATTGTCCTCCAAATAAAGCAAACAGTTGTAATTTCTCTCACTTTCTGTCTGCAGTTCATGCTCAGGTAGGTGGAAATGTGAACAGCTCAGTTAGAAATATAACATTAATGGGAGACTTCAATTATGATTTCAAGAAAAATACCTCTCACCCACTTCTGTTCTGTCAAATGTTGAATTTGGAACAGCTAGTTCAATCAGTTACAACAGATTTTGCTATCTTGTCATAATCAAAAAAAAGGTGTCGGTATATGATAACTAATATTGATGGCCATGTTTGTATATTATTTGAATTATATTAAAGGTCAGATCTCAATGGTAAATCCATTCTTTCATTGTCTTGATAGTCATTTTATGACCAGGTGAAAACAAAATGATTTAAGCACTGTCAAGTAAATAATTTATTTCCTAATTTCAAAAAATTAATACGACTTCAAACTTATATCTATGACTCTTACGTGTGATTGTGGGAAAAATT
Organism: Solen grandis; assembly: GCA_021229015.1. Lineage (NCBI taxonomy): Eukaryota > Metazoa > Mollusca > Bivalvia > Adapedonta > Solenidae > Solen > Solen grandis. The sequence continues at coordinate 23,001,466 of CM037781.1, read as the reverse complement.
GCTTTTAACAAGGAAATCACTACTGTGGAAATGATGAAAAAAAATGAAGTCTGTTTATTTGAAACAATTTTGGTTATATATGAACACAGACGTGAAAGTTTTTTTTAAACAGATGAACCTAGGAAACATGAAAAAAGTCAGAGAAATAGAAATGATGCATGTTTCTATACTGAATGTTTGAGGTTGAATAAATGTGTTCAGCCTATTATCTTACAGTTTATAAATGCAATAAAGATAAGATATTGAATAATTATGACTTAAGTAATATTTAATGGGGCCGTCACACCATGACGTTCTGTTCAGCATTCTATAACATTCAAGGAAACTTTGGTAGTCCCTCATGGTTGCTAGGATAGTGCCAAAGAGCATTGTGTAAAGGTCGGTGATTGCCGGGAATCGGCGGAGAACGCTGGTTCGGAAAACGTTAGAACATGCACAAAAGTTCTGTCTGAGATCGGCTTCCTTCAACGTTTTATTCTTAACATTCAGAGAATGTTGACCATAATGTCATGGTGTGATGGCCCCTAAACAGCAGTGTAATATCCTATAATGTATATCATGAAAATTTCTCCTATTTGAAGTATATATTAAAAATATTTGTACATCCTGAACTATAACAGCAAGCAATAAGCCTTAACATTGACAAAATCAGTAGATTTTTTATCAGAATAAGCAAGATGGAAATAAAGTTACTTGTATCCATTCATCTAGATACATGATATATGATATAAAAATAATATATACTTTTAACGACAAAATCTTACATAATGTTTTCAGATGCCTACCCTGACCAGTGTGTTCAAGGAAAGAGTGGGGCCTTACAATATGCCCCTCAAGGTGAAAGTTGTTGCCATGCAAAGTCCCCAGCAGTATACAGGCAGGGATGGAGTGGAGAAGTCGTCACTTACAATTGCTGTAAGTGATGGCGAAACAGTTGTTAAAGCTATTTGCTATGACCCTAGCAAATATCCTAAGTTGCAGGTAAGTAAAATGACTCCTTTAAAGTCTTAGTTATCAATTTAAATGCAAAGAAATAGTTTTTATTGTATTTTTTCCCGATTTTGAAATTTTTAGAGGGAATATTTAATCAAGACTATTTTTTGTTATAATTTTATCATAGTCGCAAAAAAATATTTATAATCATGATTATTCAGAACATCAATACCTTACACAGCTTGCTAAATTAGCACTTGTCCTGTTGCCTGAGACAAGTAAATTTTGTTTTGGACAAGTAACCTTTCCAAGAAGTTTGTGAAGAGTATATATATAGAAAAATTATTCACATTCGGTAATTCTGACAAGTTTCAAATCGTAAATTCACAGACTCCTTACACATTTTATCTTATTTATTTCAGGTTGGTAACACTGTAGTGGTAAGAGAAATAATTACAAAAACGGAAGATGGTAATCACATCATAGTGATGACTAGGACCTCTAAAGTCCTAACTTCTGTGCCTCTTGAAGTTGAAAGAACAAAGTTTGTTGAAGGAGAGGAGTTAATAAAAAGGAAGCCAGCAGAAAGCCTGGATATTGCAACAGCAATTACTTCTCCGCTAAAGAAAAGAATGACCATCATGGGGAAAATAATACAGGTAAGAATTTCTTCAAACCATGATCTACAGTGAATAAATATTGTACACTAGCTTCCAAATATGTTTCATAATGAATACACTTAAAATATTGACAAATACCTACATGGTATTTCAATTGTAAATGTATTTGTTTGGATTTTTAGATGATGGCAAAATATTAGTTTCTCAACTATTATTATTCAAAGAAATCCAGGGGTTTACCTAAGGATTTGACCTTCACTTGTCCAGGGGACAAGTTACTTTGAATATCTACTAGCCCCTAGAGAAAACAGGTTGCCCAATCCAGTTGGATTGGTTGGTGTTTGAACAGCTATAGATTATTCTGGAGAATTTCAACTAATATGAATCAAACACAATGTTCAAGCATTTAACTCTGATTTACTTTAAACATAGAAAAAGAAGTGAGATTTACTTAACATTCATAAACTTGCCCGTCCGGCTAGCTTTTTAGCTCACCTGAGCACAAAGTGCTCAAGGTGAGCTTTTGTGATCGTCCGGCGTCCGTCGTCAACAATTTGCTTTAAACGACATCTCCTCTGAAACCGCTGGACAGAATTTAATGAAAATTGGCAGAAATGTTCCTTGGGTGAGGCTCTACAAAAGTTGCTAAAACAAAGTTGATCCATGAAGAACTCTGGTTGCCATGGCAACAAAAAGAAAAAAAAATGAAAACTTTAAAAATCATCTTCTTCAAAACTACTGGCCAGATTTCAAAATAAATTGGTACAGATGTTCCTTGGGTCAACCTCTACCAAAGTTGCTAAAATTATTCCGATCCGTAAAAAAGACATGGCCGCCAGGGGCGGTTTTTATTTGCCTTATATGTATATAGAGAAACCTTTAAACAACATCTCCTCTGAAACCACTGGACAGAATTTGATTAAACTTGGCAGGGATGATCCTTGGGTCAACCTCCACAAAAGTTCCTAAAATAAACTTGATCCATATAGAACTCTGGTTGCCACGGCAACAAAAAGAAAAAAAATATGAAAACTTTAAAAATCATCTTCTTCAAAACTACTGGCCAGATTTTAAAATAAATTGGTACAGATGTTCCTTGGGTCAACCTATTTATCTCAGGTGAGCGATTTAGGGCCATCATGGGCCTCTTGTTTGAAAAATCACTTGCCCCTTTGGGTCAACCTTCACAAAAGTTGTTAAAATAAACTTGATCCATGTAGAACTCTGGTTGCCATGGCAATAAAAAGAAAAAAAAAATGAAAACTTAAAAAATCATCTTCTTCAAAAATACTGGCCAGATTTTAAAATAAATTGGTACAGGTGTTCCTTGGGTCAACTTCTACCAAAGTTGCTAAAAAAATTCCGATCCGTAAAAAACATGGCCGCCAGGGGCGAGGCTTATTTGCCTTATATGTATATAGGGAAAAATTTAATCAACATTTCCTCTGAAACCACTGGACAGAATTTGATTAAATTTGGCAGGAATGATCCTTGGGTCAACCTTCAAAAAAGTTCCTAAAATAAACTTGATCCATATAGAACTCTTGTTGCCATGGCAACAAAAAGAAAAAAATATGAAAACTTTAAAAATCATCTTCTTCAAAACTACTGGCCAGATTTTAAAATAAATTGGTACAGATGTTCCTTGGGTCAACCTATTTATCTCAGGTGAGCGATTTAGGGCCATCATGGGCCTCTTGTTTGAAAAATCACTTGCCCCCAGAGATTTTAACTCGGTGGGGGCAAGCGGGCGTCAGCTTAAGAAAACCCCTGAAATCACTTAATTAAGCACTTTATATCATATGAATGGAGTTTAAATTGTTCCCATACATTGTTTATGGTATGAAAGTATACCTCTAGAATGTAAAAGGCGTCAAAGTTCAATATTAAAAAACTTAAACATTTACTGTTAGATTGCATCATTTTTTGCATTGTAGTCCTACCCATGTTTATTGTTCAGTGATGAACTGTTTAAGGTCACATAGCTATTTTCATTGATAAAGTCAGATAATTATACCCCCCCACAAACGTAGTTTGGGGGGGGGGTATATAGGAGTCACCATGTCGGTTGGTCGGTCTGTCAGTCCGTCTGTCCGATTTGTCCACACAATTTCTCAACTACTGGATGGATTTCAGTCAAACTTCATAGGAAGCTTAGTTTGTTTGCACTCTAGCATCTTCAGTTTTGAAGCAATTGCCTTCAAACTTTATTACAATGTTTATAACCATAAAATCTCGGCTAAGTTCATTATGGTGAATGACCATTAGGTCAGGAGTTACACCCCTTTAAATATTGAAAAAAAAAGCCAGATTGCACTTTGTTTGCACTCTAGCATCTTCATTATTGAAGCACTTGCCTTCAAACTTTATGACAATGTAAAATCTCGGCTAAGTTCAATTATGGTTAGAATCGGACCATTAGGTCAGGAGTTTTGCCCCTTTAAATATTGAAAAAGGCCAGATTTCACTTTGTTTGCACTCTAGCATCTTCTTTTTATAAGCAATTGCTTTCAAACTTCATGACAATGTAAATAACCATAAAATCTTGGCTTAGTTCAATTTTGGCTGGAATTGAACCATAAGGCCAGGAGTTATGTCCCTTTTAATATTGAAAAAAGCCAGATTTCACTTTGTTTGCGTTCTAGCATCTTCATTTTTTTTAGAAATTGCTCTCAAACTTTATGACAATATTTAAAACCATAAAATCTCGGATGAGTTTGATTATGCCTGATATCGGACCATTAGGTCAGGAGTTAACCCCTTTTTAATATAAAAAAAGCCAGATTTCACTTGGTTTGCACTTTAACATCTTCATTTCTTAAGCAATTGCCTTCAAACTTCATGACAATGTTTATTACTATCAAATCTCGGCTTGGTTGGATTATTGTCAAAATTGGACCATTAAGTCAGGGGTTATGCCCCTTTCAATGCTAAAAAGGCTATATTTCACAGTTTGCCTTCTAGCATTTTTATTTCTGAACCAATCATCTCTAAAAATTGTGACCATGTTGAGTGTCATAAAATTTTGAATTTTGGCTGATATTTGCCCAATAGGCAAGAGTGATGCCCCTTTTGAAATGATAAAAATGGCTTATTTCGCTTTGTTTGCACTCTAAGAAATTTCTTAAAACATCAAATTTCACTGTTTACACCTCAGCATCTTTATTTCAAAAGCAGTATGTTTAACATGTTTGGCATTGAAGACTATTTATCTCAGGTGAGCAATTTAGGGCCATCATGGCCCTCTTGTCTGGAGTTTTCTTTGTCCACGCTATTTCTCAATAACTACTGGATAGATTTCAAACAAATGTCATAGGAAGCTTCAATATCAAGCACAGATGTGCATAGTATGAAGTGGTTACAGTTTACTGATTTTCTTTTGTGTTATTGCCCTTTGCTGATTTTCCAATAACTTATTTACTTTCTTTACCTACAGTTTTCCTCATCTCATTTATCTGTTGATTAATTTAGAACTTTAGTACATATACAATTTTAAATAAGCTGGTCATTTGAACATGTGCTCAGGATGAGCTTTTAGGATCGATGAATGTCCGTCGTCCACAATTTGTTCGTTTGCACTCTAGCATCTTCATTTTATGAGCAATTATCTTCAAACTTTAAAACAATGTTTATAACCATAAAATCTCGACCAAGTTCGATTATGGCTGATATCGGAACATTAGGTCAGGAGTTATGCCCCTTTTAAAACTCAAAAAAGCCAGATTTCACATTGTTTGCACTCTAGCATCTTCATTTCATGAGCAATTATCTTCAAACTTTATATCAATGTTTATAACCATAAAATCACGGCCAAGTTCGATTATGGCTGATATCATACCATTAGGTCAGGAGTTATGCCCCTTTTAATATTAAAAAATGCCATATTTCACGTTGTTTACAGTCTAGCATCTTCATCTTTTGAGCAATCCTCTTCAAACTTTATGACATTGCTTATGACCATAAGGTCTCGATTGAGTTCGATTATGGCTGAGATCTCAATTAGTCAGAGTTATGCCCCTTTTAATATTCAAAAAATGCCAATCACTTTGTTAAAAACCTTTTAAGGAATCATCTTCAATCTTTATTACAATGTTTATGACCATAAGGTCTCGATTGAGTTCGATTATGCTGAGATCCGTCAATTAGTCAGAGTTATGCCCCTTTTAATATTAAAAAATGCCAAAATCACTTTGTTTAACTCTAGCATCTTTATCTTTTGAGCAATCATCTTCAAACTTTATGACAATGGTTTTGACCATAAGGTCTCGATTGAGTTCGATTATGGCTGAGATCCGTCAATTAGGTCAGGAGTTATGCCCCTTTTAATATAAAAAATGCCATATTTCACGTTGTTAACACTCCAGCATCTTCCTTTTTTTAGCAATCATCTTCAAACTTTATGACATTGTTAATGACTATAATGTCTCGATTGAGTTCAATTGTGGCTGAGATGGGTCATTTAGGTCAGGAGTTATGCCCCTTTTAATACAAAAAATACAAGATTTCACTTTGTTTATTCTCTACCAACTTCATTTTTTTAACAATCATTTTTAAACTTTAAGTCAGTGTTTATGCCCATAATCTCACAATCGGGTTCAATTATAACTGATATTGACTTGTAAATTTAGGAGTAATGCCCATTTCGCCAGAAAAAAAGCCAGATTTCACTTTTACACTCAAGCATCTTTATTTCTTAAGCAATCATCTTTCTCAGGTGAGCGATCAAGGGCCATCTTGGCCCTCTTGTTTATTATTTATTTTTATTTATTTATTTATTTATTTTTTAGCTCACCTGAGCAAAGCTCATGGTGAGCTATTGTGATCCCGTGAGCATCCGTCGTGAGGCGTGCGGCGTCAACAATTTCTAGTGTTTACACTCTATCACCTTTATTTCTTGAGCAATCATCTTCAAACTTTAAGACAATGTTTATGACCATAATGTCTCTATTGAGTTTAGATTATGGCTGAGATCCGTCAATTAGGTCAGGAGTTATCCCCTTTAAATATTCAAAAAATGCCATATTTCACGTTGTTTACAGTCTAGCATCTGCATCTTTTGAGCAACTTTATGGCAATGCTTATGACCATAAGCTCGATTGAGTTCGATTATGGCTGAGATGTCAATTAGGTCAGGAGTTAGCCCCGTTTACACTCTAGCATCTGCATCTTTTGAGCAATCATCTTCAAACTTTATGGCAATGCTTATGACCATAAGGTCTCGATTGAGTTTGATTATGGCTAAGATCAGTCAATTAGGTCAGGAGTTAAGCCCCTTTTAATATTAAAAAAATGCCATATTTCACTTTGTTTACACTCTAGCATCTTCATCTTTTGAGCAATCATCTTCAAACTTTATAGCAATGCTTATGACCATAATGTCTCGAATAAGTTTGAATATGGCTGAGATCGGTCAATTAGGCCAGAAGTTAAGCCCCTTTTGATTTAAAAAAATGCCATCTAGCATCTTCATTTTTTTCAGCAATCTTTTTTCAAACTTTAAGACAATGTTTATGCCCATAATTTCGCAATCGGGTTCAATTATAACTGATATTGACAAGTTAATTTAGGAGTTATGCCCTTTTCACCATAAAAAAGCCAGATTTCACTTTTACACTTTAACATCTTTATTTCTTGAGCAATCATCTTTCTCAGGTGAGCGATCAAGGGCCATCTTGGCCCTCTTGTTTTTTTTGTTTTTTTTGTTAACGGTGCCCTTACTGAATTGATGAATGTTGGAATTTTTTGTTAAAGACAGCCAAGGAACATGAAAAGATATTCTTTTTATTAGTCTTGTATGATTTGTCACTTGAATTCATCAATTCAGTAAATGTGACTTACCTCCTATAGCTGGGCACTTGATTGTAAACAAAGGCTGTGTGGGAGGTATTCATCACCTTTAGTGATAGCTCTAGTTTCTTATTGAGTCTGAATTTCAATGCTTTTAAATGAGGTAAAATTCAGAAATGTTGTAGAAGAATAAACTTTTGCAGGAAGATGAATCCAAACAAGTTAGAGTCAAAGGGGCAGATGTGAAAATAAAAACAATCACAGTTGAAGACTCTACTGCCAAAGCAAAAGTTACACTATGGCGAAGCATGGCTGACACTACAGTTAGACCTGGTGACTTCATCAAAATAACTGATGTCGTAACAAATGTATACAACAGCACTACGACATTACAGACAACAAGTTTGTCTACTGTAGAAGTATGTTCTTTGAATTTAGTGTTTACCTTTGACAACTATAGATTGGCTTACAATTCATAGCTATGACTATCCAATTCTCAATTGTTTATTATTACAGTTTGAATTCCTGAATAAATAATAAAAAGAATCATCACTCTTAAGATAATAGGCTAAAGCAAGTCACTGATTGCTTCAGGACAACTGCATTGGCGATTTCTAATGAGATTGTTTATCTTACTTTCCTATTTAAAATATAATAATTTGCTAAAGTACATGTTATAGAAAAGTGCCTTTTGTTATATTTTGAAATAGGAGTAAATATGGCAACATTTGTTTTTTGGAAAGTTACTTCAGATAGTAACTTGTCTTCAAATGGCAACTAAAAATGTAAATTTGCTGTGTAATGAGTTTACCTTCAATATTTTTACTCCCTCATGTATTTAGTATGGTTTTATTTTCCAGAAATGTGATGCACCAATGAAGACAAAAGTGATAGAGGTGGAAGCAGTTGGGGTAGAAGAAATTACAGCTGAGCTGTATTTGAAATCAGGGGACATGATGAATGTTCCCTTGCAAATTCTTCAAACTGCTTTGGGTGTTGCAACACCAGAAGAAGTTGAATTGTCAACAACCACCGGGCCAGTGACATTGGAAGTCAAAGTGTTTGGCTCAGACACTTTGGCTATCAGTGTTGTGAGTTGAAGAATTAGGACTTACATTCTGCAAATTAAAACAGTATTTGATGATATCTTTGCTAATACAATATGTTTGCAGAAATATTTGATGGTTAATGTACATTGCAATAAAAAGTTATTTTCAATTTGAATTTAAGCTCTAGTTTGATTTTTGTAAGTTCTAGCCTTTTTTGTTAATTCCAGCCAATAGTTGTTTATTTTTGTACATTCCAGCCATAGGATTGTTTGATTTTGTAAGTTTTAGCCACAGGATAACTAGTAGTTTTGAAATAGAGCATATTTTGTGTGGAAGCAATAATAAATAAGGACCACAATACTTGAATATCAAAATCATTTTTGAAGAAAACTCTTTAAATTTATTAAAGTTTGCATGATAAGTAAAGTTATGGAAATAAAGTTGATTTCACAACATAATTAATAGTTGGATCTTGTCAGGTATATCTTTTCATCATTGATGATTTTGTTCAGCTACATGTTTTTAGATATAGTGAAGCTTTAATGACTGCTGAGCTGTCGATTTTGTTACTGAGGTTGTGCACTTAAATGTAGCAAATTAACAGAAAGAATTACAGATATTGACACAAACTTGAATGTCAGGTACTGCACATTGTGTTCTTGTTTATAACTTTTTTGTATGTAAAATTGTTTAATTTGATAACTGATTTTTACAATTTTATAATGTTTTACTAGTCTATTTGAAGAAAAACCTATTATAATTGCTGCAGCCATGTTGGCATCCTGCAAAAACTTCAGTCTTAACCATAACCCAAAAAAGTGAAGATATTTTATTAACTTCAAATTTGGAAATTTTTAAGCATGGGCAGTTGTGAAAAAGGAATGTTCTTTAAGCTATATTTTTATTATTAAGACCATTGTACCTTAATATTTTTGACAAATTTCTTAATACAGACCCACTTGGGTGCCACATGAGATGCTTTTGATTATTACATATATAAATGTTACATGTTTTGCTCATATGGGCATTGTTGATAAATGCTCTGTGCCTTTGTGATGATACCTGTTCATGTCAATCATACACATTGTTTTTCTATGGTCTGTTCAGCTGTTTTTACATGAGCCAACAGATCTCATTTTGACACTGGATAGATATTCAGTTTTGATCTCAATTCATTTCAGGTATTATTTTCTTGTTTAACAGATTTTTATACACGCTGTCATGAAGACAGCTCTTATTAATTTCCATTGCCTGCCAATGATAGTAACTTTGGTGCTGTTTCAGATTATTTTTTGTTTATGTACATACCTGTAATATTGTTAGATTTCCTGTTGTTTTTTGTATGTTGAAAACTGCATAATGTACTGCTTCTGGCATACATTAGGTTGTCGGTGTAATTATGTTTGAAACATAGTCATACTTATAGAAATCTAGAAAATTGTTATTTTAGACCTCAGGGATTTGAAACACAAGAAATGTTAATCCTCCATTTGCATAATTTTAATGAAGATATTCTCATGATGGTACCTTACAGTTTTGTTTAGATTTAAACAATGACACATGAACTTTTTACAAAACAAATGACATTTTTAATAATCAACCTTCCTTTGGTTTGCATTTGTGTTCAGTTGACTGCTTTTTATGATACCTTCAAGATATACCTGTTGCATGCGAGAACAGTATTTGCAAGTCATGGGTCAAGGTCATAGTTTGAAAAGTTTTTTTTTTTTTCAAAGATATTGATAATAATGTTCAGTCTACAAATACTTCTTTGTGGATGGTTAAATTGACATGGGATGTTGACATGTCAATTACTAAAAGTCTCCAGTTCTATGATTAGGGTTACACTTACATGCAGAATTCATGATATGATGGTAAATCATTGGTCATGTCCAATCTTGAGCTCTTATTTCATTGATGGAATTTGAAAAAAATTATTCATTAATGTTAACACATTAACGGTTTCATTGGACACAATATCAATGTTTGTAGCTGCATTTATGTATGTCAAGTATACACTCCAGTCATTTATGGCAGGACTTCCGTTTCTCTGCAATCATTGACTTTGGTGCTGTTTCAGATTATTTTTAGATTTCCAGTTGTTTTTTGTATGTTGAAAACTGCATAATATACTGCTTCTGGCATACATTAGGTTGTTGGTGTAATTATGTTTGAAACATAGTCATACTTATAGAAATCTAGAAAATTGTTATTTTAAATATCAGGGACCAAAATTGCTACATGTGTTTTTTAGTGAATTTATTCTTATTAGGTCTTTCAAAAATATGGCAGATTTATTTAAATTTAAATATTTTGCATAAAATGTTTAAACTTAAATAAAACTGCAATATTAACTGTAAACAAGGTATTATTTGACTTCTATGCATTGATTAGTGTCTTTGTACACAAGCTTTTTCTACTAGTTTGTCTGTATTATAGTTAATAGCATTCATATAAATGGCCCTAAAAGATGATTACAAAGATACTGTTGTTCTTTAATCCAAAATGTTGCTAATTAAAAGGTTATTACAAATGTCTTATCTTTACGCATGTTCAGAAGCATGTAATAATCATTGAAATGTTATGTTTTATAAGTTTATTAAAATCTATTTCTAAATCAGTTCTTACGTATTTCTTTTATTTCCATACTCATTCGCTCGACTATTCGAAGAATAGGTAGAGCTATCCTAGTCGCCCGAGCGTCGGCTTAACCACTTATGTGAAACTTTGCGTATTACCCCAAATATTTTTAAAGTCCATTGACATATGGCCCTGAAACATTGCACACTTGTTCACCATCATGCCCCCTACCTTTACACAGGAGAAGTCACTCCATCAAGCATTTTGACAAATAATGCCCCTTTTTCGACTTAGAATTTACATTAAAAGTTTGCGTACTACCCCAAATATTTTCAAAGTCCATTGGAGGTTTGAAACTTTGTACACTTGTTCACCATCATGCCCCCTACCTGTTCACAGGAGAAGTCAATCTATCAACATTTTGACAAAATAATGCCCCTTTTTAGATGTTAAAGTTTGCGTACTACCCCAAATATTTTCAAAGTCCATTGACCTGGATTTGAAACATTGCACACTTGCTCACTATCATACCCCCCTACCTGTACACAGGAGGCGATTACTCTATCAAGCATTTTGCCAAAATGTTGCCCCTTTCTCGACTTCACCACCTCAATTTTTTACAAATTCCACTGACAAGGAGTGCGCTGTACTGACAGCTCTTGTTTTATTGAACCTCCTTTGTATGTTTCACTATTAAGTATAGCTGTGTACAGATTGAACCAGTCAATGTTAAAGTTTCTGATCTAAAATTTTAACGACATGGATTGTCATTGGAAATTTGACATAGAAACAAAACGTAAGCTCGTGCACAAACCCGGGCCCAAACAAATTCAGTACCTTCAGTGCTTTGATTTTTTTTGTTTTTGTTTTTTTGCGACCGTTTTAATATATGTAAAAGCGAGTTTAGAACATAGAGTTTGTTGGCATCAATTGAGAATTAGATCATCGTATCACCTTTTAATGTATGGTCTCTCAGTGCTATCAGCTCTTTGTTTTCAGATGGTATCATAATTTCATAACAATTTTTTGTAAAAATCGTTACTCCCTGTGCGTTTTACATTTACTCATATAATATTTATGTACAGGCAAAACTGTATCGTTGCGTGTCATATATGGCTACATGCGATATCGCTGCAAGTACACAAAAAAGTGGATTTCATCATTATCAAATTTGTTATGTCACAGTTACATTTATAATTCATCAGTTTCAAGGCGTAGTGTACAACCATTCGAAACAAGTTTCAGTTAGGCAAATAATGAATTACTATATATACCGATTTAAAGGACGTTACCCTACTAGTTAATGATTGAAAATAGTGTCTTAAAAGGCAAATGCACTTTTCGATAATTTTGAAATGCGATGATTCATTTACAAGAAAACCAGGACTTTGATCGGTGTCAGGATAATGTGTCTAGACGTGGAATAATATGCCGCTTGTTTACCGATTGCTAATTAAAATTACTTGCTAATATATGTTAAGGTCAGTTGGATTTTAAAGAAATATTAAACAATATAATTTCATTTATTTACATAAATGATACAATAAAATGCAGATGGAATCTTTAAAAAACTTTATTATCAATCGATACAATTAGCTGGCAAAATAGACATAATGACTCCTAGTATTTTCCAAAACATATTCATATATATGGTATATATAGGAGTCGTACACTTATATGAATGCATCAAGTGTAAATAAGGATAAAACTGCATAATGTTATACAGTACGTGTAAACAATATATTGCGTTATTATTTATGAAGCAGCATTTTTCAATCTTTCACTATTTCTTAATTCTGAACATTAAAAATATATTTTATTTTAATTAATGGTAGTTTTCAGTTAAGCTGCATGTAAGGCCAGCTTGAATAAATACCATTATTTTTCATAAGTTCAATATTAACGTTACAGCATGAAAAAAGTGGAATTTAGATTCAGCAACCATTTTGTTACATGGAATATCATGAATTCTGATTGGCGAGTCCATTTGTGCAAGCACGTCCTGAACGAGATTGACCACAGCATACCTCACTCAGATGCAAAACGAATACACATTCCATGTAGGGGGAGACAATCAGATGTAAAAGAAGCTCTGGCGTAGTGACAATCCTTTGTTTACAGAAGATAGAGGGAATTCCCACTTTCTTGTTTCGGTCGGATCAGGAACATATTTTAAGATGGAGGGGCGTGCTTATTTACTCATACTCATGACCACACTGGTGGCGCTCGATGTAAGTAAATGTTTGCTTATATTTGCATGAATATGTTCTCATTTTTATACCCATATTTTTATTTATAACTGTAAAACGCACAGACATGTTCGAAATTGACTCATTAACGATTTTATACTCTCCAGTTTGGCTGAATACGCATATTGTCAACTGGACGGTGTTTATGTTTATCACTATCAAGTATCACGCTTTAGACATAGTGCGTGTCACTTAATCGTGGCACATAGTCCTAGGCCCAACAGTCTTGTTAATTTTAAGCCCTTTACAGGAAGCGACCAGTCAAATCCACGAGCTCCCGCTCCCGATATGGAAACTCTTAATCATTTACCATCTAAATTGTGAAAAACCTGCAAAATAGATATCATCTTGCAAGTTCATTTCGCCTATGTTTAATTTTGCAGCGACACATCAAATATTTCCAAACTTTTAATAATTGTATGCGTATATCTTTTAATTTAGATAAGGTTAGTAAGGCAGAATTAAGATCGTAGGTTCGATCCCCGGCCACGACATCCAAAGTCGTAAAAAATGTCATTGGTATAGCTCCATTGCTTGCCTCAGAATATAAGAGTAGATGCGTTCATCATATAAGAGTAGTTCTAGAACTGGTTGGTCCAGTGCAAGGATAGTGAGAATGGGTGCGGTATCATGCCACATGTCTACAGCGTGATACTGCAGTTTGGCAGCACTATATCTGTCCCAGTTGTCTATCTCTCAATATGACTGAAATATTGTCAGTTGGACGTTAAACCCAATAAACAAAAATAATGACTAAAACTTAAAGCCCTTAGTTGTAAATGTGAGTGCATATACGTTTCGTTTCGCGTTTCGTTAAAATAGCATTCAAAGTTGTGTATATGTCTTGCATATGTGTTAAAAAATACATGCTCTATAATCTTTGTAAAGACGAAGTAAGATAAAATGTGATAGATCCTTTTCAAATAGCGAGGTTTACATGCAAATGGTGTTATCATGAATAAAAACAAATATTACAGATTAGATAGCTGAACTATTTGTATGCGTTTAAATAAATAGCGTGATCATACATATGGTTCTAATGCATTTCCCCTTTGCCACAAGGTATGAGATAGAATGCTTTCGATCACAACTGATAATCGTGATGTACACAATACAACTATATTCAAGGTTACTCGTTCCTACGATTTATGACGCAGCCGTTTCAAATACTTAAATGTTTTTGTCTGCTAAGGTTTCTTGATTTAAAATACTATTCCTAAATTAAATAATTATCAACTACTCCTGACTGGCAGCTTTCTTGTGCATATTTTTATGTAATAAGAAATACTTTTCTGACTCCATTTGCATTACTCTTTTCAAAGATCGTTCAACATTGTTATTCCTCTGTTTTTCCCTAAGACTACCATAACATCCGTAAAAACTGAGAGTTCAAAATCGTCTATGAAAAGAGTATATTATATTGTCGAAATACCAAATGTCGCGTTGTTATTAATATAAAAAAACACATTCTGATATACAAAAACGGTGGCAGAGATGATTTTACTTTTGGGAACGCGAAATTATTAGGTAAAAAGGAAAATTTATTTCTTGTGGGTTTACGAAACTGTCTATGGGAGAGAATACATTTTAAATGAAAACAAGGAATATTGTTTTGGGTATGAGAGAATTGTCCAATCAAAGTCACCCTTCAATGTCACTGACATATTAATTATATTTTCAAGTTATTTTATGTTTCTTTAAACACCATTAATATGTTTGGTATTATTTTAAAAATATTAAGAAATAGATCTAGAAAGTTTTCTCTAATGATTAAGTATTCAGAAAAACAAAATATGACGCTCCTCCGTATGGTATTCGGTAAGCGTATTTTTATTTTGCGATGTTTTTCTGTTTATTTTTTTTTAGGTTTTCGCCCCTGCCACAGGGCGAAAACCTATTGTCCTTTTTCTGTTGATTAGTTTTAGGTTTTTGCATCGCAGTGCGAAGACCTATGTTCTTTTTCTGTTCTATTTTTTTTTAAATTATTTTTCTAACCCATTTAAATGAATGGCATAGCACCATGATCAGAAAAGCCACATGTATGAAATTTCATGTTTCTTTAAACAACGCTAATATGATGTTATGTTTGGTATTATTTTGAAAAGATAGAGAAATAGATCTAGAAAGTTTTCTCTAATGATTAAGTATTCAGAAAAACAAAATATGACGCTCCTCCGTACGGTATTCGGTAAACGTATTTTTGTGAGTACATTTTATTTATTTTTTTTAGGTTTTCGCATCTTGCAGTGCGAAAACCTTTTTTTTTTTCGTTTTTTTTTTTTTAGGTTTTCGCATTGCGATGCAAAAACGTTTTGTTTTTCTGTTTTATTTTTTAAGGTTTTCGCCCCTGCCACAGGGGGAACAAATCTATTGTTCTTCTTCTGTTGATTTGTTAGGTTTTCGCCCCTACCACAGGGCGAAAACCTTTTGTTCTTTTTCTGTTGATTTTTTAGGGTTTTCGCATCGCAGTTCGAAAACCTATTGTTCTTCTGGTTTTTTTTAAAATTATTTTTCTAACCCCTTTTTATGAACCGAATAGCGCCTTGATCAGAAAAGCCGCATGTATGAAATTTTAATTTAATCAGTAATTACCATATATTTGAAGATGATTCTAACGTTAAGAAAATTTCCATTTATTTCTTACTTTTCCCGCTAGGGGGTGTTTTGCATGAAATTTATAAATGGCTAATAGCTCTGTAATTTGAGTTCCGATTCAAATGCATTTTTTTGCATTATGTTCCTTGTTGATAGTCTAATAAAATATGATTGAGGTAGATGTGGCTGAAAGTTTTTGAGCTACGGAAGGTTGAAAGTTAGAACCTCGCAAAAATGTTAGAGGTCAGATAGAATAATTCTGTTTTCTGAATACGATTTGCAAGACAAATACACACAAAATATATAGTGTTATGTTTGAAAGGGCATCACAATTAAAAAGTAAAAAAAAAAATGCAAATGTCAAGGTCATATTACGATTATGTTTTTTTTTTTCTTCGGTCCCAATTAGCTCAAAAACTAAAATTGTTTTATCGAGAGAGGACAAAAGTGAAAGTTCTTAAAAAGCTCTTTCTAGTGATGTTTAGTTTTTTAAGATTTGGCTTGATTTGGTAATTTTACGGCAGTCCAAATTTTGTTCCTTTTTTCTGAACAATTGTAATTTAGCTTTATACTTCAAATTGTGATGTTTACGAGAAGGAATGTTCGGCCTATGTATATTGTAACTTAAATGAACTATTTGCTTCATTTCTATGTACCTAATGGTAAACAATTAATCAATTTGTTTTATTTTTTCCGATAGGGGGCTCTTTGCTTGAAATCACTCTTTTGCTTGTAACTCAAAAAGTTGAAGTCTGATTAAAATGCGTTTTTCAGCATTCTGTTCCTTGCTGATAGCACAAAATATGGATCTCAAACTATCGGGTGCGGGAAAATTTTATTATATTATAAATAGCTGAAAGTTCCAACATATGACATGTATACTTTTACAGCGACGGTACTTAAGTTTTCTTTACAATGTAATATACACATTGAACACAAATGCTGTTTTCTAGAGTTTAAACCCAATTTCTTGACACCTCAAGCTTTCGAAAAAAAGGTTATGTGCAAAATGAGGAGTTTTATGAACCCCACTTTCATTAGGCTATCGCCTCTACACTACAGTTGGCAAATGATTGCGGATTGATGCGAAACGCTTAATTCTTATAATTTGAAACATCATATGTTATGTATTGAAGTAGTTACGTCAAGATATTTTCAATTTGAATTGTTTTCATTAGGGAGTGTGCTGCATGCTTAATTGATTATAACTCAAGAATTTGAAGTCATTTTTCAATGCGTTTTTTTTTTTGCATCCTGTACAATACACCGGATCAGTCCTGCAACTTCCCGTATATGCTGAACGCAAAGCAAGGGAGCTATAACAGTACCAACTTTTAATACTTGGGCATGTCGTGGCTGGGGATCGAACCAACGACCCCCGCTCCCGAGGCAGAAGCTCTAACCACTCGGCCACATGGGACGGTGAAATAATTGATTGAACCAGCGTTATAGAGTGTTACTGATATTTAACCCCAAATTCTACGGTTTAAGAGTTCAAATCCATTTCTCTTAAGTGCGTATATTTAAGGTGCAAATATATGTATCCAAAAAGCCCTAGTGTTCCGGGCGTCTACATCGGACGTCATGTAGATTATGAATTATATTTCAGACCGAAGTCGTAACAATTATGTGAACGGCCTATGTTTTTTGCGCATTACAAATATAGGATATCTTAAGACCAAAACCAAGACGTACATACCTACGAGTATATCTGGAGGAATACGAATATCATTCGCGATTGCTAACAGTATATACAAATAATGACAACATGTATATCGAGGGCTGAACGGATAACTGTCGCAATCACTTTTTTTTTTATTATCAAAAATCACTTTTTTGCATTTTTTGACAATAACTATCATTAATACATAAGTACAGACAATATTGGAATCAAATTCTCATTTTAAGGGACTTTGATGCATTAGTTGTAAAAGTGTCGTTCCTCTATACTTATACTTTTGTAAACGGAAAACTGTTGTAACTTGAGTTACATACAGTTTTCCATTGTTTATGCTAATATACTTGCAGCAGAATCTTGATGGAAAACTGTTGTAACTCTGATCAGGTTCTTCATTTTACAAACAAATAAATGATTTTATCATGACAAGTTAGCATATTTGAAACTATTTCAATTTAATGATATTGAGAATTCAATAAATTTCATTTTTATGACTGAAACTGATGGAGCAACAGCCAAAACACCCTCAAATGCAAGTCACATCATGGTGGTCAAAGATTTCATTTGTTCTACTTAAGAAAGCCTCTACCTATCTTATTTGTAGTCCCACAGCTTACAAGTTCATTTAAAGAAAATAGTTTTGCAGAAAACAGTTCACTATTTTACGGCCATACCATACTAAAACTGCTTGATACTGATGGGAACCATCATATGTGAAACCATTCTGGCTTGAATTCCACCAACAATACTTAGCGTTAAGTAATACTTAAATTCTTAAAATAGGGAGATACACATTCCCCAATTATTATTTTCTGAACTATTAAAGTACATGGCTAATCTGAAATGAATTATTATCTTAATTAACCAAAATAATTGTTAAGAAATTTAATATTTGGGTATTTTTATTAGAGAAACAATTTTAATGAAATTCGCCCTAGGTTTTTAAGTACAACTTAGCGCTAAGAATTGTTGATGGAATTTGCCCTGGTACAAATCATGAAAAATATTTTATCAGTGACTTTTATGAAATCTTTGGCCAAGTTGTGCTTTTGAAGTATTTATTGACAATAATCTACCTAAAACAATATTTGAATTATAATTTGAGACCTTCATGCACTGTAACTCTCAGCATCAAGTGATTCATGCCTTGATAAGCACTAACGCATTTAAATACTTTACTGAAATATTTACTGTAAAGCTGATGTATACATCCAGAACTAAAAAATAACTTATTTTTTTTTTTTATACTTTTCTACTTCAAAGTGAATTGGGAGGAATATTTATAGGCTGAAAACTTATACTTGAAAATGTATGGTCACAAATGACTGCAAGGTTTCCCCGGGGTAATTATCCCTTATTTTACAGGCTGCAAGGGTCGCTTAGAATAACAAAAAAGTATTATAACATTATTTTATTTCTACGGTTGCCATATCAATTTGACATGCTGCAGCCATGCTATAGAGTTTACAGCAACCACAAGTCCAGCAAACAGTTGCCTTGCATTTGCCTTGTGGCTGCCCTATGATCTTATTAACTTCTTTTGACTCCAAAAAACTTCCATGAATACCCTAGGGCATTGGTGCAACACATGGTCCACTTCCTTACACACACCAAACACCATGTGTATGGCCTCCCATACCAGTATGCGCCTTGCGTGGTACCGAAATATACATGCATACAGTTAGCTTACTTAATGACACCTGAAATTTAGAGTGACCATGAATCATCATGTCAGAGGCTGTTTTGACGCTGAAGATTTTTTGTCACTACCAATTCAAAATACACTATGTGGCTACCCTAATATATGTGAATGATAGAGGACGTGACTGTGAATTTTGCACTGGCCCTAGAGGTGCTATTAGTCATAGAAATTTTAGTCCCAACAGCCACCATGGCAAATGTGACTTTGTTCTTAGGAATAGGCTGATCTGACATTAAATTCAAGCTATTGTCAATCATTTTAATAATAAGCTTCATTTTGAATTCACCTTATATATAACTAAATCCAATCATTTCACTTAATATTATATAATTTTTATAAAAGGAAATTATAATGCTTTAATAAAGGAATGTGCTTTTTTGATTCAAATAGTCTAAATGATCATAACATTTATAATTATCTGGATTAATTGTTTTGCCATTTCAATCTTAAGTATCAGTAAATGTTTCATTTCAAGTTATGTTTTTATGATAAAACCAAATAGATAACTTTCCAGTCCTGAAAAGAAAAGTTGTGCAGTGTACCAAAATAGCAACTTTTAGATGGAGAAGGAACCCGTTTAATAAGAAACGAGTAATGAATCCTCTGGTAGTCAACATTTAACTTTAAGAAAACAGGAAATATGATTCCCTCTTTAGATATAAATAGCATAATTAATTTGTTCTTCTTCTGAAAAGTCTAATTCTTTAACAATTTTTTTTCTCTAAGGCTGAACTTTCTACTGAGAACCTAAACGTGTTGTTTTACCAATTAATATACATTTGTTGATAAATCTGTTAAGTGTTAAAGATCTTATTTTGCCGGTAAAGATGTATTTAAAATTGAATAGCATAAACGAATAATGTTTTGTATCAGCTCAACCACTCTGTCTTTAAATTTCAAATTACTATTTATTTAGCACATTGAAGCTTAACTTGCCAACTGAGTATTTCCATTAATTTTAATACTTAATTGAGTATCTATAAAAATAATTGAGTAATATAGCAAATATTAGCCTGTCATTTAAATTAAAGTGAGTAACCAGCATATAATGCAGTATCTTAAACACAATTTTAAATCTTAATCTTAAATCTTAAATATCAATTCCTGGGCAAATCAATATGACTGATTATTTAAAGAATTCTTTTGAAATCTGTAATCTCAGATAAGAACTCTTGCTCAGAATGAATATCAATGGGATGTAAAACCTAAACAAACAAACCAATATACTGCCATATTTACGTGCACTTAAATTGTCACTGCCATTGCCTAATCATGTTCTTTTTCATTATTCTGTCAAGATTACAAACCCTATTTTACACAAGAGCACCGCATGTAGATGCGAACGCTTGTATGTTTTTCAATTTTTTTTTAAAACAAGAACGCTGCTGAGGCGCGGCATTAAACGCCCAAAGGAAAATTCA
>CM037781.1:22933935-22980752 GCA_021229015.1 Solen grandis | reverse complement strand
ATTTTTGTTTGAGAAAAATAAAAAAATTTTATGTTCGCAAAATAAATTTAAAAAGACTATACCACCAATTTACTGTTGGTTAATTTAAAAGTTTGATGGTTTGCCACGGGAGCGAAAAAATTTTAAAAAAATTTTTTTAAAAAAAAAAATACCCTTTCAAAAAACGCCCTGTTTTTTTTCTTTTTGAATTTTTCATCATTTTTGAAAAGGGTAATGTTTTTTTATGATTAAAAGGGTTTCTAAAAATTTTAAAAAGTTTAAAAAATGCAATGGTAAAGGGGAAAAATTACGATTAAAAGGTTTTTTTCGGGCCCAAAATCCCTCCAAAACTAAAAGTATTTCATTGGGGCTTATGGAAAAAAGTCTAAGTGTTTAAAAACCTATTTAAAGTAGGGTTAGGGTTCAAAAAAAGGGGACGATTTGGTTATTTTAGGGACAGTTCAAATTTTAACCTTGTTTATCTTTTTTTTAAAAAAACTTTATGGTTAAACGGGAAAATTTTTCGAATCGGGAAACTTCTAAAAAAAAAAAAAGGAAAATTTTGGCATGACTACGCCCAAAAGGGATTTTGGGCCCCGCAAAAAAAAAGTGTTTCTTTTTTTTTTTTTTTTTTTTTTTTTTTTTTTTTTTTGACTTTCCTGATGATTGGGTTATTTTTTCCCCGCTTTGAATAAAATAAGGAAGATTCTAAATCATATTTTTGGGGGAACCCTTTCCCGAATAAAAGTTTTCCCCCGTTTTGAGTCTCTCTCTCATTTGAAAAATTTTGAAGAATTTAATTTTTTCCCCCCGATAAAACCGTTTTTCCCACTTTGTTTTTTTTTGGCCCCAAAATTTAAAATTTGATGTTTTTTTAAGTTAAGTAGCTCAAAAAAAGTTGTAGGGAATTTTTTTTTTTTTTTTTAACATTCTTACATTTTTAACACATATTTTTTAAAATAATAAACTTGAACCCAAAAGTCCTTTTATTTTTTAAATGCCTGTTTTATCTATTTAAAAAAAAAAAAAAAAAAAGAAAAGTAAAAAACGGGTTAAATGGACGTCTGGGCCCCCCCTTTATGTTCCCTTTTTCCATACGTATTATCTTTTATGAAAAAAATTTTTTAAAATCTTTTTTCCCCCTAGTTTTTTCCTTTAAAAAGCCCATAAAATTGGTTTCTATTTTAAAATAATACTTCTGTAATGTTTTTAAGGTGTCTTTGGTGGATAAGAAAAGGGTAAATTTTTTTTTACTTTTTTACTCAACCCGGTACCAAATATTTTAAATGATATCTTTTCACATGATGTAAAAATAAAAAGGTTTTAGTTTTCCTTGAAATTTAAATGCACCCCCTCCGATAGTGAAATCAGGGTCTTTCGGGGGTTTTTTTTTTTTTTTTTTTTTTGTTTTTTGTTTTTTTTTTTTTTTGTTTATTTTTTCTTTCTCACTTGAAAAAAAATAAGGTGCTTTGGAGAAAATTTTTTAAAGTTCAGAGCACATTACACAAAATATAAATCATACATGGTTTAAAATTTAAAGAGGCATATGGGGATGTCATCAAAAAAACGAGTAAAAAAACAATATTTAATATATTTTATTTTTATAAAATATTTTATTTAAAAATTTTGAAAAATTTTAAAAATAGAGCCCTTTTGGGTCAGACGCAGTGCGCCAAAAAAAATTTTAAAAATTTTTATTTTTAGTCAAAAGGGGGGGCCCTGTTGACACCCTTTTACCCTTGAAATTTTTAAACTTCTTTAAAACCCTTTTAATTTTAAAACCGTTAAAAATATTAGTGTGTTTTATGTATAAAAAAATAAACACAAAAAAACCTCATTTATTCCAGAATTGGGGGCGTTAAAAAAAAGTTATTCATGGCCCCCTTCCCAAATTGTATGAAAAAGTAGGTTTTTCGGGACAAATTTTTAACTATAAAAAAATTTCTTAAGTAATGTCATGCTGAAAGAAGGGGGCATAACTAGTTCGTTAAATTTTTTTAAATCATTTTTCTCCCCTTTTTTTAAATACGGAAAAACGTACCAGATACTTTTTGGGGTCGGAGGCCTTTTCAAAGGGCATTCTACCCAGCAACTTATCTACGCGGAAAAGCGTGTACAATTAAGACAAAAAAAAGAAAATAAATGTGATACTGAATTATTATGGTTTTTTATAAAATACGTAGCACAAAAAAGATTTTAAACGCCCGCAGTAAAAATAAAAATGGGCGGGTTGCTTTTGGTATGGTGAAAAACCAACTAAAAATTATGGGGTTTTACACTAAACACAAAGCAATGTTAAAAATTATGAAATTGTATTGTGATTTGTTTATTTGTATTACAAAATTTTTCCAGATTTTCAAAATTTGCATGCTTACTAAATTTCCCATTTCAAAGAGTCCAGGGGTTAGCGGCATCCGTGAAAATTAAACGAAAATTAATCCCCACGAAATAGAATGATTTTACATTTTTATTATTTTTATTATTAAGCCCAACTTGTTTAATAAAATTTTGAGAATTAAAACGGACTGTGGTTTTTTAAACCCCTCTTTATTGTGATATATTATTATTTGGGAAAAAATTTTTATACATAGACGAGTGTTGGACAAGACCCCAAAAGACAAACCCAATACACTGAACTTTTAAAAGGGTAAAAAAATTATGTAAAGATATGCTGCTTCCAGCAATTAAAAGATCTTAACTGACTTTTTAAATCTATGCAATTGGCCCGGAGAAAAATATAAAACGTCCGGGATATCATTATAAAAAAATCCCGGGTTCGATTAAAAATTTTGTCCCCTGTGCCTATATTTTTTCCCCATCCCGCGAGTACTTTTCGTTGTTAGAGAAATGTCTCCTATTTGATAAGAGAGGGGGGAATGAGAGAGAACAATGGAATCATTTTTTTAGGCCCCCCATACGGCTTTCCTTTTTTTCCATTTATTTTTTATTTATTTTTTTACCCCCCCCCCCTTTTCTTATCAATAAAGCATTCATAGCACCATTTAAAACGCAGAACTAAAAATTTAGGTTTTTGCTTTTTAGACGGCGCAGGGGGGTTTCGGAAATGTTTGAGACACGGTAGTTTTTTTTTTTATACAAAATACCGCATTTTTTTAAAAAGCAGTCTCGGGCACTTGTTTTTGTTTGACAGGGCGGTTTTTTCTGAGATGCGACATTCCAAAAAATTATGGGGGCGGGGGGCCCGTCTTCATTAATGAAACGCTCTCGCTGATGTCGCCAACCCCTTTGGGGAAAAAGACCCCGGGGTGGGGGTGGGGCCCCCATTCCCCATAAATTTGCATCGCGTTTCACAGCCCACAATTTACAAACCCAAACATTTAAAAGGGAAAGTGTGGAGCCCGCTTATTTCCCCGAATTACGGAAAGATCATCAAAGGAAGGTTGGCATCGGGGGCCTTTTGAAGCAGAGGTGATAGATTTCTGGATCGCATCATTACATGGACAAACCCTGGCTGACCCACAACATCTGAGACTAAAAAAATGTCTACGTTTGGGCAATTAAGGGATCGGCCCCCTCTAAGAAGGCGCGCTCGCAAGTGGGCGGGGGAAACACTGTTATCATGTAATGGACCGCAGCGCAACTTCCTTTCCCCTGATGGTAAAAACAGTGAATAATCATATTACTCGAAGGTATTCATATTGGTTCTACGTAGACCGTGTTTACATTTAAAGAAAAAAAAAAAAAATGAAAAAAAAAATGAAAAAAATTAAGAAAAGAAGATAAAATAAAAAAAATAAAACAATAAAAAAATATAAAAAAATACAGCTAAAGTTATTAACATTAAAAAAAAATGTTGATACGGTTCAGGTCATTAGACGAACTTATTCAGGCAACCCGGAAGAAGCGTTAGGGCGGTCGGGAACAGGGGAAGCCCTGTTTCTCGGGGACAAGTCCCTGCCCACACGGCAACGTTGACTCAGCTGATCGAGTTAAGAGAGGCCCCCTAAATTTCGTAAGAAAATGGACAGTATGGTGAAAAAATGTTTTGACAAAGGGTGCAGGACACATAAAAATTCGCCAATTAAAGGGCTTTTATTTAAAAAGGAAAGACATTGACGTAACCGCCCACTGGTCTTAGGGGGAAGCAGTTTTT
Source organism: Solen grandis (assembly GCA_021229015.1). Taxonomy (NCBI): domain Eukaryota; kingdom Metazoa; phylum Mollusca; class Bivalvia; order Adapedonta; family Solenidae; genus Solen; species Solen grandis. Next base: position 22,976,659 of record CM037781.1, on the reverse strand, counting down.
TGATTTATTTTTTGAAAAGATGCATAAAAAATTGCTGTGTTAGATATAAAGAAATTTGTGGGATTTTGTTTTTTTTTATTATTGATTACGATAGTATAAGTGATATCTCAACCTCCAACAGTCCTCTTTGTGGAAAATAAATTCGGCCTTCTGTTTTGCTATTTTCCAGGGAAAGTTAACTGTACATCCCCTGCTTTTTGCGACCATGCAATGCGACGCACAACGAATACGAGTGAAAGGGTTACACGTAATTTTGCTTTAATCGAGTTAGGTTCCCCCAAGGCATTTTTTTACTTTGAAAAAAAAGGGCAAACGTTCTAGTATTTAAAATAATTAAATACATTTTTAAATTTTCTAAACTACAAAACAGCAGATAAAAGTATAACATGTTACTATCCTGATGAAAATAGAATGACATACTAAATATGCAACCTATAAAGGGAAGGTTCATGACCCCGGTTATTAGTAACAAAACGAAAGCATTTCCTAGTCTAAGCAACCGGTGTGGATTTTTTTCGATATGACCATTCCCTCATTGCTTCAATAATTTCAGAAAAAATGGGTTTTTGAATCATAGCTTTTTTATGTTTATCCGTCCCTCCCTCAGAGCTTTGGGGCGCTTTGTTTTATATTTAAAAAAAGGAAATTTTAAAAAAATACGTGTAAGTTTATACAGTATGATTGGTGGGGGGAAAAAATTTAAAATTTAAAACAGCAATAAAAAAAATAATACCCGATTGGTTTTTAACGGTGGGGTTTCATTCAATAGACTGCTCTATTTGCTTAATTGTCCCTAAAAGCCCAAAATCTGTCGATGAAAGAAAAAACTCAAAAAACAGAAAAAAACTAAAATTCCTAGCGGGGAAAGTAAACAAGTTTTCCCCGTCAAAAGGGTACAAAAAACAACCACAAAATAGTTAAATATCGTCGCTGAATTTTTTTTGATATATTTATATAAAGGTTCCCTAATGTTGTGGAAAAAAGATTGTCCTTTTGGGGGTTTGGTTTGTCCAAAAAATTTACATGGTCCCCCTTCCCTATGTGCCCTTAAAAAAAAATTTTTAAAGGAAACCCAAAAAAAGTATATTTGGCTTTTTTAAAAAAAAAAAAAAAAAACTGGCCCAAAGACAATGCTGGTCACTCTGTAGCCAAAAGCTTGTTTAAAAACTGTTGCTGAAAAAAAAATTTAAATAAAAAAATTTCCCCTAATCCTTAAAAAAAAAAGGAGTTCTCCTACCTGATAATAGGTGTTATTTATTAATATTATATTATTTATATATTTTAAAATTAAAATTTGACTGAATTTTTACCCCATTCAAAGTTTACTAAACGAGTTCAAAAATTTGTATAATTCGAGTCTCTGGCGAGAAGAAAATTTTTCATAAAACGTTTTTGATAAAAATAAAATTCTGTCAGTTCTTTTTTTTTAAATACCCTCGACACTAATCGCGATTATGAGAAGAAAAAACAAATCAATGAATGAAGGGGCTTAAACAAATTTACTTTTTGGAACAAACCCCAAGAAAAATAGTTTAAAAATAAATGCAAAAAAATTAAAAATTCACGCGGTATTTCTCATAGATATCCAAAACATATGAAAAATGATTTTTGTCAAAGTTTTTGCAACAAACACTTTTAATAGCTTTTCGGATCAAAAATTTTTTGCAAAATAAAATACACGCGCGTAACGCGATGTGATGAAATTTAGACGTTTAAGCATACTGGCATGTAATAAATATGTATACATGATATACTGTATTTTAAATTTCCCGTATTGCAAATTGCAATGACGTAAAGAGTACTTGGGGTGAAATTTTACAATGTATTATGAGCTAGAACTTTGTCACATTAAATTAACGAGAGCTTATGTTTTTTGTCAGTAGTTGCCCTCCATTTTTGAAAAGTAAAAAATGCTCAAAAAAAACCCAAATTTAAAATTTTCGAGAAAGATTTATTTTTTCTAAAATATAAATGACTAAAAGAAAACAAAAACAATAAAACATTAACAAGCATTTCTAATAAAAAAAATCTAAGAAGAAAATACTGATCGTTTTGGGATCAGGGAAAATGGGGTAGGTATTAGATATACATTTTGAGATTAATAGATTAATGTTTACCGTCCCGGTTTTAAAAATTGAATTTATAAATAATAAAAAAATAAAAATAACGAATGAACGGAATAAGTTAGAGCCCCATTTAAGTTTTATTACCGAAAAGATAAAAATAAAAAGACACATCCATATATGCTTTATGAATAATAAATTACTGAAAATATGTTTGCAGGTATGTAAAGGAGATAGGAACGTTTCTAATTCCCAATTGTATTTTTCAAAAAAAAAGCCCAGTCCCGTAATTTTAAAAATTTATTTCCCCCCGTATTTTAGTTAACAGCATACATTTGTTATAGAAAAAAATACTAAAAAAAGCCAAGTCAACATTTTCCCCCTTTTAATAAAAACCCCAACAAAGTATTGCCACAGCTTCGTAGAACCTGATAATATTGGTTCGTCTGCTTATATAGATAACCACAAAAATTACTACACCCCCGATAAACCCTCATTTGTATTACAGAATATCATTTTTTCTCAAATTTTTTTTGAGATGGGAAATTATATTGCTTAATTACAAAATACCCCGAAAATTTTTTTGTAAATGGGAAATTGTGAGAGAATATCAGATTTAAGGAATGCAATGAAGAAAAATACATTATAAAAGGAAGAACAACAAAAGGAGATCCTCGTTACGAAAAAATATACATAGATCAGAATTGCTTGAAAAATCTAAAAAATCGAGTTTTAAAGATTACAAACAAAAAAAAATTTTTCCCAAGACATGTAATAATAATATTATATTTAAATTTAATGAACATACTGTGTTGATGAGATTATTTTTTTAAATAGGCTGTGCGTTGTCATGCATCAGTGTGGGGTTTGAAAATAAAGGGACAGCCGGTCTTAAACTTTTTTATTTACTCGCTCGCTGATGTGCCATCCATGACCGATCAGTTCTCCTTCTCCCATGATTCCCCCCCATAAAAGACATGCCCCGCCAACCCTGTTTCTTCACACACAACGCCAGAAAATTTCCCCCCTTTTCCTTGGGAAATCCCCTTTTCCCTTCATGGGGTGGTTTTAGATTAATCTAGTTTTTCGTAGAAAAAACCGGGGCCCAACGTAAATGTGGGCTCGAGATGACGTGTGAGAGGTTTTATGGGTCGGACAATTGGCGCAGACGCCTACAGTAAGAACGGTGTCTTTATTTCTTTATTTACCGTACGTCTCGCTGTAACAGTAGCGGTTTAAAAACGACGTTTGTATGCGTCAGTTCAAATGAGGGTTTTTTTGACGTCGTTACGCGGACCTCTAGACCAAGGCGACCTCAACTGTCCAAGATTGCAAAAACCCGAACGAAGATTATTGTTTGTTTAATGGCGGGAGTCACTACTTTTGTGTTTTAAAAACGGGTACTAAAACGTGAATAGGGCGGACCAAAACCGGTAGAATTTTAGATTTTTTAAAAAAAAAAAACTGTTAGCTGAAGAAAAGATAAAAGATATGAGGTTTAATGAAACACGTTTCCCTTTCGGAGTGAATTTAAAAATATAAATTTTCCTGAAAAATGGGTCTAAATCGAAGGATTCAGTCCGCTTTATTGTCAGCGCTTTCCCACAGAAGTCACGTGATTATTACGTGAATTTAATTTCATTTACAACTGCGAAACCTTACTAATCATCAAAACGCTTCAATACGCAAACGAACAAAAGTCGCGCCTTGCAAGTTGTTTGTTTTTTCCCTTTTTCTTTTGAAATTGGATGATAGATTGCACTTTTTTTTCCCAATTTAAATAGTCGACATGCAGGGGAAAATCGTGTTCCTTTTTTAAGGCGTTAAGTAAAATTAAAGCAAACGTGGCCGGATGTCCCATTTATTCAAAAAAAAAGACATCCGTGATCACAGGTTTAAATGTTAAGGGTTTGGATTTTTAACATAGTAATGCGAAAAACAAACATGCCATTTTTTGCGTTTGTAGTTAAAACAATTGGACTTAAAATGAAAGACATACGAGTGTAAGAATAGCCCCTGTGGATTGTTTTGACATTTTAACATCAAAATACAAACAAAAATTATAAAAATAATTCATCATCTTATTTTGGTATAATAAATTTTACAATGATGATTACAATGAAGAGTTTATGACCCATCGTGTTCTGATCAGAACGGATCTGTTTACCTGTCTGTACAATGGGTAAAAGGGGGGTGGTTTTAAAAATTACGAGAATCATCATTACAACTACAAAGTGAAACCAATTTTTATTTTTCTTTTTTTTTTGTGTTAAATTTTTTAATTTAGAATTTTACGAAAAGACGGGGCGTTTATTGGAACATAGTTTAGCCGTACTTTTTTATCAAAGGTTGGGGGTTGCCGGAGTTTAAAAGTTTCCATCTGTATTCTTAAAACCCAAATTCTTTAAGAAACAACGTCGATAAATAACAAAAAAAGGGGTCTAGTAGCTTTGCGAGTTGATTACTCTACACTAAAAGTAGATTAACAAATTTCAATTTTTACTTTTTTTTTCCTTTAAAACACTTTTAACTTTTAAAATATCTTTTAAAAGGAAAAATGCTTTTTTAACGTCTCAAAGCTTTTAAAAGTATTTGAAATACTCCAATTACAACGTACATGCTTAAAAAATATTACATTCGGTTATTTCATTGAATTTTTAGAAACTTATAGTTATGTATGGGGGGGGTACCCGTCGGTCTTTCATTCAAAATTTATGACAAAAACCCCCTTTCAAATTCATGTTAACTTTTTTTAAATTGCTTATTACTTTTTAAAAAATTTTTTTTAATCTGGAATTGTAACTTGAACAGAACACTTTTTTTTATCAAAAAGTTTCGTTTAACTGTGACGTTTAAATTTAAAATTTTGGGGTTTTTAGTGCGTTATTAACCATTTTAAAATTAGATTTAGGGTGTAGTTAAACTTGCTTATTCTTTAATTTTGTTTACACTAAAGATTGAGAATGTGGGTTTTAAGGGAATTTAAAATGAATTTCAAACAAGTTGTTCCTTTGAGTTTTCTTTGAACAAAAAGTTTTCCCAGTCAATGTCGGATTATCAAACCCCATGATTTTTGATTTTACTTTTTCCATTTGCTGTCCTTGTTTTAATGTTTTTAAATTTCGACTTGTTCATTTTTCCCCCACCGATCTGTTTTAAACCTACTAGCAAGATTTTTTTTCTTGTTCATTTTTACCTTGACTTTTTTTCTTGGAATTTGCCCAAAATTCCCTCCTCTGCTTCCATTGATTAGTTCACACATATCCCCTTTCCTGTATTTTCTCAAAGATAATTGAAAAGATGGTATAGTTTGCATTTTCCATCCCCTCATTTAATTCTTGAAATTTTTCATTTATGTTTCGGGTTTGCCTTAATTTTTGTTTTTCCTATATCAATGGTTTTGCTCCTTAACTCAAATTTGGTTTACTGAAAATTTTTTTTCTGAATCGATTAAAATTTGAGTAGAAGAATGTTTTTTGTAAAAGACCCCATTTCTTTTTACACTATTACTTTTCCCCTGCCCTTCCTACTGGGGCTCTCTGCCCTTTGCCTTTTACTCTCCAAGGTGGATCCTGACTTTAATTTGTATCCGAAAGTTTTTTATTTTAAATTTTGTTTTGAAGTATAGATTTTTGGGTCATTTTCGCTTAGTTATCCACTCATTGCAACCTGCCTTGGAGTCCCCTGGTGTGTTCCCATTTTCCTCGCGATGGAGGATTCTATTTTTTATTGGGTTTTATTCAAATTCACTATAGTAGCCTGCTTGGTTTTTCCTTTTAAACACCCCAAAGTATCCTTTTGAAAATGGATTTTGGATCTCTCAACTTAAAAAATCAACATACCCCTTGCATTTTTCCCCTAAAATGTTCATTCTTTCCAAATAGTTTCTTTTATGCACTCTTTATTCCATAGAAAAACTAAATTCGTTTTCCTTTGTTTTCTTCTTTTTTTCGTCATTCTGTTGATATTTCTTTTTTAAACCCTTTTTCTTCTTTATCTCCCACCCCTGTTGTTTATTTAATGTCGTTTTCTTCCTAACTATTTTTTTACTTCTTTTGAATCAATTTCCCGAATGTCTAACTCTACTTTTTTTAATTCGAGTTTAAAAATTCCCATTATGATTTTGCATCGTCTTCTATTTTTATGTCCGTTACTTTTCTTCTTTAAAGTTTTTTTAGCACAGACTATAAGCAAATCATATCGCTTTTAACATAATATTTATTTTTTTTCTGTTTTTTGGAGGCAAAAAACAATATTGATTTGCATCTTTGGCTTCTATTTATTTTTGAGTTTTTGTCGGTTATTGTTTTGCAGTTTTTCAATCCATTTTCGTCATCACACTGTCTGCTTGATAAGTTGCAAATGGTTAAATTTTTATTTCGGAAAAATGGCGAGTTACCCCTCGATAAAGTGTTGATCCGCGATTTTGGCTTATCTTTTTTTTTGGGGTTCCCCCGGGGCGTTTTTTTCTTAATTTTCCTGGTCGGATATTTTTGCTATGGGGGGAAGGTCTTTTGTCTTTTTTGTTAATTTTTTAGGTTTTGGTTTTCAAGATGATGATGTCAGATAAACAATCCCCCCATTTAACCGCTGTCCCCAAAAAAATGGAGTTTTCCCCCTCCTTTTTGCGGTTAACCGCTTTTAATACTTATGTAGGCGTGCCCAAAACGTGGTTTCTCTAAATCCATTTTTTGAGACCCGACGGGTTTTCCCTTTTTTAAAAAACCGCCCCCCGTTTAAATGACCCACCCCCCCTTCCCCCGAGACTATGATTCAATATAACTTCGAACATTTTGGATTTCTAATGTTAAGAGCCATTTTTTTATTTATTTTTTAACAAACAGCTTGACAAATCTTTACGGGGATGAATCCCGTCCTTAAGGTGGGGTTTAAATTTTTATATCTGGTTTTTTTTTTATTTACTGCTCCTTTGCCCAAAAATTTTTTTTAAAAGCATTTTTTTTGCACTATGAGACATAAAACCTTGAATCTTCATAGGATAGACCTACTGGGGGAGAATTGCAGTGCACAAGAACCTTAATTCGCAAATAATTTTTTTGGAGTTATTTCCCGTTTTTTAAATTTTCATGTACAATATAGCTGAACCATAACTTAGGGTTCATGGGGTGGGTAGTTTTAGGGAAAAGAATTGCAGTAGAAAAGAGATGATTAGTTTGTGCAGTTTAAAAATATCCCCCATGAAAAAACCTTTTTTGAAATTTTTTCTAAAAATCATCTAGTTCTTGATATCCCCAGTGAAAAATACACTGGAAATTTTTTTGTAAAGGCCCCTTATTTACCCAAGGCTAAAACCAGTCATACAAAATAGGTTTTGGAACGTTTACACAGTCTCCAGCAAATTTGGGAAATTACTTAACAATGAGTAGAAAATGTGGATGGATCGGGTTTTTTAACGAGTACGCACTTACCGTTTTGAGCTAAACCAACACAACTATTACTACATATGCTTACACATTAAAATTTTGGATACTTGAAGTTTTAAAGGCATTACTGAAGGCTTAGATCTTACTTGTTAAACGTAGTTTTCAACGGCCTAAAAAACAAATGTGGGAATATTAATTCTTGTACTGACTGAAATTTTTCCAGATATCCTGTCAGTCTTTTTGGCCCAGATACCTAGGTATTTTCCACAAACCCCGGGTGTTGTAGTTTAATTATGCTACCCCGGGATACCAACCAAAAAAATGGAATGGTTTAGCCCCTTGTTTGAGATTCAGGATACTTTGATGATTTGGGAAAAAGGGTAATGTCATTGTTTTGGGGGATGTGATATTACTGGGGCAGCACACTTCTGACTCATGTACATTTTCCCCTAAAATTTGAAATTACCGTTGTGGGTTTTTTAAATTACTAAGAGATTTTTTTCTTTGCAGTTTTTTTCATTTTCCCCCCCGAAACTTTAGTTATAATTGCATGTGTAGGTAATTAAAAAATGTTAAAACAAGTTGGATTAAGCTTTAAGATAGTCCATCCATTATAAATTTATAATCATGATCTATCAAATGCTAAAAAGCCCTCATTTCAGATGCAAGCACCCTTTTGACTTGGAGTTATGGCTTTTTTGTTCAAAAAAGGGCTTGATTTCTATAAATTTCCCATATCACTTTAAGATTTTAAAATCAGTTTATTGATGGATGGTATGAAATTTATCGCAAAAAGATGGGTACCAAATATTTAAATGTGTTTTTGTATTTGTCCTCTAGATAAAAGGGAAAAACATTTACCAAGTCCCCAGGAACGGACTTTTGTATCGGTCACTTATCTAATGGTCTAAACCCACAGAGAAGCAGAGAAAATTTTTTTACAGCTGAAAAAGTCCATTTCAAAAAAAAACGAGAATTTTAACCGATTTTATACAGGTTTTAAATGACGTTCCCCTTTGACTTGAATAAAAAAATCCCTAAAAATTTTACTGTGCTACAGGGTTATTTTCATGGGTGAAATTGGAAAAAATGTGCTTGTGGCCCCCTTGACATACTAAGATTTTTAAAAATTAGTAATTAAGTCACTATACTGTTTTCATGTGGGTGTACTGTTGTTACATAAGACGGGTTTCAAGTGTTTCCGCACTTTGAAAAAAAAAATTTTAACTTAAATTCTTTGCAACAAATGGAATATGTTTATTTTAATACATTCCAGCTCTGTGGTTTTTTTTTTAAAAATTCCCTTCGGATAAAAATCATTTAATCCTTACAAAAACACACACACACACACCCCCTTAAAATTACATTTAAAAAAAGCAGGCCTGTCTTTTACATTTATTCCAAATTTCATGTAGTTTATGTATTAAAATTTAAATATTTTTACATTTATTCCCAAACAAAAAATTTCACTTTGCGCAGCTGCATCCAAGTTTTATTTTTCACGGTATGCTTGCAATGTTTTTTTTTGGGTGATGTGATTGTTTTTTGGACTTTAAAATGGAAAGGGGATGTGTGTGCTTAAAATTTTCTTGCATTTTTGCCCCCGTTCTTTTATTTTTTTTCAATATTGCTATATCGATTTAAAAAGTTATGTACACACAATTTCAAATAAATGTTTTAATGGTTTGCCAAACCTAATTTGTCTATAAAAAAGGGTGAATTTATTTAGATATGAAATTAGCATGAAAAAATAATTTAACCCAATTTAGTCCAAAACAAGACGTTGTTTACTATCAGTTTAAAAAACAACTGCAAAAAAAATTTATATTGTAATGAGACATCAAAAAAGGGTCAGATAGTTCAGTAGTAGAATGATAAAACCAGTCACAGGGTTTTTGGTTTGAATTTTGTCGGGTCACCACACTGTTGTTTGCCCCCATCCCGGGTAATGTATTGCAGGGGGTTTTTTTTCGTCATGCAGTTCCCGGTGTTTTATGAATAAAACATTGATGCGGATGTAAGATGTTAAATAGTGCATGACATAACTTTAAAGTAGATAATAATTTCTACTTTTAATGGGAGGGTTAGAATCTTTTATCTTAATTTTTTCAAATAGTATTTGGGATATATAGTTTTTGTTTTCTCTCAAACCTCATTTATTTGTTTTAACAAAATTTTGGGGTTTGGAAAGAATCTGTTTTTTAAGGTTTCTTAATTCCATGACTTTTGGGCTTTCAAAACAAAGTCCATTAAGGTGGTATCTTATTCTCTTTAACCCAAAATTAGGTAAACGGGACAAAGTCAAAACATGTCCTTTTAAAATCTTTTTGGTACAGTTTGTACAACTCACAAATTGTTACATTGAACTTTAAGTGTGCCCGATGCTCTTTTTGATTGTTCTTTTTTTTTTTAAAAGGAAAAATTATATATCAGTTTACAGTAAAAAGGGTCAGTGTTTTAAAAAAGGGCACTATAAATGCCCCCGCTGTTGTACATCCGTCCGTAGTCGACCAATATCTTTCAGCCATTTTGAGAATTGCAGGGCCTGGGTTTGTAAACCTGGAAGGGACATTAGCCGGACAGCTGAAACCCCATGATTTTTTAGGTCACTGGTCCAAAGTCAAGGGCATTGTGTACATTAGTGGGAAAACCTTATATCATCATTTAATGGGGAACTCAGGCATGGTTTTTTGGGAAAATGGTACGGCTTTGCCATGACAGCAGATGAAATCTATTGATTTTGGATTCTAGGGCAAAAAGTCAGGGGCTTGTGTACTTAGTGTGAAAACTTTTTCCCTCAAAATGGAAACTGCAGGGATGGGGTGTTTGTGAACCCGGTAGGCATTGGGCATAACCAGTAGTTAATTTATTCATTAAAGGGCATTAGGTAAGGTAATGTGTACTTTATGTGAAATCTTTTCCGTCGAAAATGGAAAAAACATCAGGGGAAAGGTTTGTGAAACCATGAGGGAATTTGCCCTGACAGGATAAACCCCACTGATTTTGAGGTCCTAGATCAAATGTCAGGTACGTGACACAAGTTGAAATCATTTTCGGATCATAAATGAGAACGCAGGGCCTGGTTTGTGAAAATGGGAAAAATCATTGGCCCTGACCAGAGATAAAACCCCTTTTTATTTTTAGGCCAATAGTCAAAGGGGCAAGGTCACTGTGTTCTTGTGTGAAATATTAGTTACAAAAAAAAAGAATGCAGGGCCTGGGTTTTTGATACTGGTAGGGGCATTGGCCCTAACCCCAAAATGAAACCCCCCAAATTTATTTTGAGGGCAAAGGTCAAAGGTCAAAGGGGTCATTAGTATATTATTCTTGCCCATCATTAACTGGAGAACCCGGGGAGCCTTGGTTTGTGAAACCTGGTTTGGGGCATTGGGCCATGACAGCAGAAACCCAATTGATTTTTAGTTATAGGTCAAAAGTCTAGGTCTTGTACATTTGTATGAAATCCTTGTCCAATCATTAAAATGGAGAACTGCAGGGGATGGGTTGTGAAAAAAGGTTGGGACAGTGACCTGAAAAGCAGAGAACCCCATTGATTTTGGGAGGTACTGGAACTTTTATATGAAATCCTTGTCAAAATGGTCGAAAGGTTTTTGAATGCTATCATTCAACGAAAAAAGGGGTTGGCGCGGCATCTGTGCCCTATGGACACATTTTGTTTACCAGCTTTTTCCCTTGACTGAAAATTTTTTTCAAACAAAAATCTTAGGGAAATTTCCTAGGTGCACAAATTTTCATTTTTACAGTTGTTGGTTGAATGATTTTTTTATTTTTTTTCCCTTTAAAGAATTTCGGAGCTTCTTGTCACCTAATTTCAATAATATTGGGTGGATATCTCAAAATTCATAGGAAATTTTACTTCAAGAAAAGGGGTTTTATGTAATTGTTTTCTTTTTTCTGATTTTTACACGTCATTCTTTGCTGCGCTATTTCTCAATTACTACGGGAAGGGTTTCAAAAATTTTAAGTTTTAAATTTTTTTTGTCTCACTTTGAAGCACGATAAAAAAAATTTTTTGTTTTATATTGTTCTTTTTTTTCTTTCAATAATTTTTTAAAATTTGAAGAATATTTCCCCTTTACCATTTTCATACAAAACATCTTTTTTCAAAAGTTACCCTTGGTAGCAAGTGCACAATGGGAAGTTGAAACATTTTGATTGCTTTGAAAGTTTCGGGTTTTATTCCTGTTTTGTAAGTTTTTATTAGCCGTATCAAATTTGTACTTTTTTGGAGAGCAATTTTGTGAAGCGTTTGGGGTATTTATCACCTTAAGTGTTGCTCCAGTTGTCTTTGTTTAGAATTCATTGTGCAATTGTCATGGAATGTGTTAATAAAAAAGCATATTCGTACTAAGAAGACGAAAACGCGATAGTGATACTGGTCAGACGAAAGAATGATAATAAAACGCGCAAATTTCGATAGTGCGATGATGATAAAAGCAAGTAGTATCGTGTTTTCCATGGCGTCGCGTTTTCCGATAATAATTCATACTGTTGTACTGTCCCCTATCATCTTGGTGTTATCGTTGTCCCTCCCTCGCTTTTTCCCTGCGCAGTTAATACTGAAAAAAAAAATCTTTATTAAACAGTTCAAAAGGACGAGTTTTTTTCATGTAAAGGCAATGTTTTTGATATTTATTGACGTCAATTTGACACTGGATTTTAAGTCCCCTCAAAATTTAGAGCGTCATTCCAAAAAGTCCATTGGGGGTTTAAACGAGTGTAGTTGCAGTGTATCTGTACTTTCACTTTTTTTTATTCAAAAATTTTAATATTTAAGGTTTTTTCAAAATTCAAACCATTTTTTTTCAATGTATCAAATACATTTAAGGTTTGGTTTTTATGTATTAGAAAAAAACATGAAATTCATGTTTTATTTGAATATATTTGAGCAAAAAGGTGTAGAGTAATGGCCCCTTAAAAATTTGGAAAATTTAAAAAAAAAAAATTTAAACTCAAGCGTATAATTTTTTTTTTTTGGGTGTATCGGGCCGTGCAAGGTTTGGGGCCCTTGAATTTTTTCTAATTTTTTGAAGACTTTTTAACACGCATGATCAAAAATTATAGGGTTTTAATCATTTTTCTATAATCATTTTCAAGTAAAAGTACAGGGTTTTTTAATTCATCCTTCATATTTTTGTCGCATGAGTCTTTAGCGCTCTCGCGCTTTGATAATATTTTTACCACTTAAATGACAATGAATTTCTTGTTTTACACAAAGGCCAGTTTCGATATAAAAGTTATTGACACTTTTGGCCTTTTTTTCCGTGTCTTGCTTGAGATCAAATAGTTTGAGTTATTCCCTTTTAAATTTACAATTTTTTTTTTTTTTGCACCGTAGCAGTTCTTTTTAATGCAAAAACCTTTTGCTAATCATGAAATTTAAATAAATTTTTTTTACAGAGTTTAAAGGGATATCGTCATGGGCAAATCCCTAACTTGGGATCAATTTTTTTGATTATTCCCCCTTTTATTTTTTTTCTTCTTATTTTTAACATCACATTATTTTACTGCAATAATTCCCCGGGTTTTATTATTTTTTTTAAAAAGAGAATTCATTTTTTGGGGAAAAGCTGAGAAGTGAATTGGCATCACAAAATCCAAGCAGAGCTTAGCATGAGAAATCGTTTTACACAGTGTTCATAAATCGAAAAACACATTACTTTTGTATTCCCTTTTTCTGTCTGTCTGTCACACTTTTTCTCATGTTCAGCAGGAAAACATGTGTCAAATGAACCTCTTTTTTCTTTAAGATTTTTTTAAGTTCGACTTAATTGTAAGCCCGATGGCTTCCCATTCGTTAGAAAATAAAAGCTTTTAAAAAAATTATCGGCCATCTTTCAAAATGGCCCTCACGGAATATGGGGGGCTGTTTACTTTGGGTTTTTATCAAAAAATTCAGTATGGGTGGTTTTTGAAGTGTTAGGGTTCATGCTTTCAACCCAATGTGCCGATTTCCTAATATATGGGGCCCAAACAGCCCCACTATTTTTAGAATTAAAAATTCAGATTTGGGGGGACACATTTTTAAAAAAAAAACATTTTATGACGTTCCCCCAAGACTCATGGCGTCTCAACAGTTCAAGTACTTTTTGAATAGTGAAAATTTCTTTTTTCCCCTTACAATTATATTGACACTTGGGAAATTTTAAAAAGTAAACTGTGTTTTTAAGTGTTTAAAAATGTCATAAATTATGTACACTTGCATATTTTGATTCGCCCTACTTGTGGATCAATTCCTCTTCGGTGCTCTTTAACAGCCCGAAATTTTTATTTTGTATCTGAACTGATAAAGAAAGTGTCACATGGTACGCAAGATTAGTTAGGGGATATCCTTTCTTATTTAAAATTTTTTTCCCGAAAATGGCTTTTGCGAAAAAAAAAAAAAAAAAAACTTTCCAGCACAGTGACTTGTCAATGGGTTCCCTTTTTAGCTATCTGGGTCACAGGAGTTAAAAAAGATTTTAAAGTGACATCTTATATATAACAAGAATCTTTTATATAACAAAAAATTTACAGATATGGGTTCGCCTTTTTGGACACTTTAAAAGGGGTAGCTAATTAAAATGTCACGTGGGTTAGCCTCTTGATAAAATGAAAGGGAAAACCCCCTTTTTTGTGCAAAAGTTTCGCGCGTCTTTTTAGTGTGTCCCCTTTTTTCAATTAGTGTTAAAATGAAAACGTTTCAAGTTCGGGAATTCATTTGCAAAAACTTTTGGGTAATTCTAAAATTTTCAAAAGGATTATACTTATTACTCTTTAAATTTGTACTAATTTTTTATGTAAATTTAAATTCGATGCATTAACTTACAGCAAAAGAATCCCCCCAAAAGGGTTGGGGGTTTATTTTTTAAAATTTCATTGTGAATTTTTTCAATTTTTTTCCGCGTTATTCATATTTCCCCGAACTGTAGATGTTTGTACTTTAAAGACGAAGGGATTATTAAAACATATGTTATTCTCCTTCAAATCCTGCTGAAATACAAGACCTTGCAATAATACATTTATTTTGTATGCCTTCAGTGTTCCAGTTATTAAGAATATTATAGTATTTCTTTTCTAACTGCTCATGTTTTTCACGTATTTTTTGATGTTTGAATCCGATAGTTGTGTGTGTGTGTAAACTTTTAAAAGTTTAAAGAGACGGGGGAAATAGTTTTCAGGCCATAATCAATTAATTGTAAACTTGATCTTTTAAAGAAAATTTAATTTTTCTCCTTTTTTCCCAAAAATTTTTATGGGTTTTTGTATAAAAAAATAGAGTACCCGAATATTTAAAGCATTTATTCAGATTTCACTGAAAATTTATTGGGGATGCACGTCTTCTATTTTTATGAAATTTTTTTTTTAACGAAGCTAAATTGATAGCTTTTATTTAAAAAGGTTACATGGATTTTAAAGCTTAGCTAAAAATGGCAGGTGACTTTTCGATTTCATATTCGTAGCAGCGATTTTATTTCATAGTAAAGGTGAAAACCCCGAACATTCTTTTAAAGAAGAAAAACTTTAAAAGTTTAAATTTTTTTTTGGGTGTGTGCATAAAAATTTTAAAAAGGAACCTGAATTTTTCATAAATAGTAAGGAAAAATTCTAGATAATTTCATAAAGGGACGGGAAAAGTGGCTGTAATTTTTTAAATTTATTGTGAAGGAATGACCTAGTTTTTTTATCCCCAAAGAGCCAGTTTCAAATTAAAAATGCTTTTTTTATTGGCACAAAGGGTTTAGTTTTGAGTTGAATATTGTTATATGTTTTCCCTCTTCATTCAAAACCTTTTTAATTTACTTTTAAAATAACTTCTTATACTTATAAAACGATTTTTGTGTTCCGGGTTTGTTTGTTCTGGAAAAATTATTACATTTTTTCTGGCATATCTGTTTTTTTTTATTATTTTGTTTTGTTACAAGGTTTTTTTATTATTAAAGTTGTTTTGTTGTTTTTTTTTCGTTTTTTTATGTTAACCTCATTTGGGAAAGGATAATCTCCAAATTATAAACTTCTGTGAAATTTTGGGTAAGTAGAATGATAAATTATTACCGGGAGCAGAGGACAACAATTTTTTTAAAAGGGGGTCACTGCAAGTTTTGGATACAAGTTTTTAACTGAAAGTTTTTTTGGAGTCAACCATAAGAGTCCGAATAAAGCTTAGGGTCACCAATTCAATTCAAAAAAGAGTATTAGTTGGGAAAAGACAACCCCAGCTTTTACTGTAGGCGGGGCACAGGGGTATACAAAGTGAGTAATTGTACTGTTTTTTTAAATTTTTTTGACAATTTGGAGTAAAAAATTAAAATTTATAATTTCAAGTCTATTAAATGGTGATTTCTACAACTGTTGGTCCCGAAACGTTTTCTTATTTTGAGTTGAATGCAAAAGATCAAGAATTTCGATGGGGGGCCATGGGGCCTTTAGTCCAAAAAAAAAAAACGTTTTTGGTTGTTTTGAAAAATTTCAAATAAGCATTATTAACTTTAAGATTCTACTGTTCTGGTCCGAATCCCCGGGTTTTTTAAACGCTTTTTAAAGAGATATAAGTGTTAAAAGTTGGCATGTTTCGAATTTGAGTAAAGACGACAGCAGTCGGTAGCGACTTTTGGAAACGACTATTAGTTTAATAGCTGATTAGAAAACGTCGACAACGTTGGGCCCAATCACTTTGTGGGGTTTTTTTGCATATAAATTTTAAAAAATCGAAAAATTTAAAAAAAAAACTAATTATGGGATGATATTAAGCATCACAAAGATAAAATTTTGTCTCAGGTAAATTTAGGGGGCAGTTTGAATTTGGGAAAATCTTATTTCCCGGGGGTACTAATTTTATATATGTTAAGGTTTCTCCCGAAGAGAAATTTAGACCAAAAATTTCCCAAATTTCAACACCAAAACTTAAATGAATTGAACAATACCTTTTTAGGTTTAAAGAAGGAAGTTAATCACAATAAAGTTTTAGAGTTAATTTGCAAAATTTTGAATGGGGCCCAAACAGGAAGTTTAGGAAGTGTAAGACGAGTTTTGAGTAAATGTGCAAAAAAAATCAAAATCTATGAGCAATAATAATCATTTCGACGAGTTATAAACGTTGGTCAAATTTTGAAAAAAAAAAAAAACTTGACATTTGAATCGAAAATTAAAGAGAAACAAAAAAAAATAGCTATGAAGAGTAGTTATATACTATTTGGAATGTTCCTTCCCGTCAAAAAAAAAAGTTTTTTAGTTTAATTCACCAATTGTAATGTAACGAGCAAAGAAAGCTGTATCCTTTTTAAGGGGTTTTGCCCCAGAGGAAAAATATGAGGCTATTGTTGTCGCCCTCGGTCGGCATTGGGTTGCAGATTTGATTAAAGTTTTTTCATGAAGTTTCTTCAACCCTTTTACTCAAAACTATTTAAAATTGACTTTAACGTTTAGAAAATTTCAGGGGGATCGCAACCCCGGGGATAATCTTGACTGAAAAATTTTAATGACTTTTTGGCCCCTATTTTTGCTTAGATATTTTGGTTAAAGTTTTCATGCAAAAAAATTTTTGGTTTAAAGTTTTGCATGCAAGCTATGTCCCTTGTTCCGTAACCATTTATGATATTGACTTTAAAGTTTATGAAAATGTTTTGGGGGCAGAACCAGTTAAATAAAATTTGGGAAAAATTACAATATATGGCCCCCTTTTTTTTAAAATTTGGGGTTAAATTTTTCATGTAAAGGACTTTTTTGCTTATACTCTGTTCAATCCTGCGTTGTTTGAAAAAACTTAATATGCTTGGGGGATATACTTTCAAAGGGAGATAAACCTTATGGAATATATTACAAAATTTTGGGATCGTTTTAACTTGGAAATTTTTTGGGTTAAAATTTTTTAAAGAAGGTACTTTTGCCTTTTTTCAGAGTCGGCATGGGGTTTATTTAAACATCTTTATATGTTTGGGATACATTATCTCAAGGAAGACTTATGGGAAAATATTTCAAATTATGAACCCCCCCCCTCCCTTTTAAATTGGAAAATTTTTGTTTTGGTTTGCAACAAAAGAATTTCATGTATTTTCAGTAACCGGCATGGGGGTTTTAAATTTTAAAATTTTTTTAATAGTCCAAAGGTACATACTGAGTGGCAGTTTTTTGACGATATAATGCAGTTAAGGCCCCTTTTTTTACTTAGACTTTTTGGTTTTTGATTTGCATGCAAACTATATCCCGTTTTATCTATATATTATTTGTTATTGTTTAAAGTTTGGGGTGTCAGGGGCACAGAAAAAACCCAAAGGAGGGTAATCTTTGCTGAATTTTATAAAAAAGGCCCTTTTCAAAATTTGGTATTTGTTTTTGTTTTTCTTGGTTAAATGTTATTATGCTTAGACTGTAAATAGGGATAGGGTTGGTTTCAGACTTCATAAACCTTTAGGGGGATTGCATCAAATTATATTTTGATATTATTCAGGGATAAGAATGACAAAAACTGAAATAAATTTTATTTGATTTACCAAAAAAGCATTTTGAATGGGGCGAGCGTGCTGTCCCCAACAGCTGTGTTTTTCTAGGGCGCGAGTTCTAAATTTTTGATGTCAAACTATTAAAAAAACATTATTTAAAATATGGTATGTTTCATTTTTTAATCTCCTTTTAATTGTTAAACCCCCAAACTTACTTTCAGGGGGGTGCTAGGTCCTTTTTGGTTTTACGCACCCCCCTTTGGGTGGGGTCCCGGGCACGCTAGCGACCCCGGGGGGACAGAGTGTTTAATTTAGGCCCTTATACTAAAAGCTGTCGATTCGACTGGTTACTCAGATACGGCTCCCCCTTTTTATGTAAGAAATTAAAAAATTTTAAACTATCTGTAAAAAAAGTTCCTCATTAATTTTTAAATTTTCAAATAAATTTTTAAAAACCCCAAGCATTACTCCCCCAAAGTCTTATTTTTCATTTGTGGCTTTTGAAGTTTGTCAGTCTCGATTTTTCTATTTTAAAAATTATATTTTTTTTACACAAACATTTTAAAAAAATGATGAATGCTCTTCAAAATTTAAAGGGGCGTCATTTAAAGAAATCCCGGGGTTATTATTTTGTAGAAACGTTAGAAATATTAACCTAACCCTTGGGGGAAAATACCGCCTCGCGATCTGTTTTTGGGGAAATTTACATTTGAATATGTAAAATTTTGGAAAAATTTTTTAAATTTACAAAGGGTTTGAATTTTTGAATTATATTGAATACACCAAATTTTCAAAATTTAGAAAACCTTTCTTTTTGCACCAGAAAGGGGGATCGGGGAAAAACTGCACCAATTTACAACTTAAAGGTATTTGTCTTGAACCCCTTTAAAAAGACAAAGGTAATAAAGGAAAAAATGCAAGGCCCAAAAACAGAATCTATTAGTCCCCATTTGAATTATCCCCTTTATATGATTTTTTTCTTTTTTTTTTCCGGGCATACATGAGCTTGCAAAAATTCATACTAGTGTATGCAAAGGTTTAAAGACTTGAAAGTTTGATATTTTAGATACAGTCAACATGTAAGCGGCCAACGTATTTAAAAAGACCCTTTTTTTAAAAGACCCTTTTTTCCCGCCCAAGTTTTAACTATGAAATTTATCCCCTTTAAGACTTTTTTTAATGCACCACGACCAAATAAAGAATCTAAACGTAAGATAGCGCAAATCATTTTAAAACGCCCCTTGTTTTTAATCCCTTCGGCATTTTGCACGATGCTTTTATCAAATACGCTGGAATGTTTTTATTTCTAAACACATTAAAATTTTCCCCCTGCTCTAAAGTGCTTACCCGAAACCCCTTGTTTGACCCCCATGACTGCACCATGGCAAGTTTTTCTTTTTTTAAAGGTCGTAAGTTTCCCGGTTCCGTTTTTAAAAGTAAATAAGTAAAAAAGGTGAAACCCCTCCCTCAAAAAGCCGAATCTTCGGATTTGGAAAAAAATATTGGGAACAAGGTAATTAAAACTTTCCCGGTTTCTATCCCTCCTTAATTTTTCGAAAACCCATACGAAAAGTGATTGGACCTCCCCCTACCCCAAAAACAATAATTTCCTGATCCTTTTTTTATCTCCTTTTTGAACCGTGTGAAAAAAGGGAAGCAGGGGTTTTGGGAGTGACAAGAAATGATTCTTTATACTAAAATTTTTTTTATCAGCTTTTTAATTAAAAAAAATCGGGCGTTATCATTTACTCATGGAAAAATGACTTACTTTCCCATTAAGAAAGCCCCTTTAAATTTCATGATTTTTTTTGACCCAAAAGGGTTGACATGGGCGAAACATTTGTTTTTTTGATTCTTGATTCTTTAATACTAAATGACCCATTTTTTTGCTAAGCGCCAAGAAGAAAACTTCAGTATCATTTTTACATATTCGATCTTTGGGGTTGAAGCCCGACCCCCCGCCCCCAAGGGCGCCGATATTCTGAACGATATTAAAGGTGATGGCCTATTTTGAAAATGATTTGGTTTTCACGATTTTTTTTTAATTGGAGTTAATTTTCTTGAAAAAATCTAGTATTTTATTATATAAATCAAAAAAATTGGCAGAACTGTTTATTTTCCGATATACTTTAAAAAAGACCCCAAAGATTTTGGTACTAAAAAGGGCCGGGACGGTGCGAAAATAGGAAACTGGGGTCTTTAAGGACAAGTTTTCTCGGGGATTTAAAATTGTGGAAAAACACGCCAGAAAACAACGAAAAAAGTTTCCCCCCGAAAATTTTAAAAATCTTAAAGTTTATTTAAATACCCAAAAACAGTTAATTATTTTTGTGGTTTTTGAATTTTTTTTTTCTTATATAAACACTAAATGTATTGATTGGAATTAAAAGAAACATAACCCTCTCGTTTCTTAATTTTCCATCGTTAAGGGGGAGTTGAATGCTTTTTTTTTTAAAAAAGTACGTAAAGTAGTACGCCCTGTATTTTTAAATTGTTCTGTTTTATAAACAGTTTTTAAAGACGAATGATACAATTTGTCGCAATGGTGTGGCTTTGCTGTTGACGACGTTATTTTTAAATGCTTTTAATTGATTTGTCGTTCCATGAGTGTACCGAATGCTGTCGTGTAACTCAAATTCAAACATGCCAAATTTAACACTTATTCTTTTCAAGAAAAAAAAACGTTGGGGGCCGTGATTCGGGGTCAATAAAAGACAAAAAAATTTAAAGGTTTTGATGCGTAGTTTGTAAATATTAAATAAACCAAAAACATGTTTTGTTACTGATTTGCCCAAAAGGGGCACCCATCGAAAATTTTGGGCCCTTTTTATTTAAAGTTTTTGATAGTAAGCGTTTACGGACCAAAAAAATTGTCAGTAGTTTCCCCCCTTTGGGAGGTTGAAATTGTAACTTGATTTTTTCCCCAAAAAAGAAAATGGAAAAAAAAAAAATCGTACAAATACCCCAAAGATACCATTAAATTCCCCACTCATGTTAAAACACGACTGTTTTTCGATTCCAACTCGTTATTTTCCGATGGCTTTGCTTTATTTTCAAGCCGGGGGTTAAACGAAAGTTTAAATCGCCTACTACTTTGCGGATGTAAAATTGTCACATTGGAAATGTTGCCCCCTAAACATTTGTGTCTTCGATTGTCGGCGGCCATTAACAGGAAGTTATTTTTACCATTTCTGAAAAAAGTCTGCAATTTTGCTATTTTTTTTATGACGCAAATTTTTTTTGTTCAATGATTCCAATTATGACGACAAAAGTGTGTGTGACAAAAAAATTGGTTTTTTTATTATGATCAAAAGGAAAGTGTGTCTAAAAGGTACATCTCTGTTTTAGGTGGGGGAGTGGGTGAGCGTCCGCCTCGGAATCTGGAAACATACCACAATCGTAAAAATTGTATCCCTTTTTTTGGCGCTCGCATGTAGTGTAATTCGAGACTGGTTGACCTGATATCAAAAAATGTGAAAGTTAGGTTTGTCATTATAGAAAAAGTCATTAAAAGACTGAAATACTGTTTTTCGGTTTTAATTCCCGCAAAAAAAAAGAACGCTTTTTGCAGCAAATATGTGCGAAGTGGAGTTTATGTTGTAATGGTTTCAAAAAGAAGTTCACAATCTTCCTGTAAAAATTTTAAATTTTATTTTTTATGAAATAACGATTTCTTACAAGGTTACTCTTTAGATTCGCTTCTGGGCTTTTAAACCGAAGTAAATGTTCGAATGATTTAAGGGGGCACTTTAAAACCCGGGATTTTCGAAAGAAAAGGTAAAGGGGTTGTGTAAAAATAAAAATCTCGGAAATGTTATAAAATTTCGTTTTTAGTTTTTGGGAAAATAGTTGGGAGCCCCACATTAGCTGAGGTTTGGGTTTAAATCCCCCGGTGATGGTCTAGCTTCAATTTGCCCTTTTATTAGTATCGGCTTAAATTGTCATGTTTTTTTATCAGTTTGGATTTTTGAAGTCTTTTGTTAAAATTTGTATTGCATGGTTTTTAAACAAAGGACCCCGGGGAAACCAAGCTTGAAGTGGAGTACGCGTGTTTTTAAAATGTTTAGAATTGTCTCCTTCCCCTATTGGACTTGACCCAAAATCAGTTTTCAGTTTTTTAATTTTTTTTTTTGGGTTTGGGTTTTGAATTTAGCGCAGCAATGAAAACTGCAAATAGGATTCGGAAAAAAACGGTTTTTTCATTTTGTATTGTGGTACAATTCGGACTTTTTCAGTATCGCAATATACCCCGAGTGCTT
This sequence comes from Solen grandis, assembly GCA_021229015.1. NCBI lineage: Eukaryota > Metazoa > Mollusca > Bivalvia > Adapedonta > Solenidae > Solen > Solen grandis. The sequence goes on along the minus strand of CM037781.1, from coordinate 22,954,514 downwards.
TAAAAAAACAAAATAACAAAACCCCCCCCCCCCCCCCAAAATTTAAAAAAAACAAAAACCAAACTAAAATGGGAAAAATCTTTTGGGTTTTTTACCTCAAATATGGGCTGCTATTTTTCTCAAATGTTTTCATCACATGTATTCGGCTTACTGAAATACCTAAATTACGACGGATATTTTTTTTAGAATTACTCTATGTGTTAAAGAGTATAATTTATAATTGCAATTTTGATAATAGAATCATAAAAAATTAGTCAAATTTTCTTCGTATATCCAATAAAAACAAATAAAAATGTCATGTAGCGATAAAAAAAATTATGGTATCCCCGGGAACCACGGAGAGCTTGATTACAGAGCTTCGCGTGAACGAAAAGTCACGGGTTATAAGCCCGCTAGGTGCATTTTTTCCCTCAGACATTTTTTGGGACCCCCCGTGGGACCGTGGCTGTAAATTTCTGTCTTTTTACCCTTTGTTTTCTGGAATCTTTAAAATTTCCAAATTTTTAAAACCCGGGAAAAACTCTCAAAAGGGGGAAACCATGTAAAAAGGGGTTTCGGGCCCTTTAGTCGGGAGATTTTTTCGCCTTTCAAGCAAAATCCCCAAAAGTTCGATTGCCCGGAACCGGGGGATGCACAATTTTCTCACCCTACATTTCATACTTAACAAGCCCTTAAACCCGAGAAAAAACCCAATAACATAAATCTTAAAAAATGAAAAAAAAAATGGAAAGAAAAAAAAGCTGTCTAAATTGAAATGTTGTAAAAAACATACTTTTTTTTTATATAAGGGAAAAAATAAATAAACAAAAAAAAAAGTAGTTTCTAAACTTTTAAAATTAAGAAGTATACGATCCCAAATTACAAAAAACAAAAAATGCTTTTTGTGTCAAAAAAACGGGTAAAAAAAAATTTTAAAGGGAAAAATTTTCCCCCAAAAAAAAATTTTGCAGAGAGGGAATGTTTTGGGGTTTAATTTCAACTATTCATGACAAAAAGTAAAGAGTTTAGAAGGAGGGAGAAGACACATTAAAATAGAAAAAGGTTTAAAATTTTTCTTTTTTAAAAAAAGTTTCATCGGTATTTGTATTTTAAAAAAACTCGTAAGTGTGGGCCCCTTCCTACTTGTTTAAAAAAATTTTTGGAAAAGGGCATTTCTTTTTTAAACCCCAAACCCCAATAAAAAGGGAAGGGGGGGGAAATTTTAAAAGATTTAAAATGGGGAAGGGTTTTCAATAAAAAATTAAAAAGATAAAATTAAATTTGGGTTTTGAGAAGTAAAGTAGCTTCTATGGGAAGAGGGCTGATCCTCTGTTGTTTTTTAAATATTTTACACACCCAAAAAAAAATAACGTCATCATCATATAAAAAAATTTTCAATTTTTTCAAATCGAAAAGTTCGTGTTGGGAAAAAACAGACAAAAACAAGGGTTTTCCACAGGGGGCCCCAAAATTTAAGTTGGTGAAAAAAAATGTGCACAAGACCATATTTAAACCCCCACGATTTTTTGCTAGCTGACCAAACACTTACACATATCTCTCAATCGGTTACTTAAAAACGTTAAATCCTCCTTAGCCAATCCGGAATACTCCATGAATTCACAGGACAAAAACCCCTCGGGCGGGAAAATATACGGGAGAACAAAATTTTAAAAGGGCTCGTATTAAAATTCCCCTTGGCCCCAAAAAAGTAACCAATGGGAGGGAAATTTTTTTAGCTAAGATTTGGGCCATAGGGGAAACCCCTTTTTTACAGAGCCAGGGTAAAAATCGAGTTACCGACTATTTAAAAACAAACCCAAAACTAATTTTGGTAACCAAAAAGAGAAAAAAAAGGGCCAAACCATGATTTGAACCCGACCCATAAAATTTAAAAGGGTGGGATTTTCTCCCCGGGGCCCCACTTTAAAAAATCAAACCCCGATCCCCCAAAATTAAAAAAAGGGGCTATTACTTCCTTCCCAATTTTTTTGGGAAATTTCCCCCCCCCCCACTTTCCCGTAAGAACATATATTGGACAAAATTTTTATAGAATAGCTCGCGGTAGAACCACTTAAAAATGAGCGGGGGAGTTTTGGGTTTCCCAAATACTGGCCCTGGCTATTGCGGGTTAAAAAATTTTAATATTTTGACTTTTTTGGGCCCCTTTAAACAAAAACTTAAAATTTTGTTGGGGGGGATTTTAAAAAAAGAGTTTACAGCAAGTCAGACTAATGCTTAGTCTTTAAAAAATTTGGAAAATTGTGATCACCCTTAGCCCTGGCGTTCTTCGCAACTTGGTTTTAAAAACTTCTCCCTTCAATACAGTTTTTTAATAAAAACTTTACATGGGGAGGCTTTTGCAAAAATGGGCACTTTGGGTTTAAAAAGCATAAAACTTTTTCACACATATAAAACATCTGATTATTTTTGATAAAAAAACCCAAGGCAGCAGGGGCCACCTGCCGACCGTGAAAATACCGCCAATTTATTCAAATGCATTAAAAAATGTACCCGCCCAAAAAGTTCGGTGTCAAATTATACATATTTCGCCCAAAGGTTTTTTATTTCCTGACAAAAAGGGCGGATATATGTTTAATTGGAAATAAATTTGAAATTGACATAAAAGTAATTGTTGGGGAAACTTTTTTAACTGCATTATCCCTCCCAAAAAAATTTAGACGTAAAACTTGAGAGGATATCTCCAGGGAATTTTTCCCATAGGGCATGGAGCATTGAAAGTGATGTGCGTTTTTGCATAAAGGTAAGATATTTTAGATTTTTCCCTGGAGTTTTTGGGCCATTATGCTACACCCCTACCTCTAAGAAATTTGAAAGTGGCAAATGTTCTTCGGGCGTAAAAAAGCTAAAATTTTTCAGGGGGAAAAACCGGTAAAACAGAATCTGAAATCATTTTAGCCACAGTTTTTTTTTTTTTTTTGGACTACGGTTTCGTAAGGGCTTTTTTTTTTTACGTGGATAGTAAATTTGGGACCTATACATATAATTTCCAATAATAACCGGATGAGGGAGAAGGGGTTTCCGGTACCCCAGCTGGTAAAGCCCTGCCCTGTAAGCAAGAGCCCCGGGCTTTTTTCCTGGTCTGGTTGCACTTTTTCCCCCGTTTACTTATGCCCCAATGTTTTGACATTTAACAGTTTTTATTTTCCCCAATAAACGCCAAGTGTTTCTTTGGAAAACATAGCATTTGTCCCCTAAATTTGGGAAAATTTTAAGAAACAAATTAAAATTTTTGCAGGGGGAAGAATAGAAACTGCCTTTTAAGTAACCCTTATCAAATTAAAAATTTGTGTAAGGGGCCCGGAATCTCGGGAGAAAATTTCTCCCCTTTAAAAAAGTGGGGGTCTGGGGTTTTCATTTCCCGGTTTTTGGCTGCTAAAATTATTCTCACCTGGTTAAACACATGTTTTTGAAAAGGGTTTTTACGGACTGGCATAGGTATTTTGACGGGAGTTTAAGCTAACGGGGGTAGTTGGGGCCTCAAAAACTCCTGGATGAATTCCAAAACAGTAAAACCAAGTTTAACTAGATTATTTTTAAATAACATTATTAAAATAAATATATCTACACCACGAAGCTACCTAATGCAATTTACATTTTTGGATAAACACAGACAAAACCCCCTCGAAAAAATTACCTAAAATTGGGGAAATCTCTGCCCCTTGCCTTTAAAACATTTGAAACTTTAAAACAAATGATAAAAAAAATTTTCGTTTAAAAAGGAAAACCATTTATAAAATACTTTTTTTCACGGGAAAGGGAAAAAAACCAAAACAAAAAAAAAAAACTTTAACACCCTTTTTAAATTTTCCCAAAAATAAAAGAAAATTTTACAGGATTTAATGCATTTTTTGCAAAAAACACGTTTTTAAACCCACATATTTCTCCAAAATAAAAAAATTTAAACAAAATACTTTTTTGAAAACAACGATTGATATTTTCCAAATATTTTCAAAAAGGAGGTCACTGTTATCGATCGTCTTTTTTTTCCATTGGGAAAATCCCTTTTTTTTAAAAGGAAAAAATGCATGTATCCAACTAATATATCAAAAACTAATATTATTTTTTTTTTTAAAACAAGACATTTTTGAATCAAAAATTTGGGCTTTTCGATATTTTTTTTAAAAAAATTTTTTTCAGAACTGAAATTTTATAATATATATAAAAATATAAATATATTTTATAAAATATATATTTTAAAAAACTTTTTCGTGAAAATTTCCCCGAATGGGGATTTATTTTGTCATGTAAAATTGGTAAATAGTTTAATTATCTATGTCTTTAAAGGGAGCAACAGTCCATGCCACAAACCAAACCCAGTGAATCCGAAGGTTTTGCTTTCGATTTTTAAAGATTTTCCCCCATTATTGTTAAAAACCCTTAAGAATTTTTTCCCCAAAAAGAAGTAAAAAAGAATAATTTTAAAAAAAAAGAAAAAAAAAAAAACGAGGGGTTAAAAAAAAAAACTGTAGGGAAATCCTGTTAGGGGGAAAATCGGTCCCCCCCGCGCCTTTTTTCGTTTTTTTTTTTTTTTTTCCTCTTTTTTTTTGTTGTTGTTGTTTTTTTGCTTGTTGTTCCTTTTTCGTGCGCTAATTGCCCTTTTAAACCGCAAAAAAAATTAAAATATAATTTTCAAATACTTTTTTTTAAACATTTTACTTTTTCTTTTTAAAAAGTCATAATCTATATTTATTATATGTATATAATGCCAAAATAGGTTTTGCATTTTTTTTAAGGGTTTTATTTTTTTTTATGAGCGAATAAAAAAATTCCGTGCTTGGTCAAAAATTTTTTTGCTTAGCCCCCAATCAAATTTGAAATAATAATTATATAAATAATATAAAAATTTGAAAATATCTTATTTGTTCGCCTCTTTTTTGGGTTGTATCATAAACTTTTAGATGGGAAATTTACATTAGGCAAAATACAAAATATGTTTACCAAAAGGGAAAAAACCTAAAATTGAAATTAATGTCTTTTTTGTCTTTTCAAATTATACGAAATATAAAATCGTTATATACCAAAATTAATTTTTTTAAATGCTGTTTTTATGATTGACACAAAAATGCCCCAATTTATTTTCATTCATTGTTTTTTGTTTTCTGCTATAAATTTTTAATTTTATACATATATAAGGGGTTGTCGACTTACAAGATCGTAATTTAAATTCGCAAAAGGAAGGGAAATTTCCATTGTAAACATCGCCAAAACCCAAAGGGAAAATTTGCCCTTATAGTATTAAAATAAGGCTTTGATGCAACCCCAAATCGCCCGTTTTTTCTGAAAGAAAAAAAACAAAAAAAAAAAAAAACAAAAACAAAAAAAAAAACGATGCTTTTGGTGTTTTTGTGTTTATTGATTAAATTTTAAATTTCGTTTTTGGGAAAATCATTTTTCCATTTCCGCGATATAAATAATGCACAACCGAAGTTTGTATGTATGGCTTAATGTGGACAAATCATATAAAAAATTGGAAAGAAATTTTCTTATCATTTTTTTTTTAAAATTTTGAAAATTTATTGTTCTAAAGTTTAAATAAAAAAAAAAAAGCAAAAATAATTGATCCAAAAAAAAACTCATTTCCATTTTTGGGACCAGTAAAGAAGGCAGTAAAAATCCGGTGGGTATTTAAATGATCCCCGAAAACCGATAGGGAAAGTGGTGCATCGGTAATTATTTACCCATTTCGATGTTACACATCCAAAAAATTAGTCAGACACGGGAGGGGGTTTGGGCATTAAAAAGGAAAGTTTTTCAGTGGGAAAAAATCATCCCCAAAAAAATTAAAAACTAGAAAATCCCTTTGTTTAAAATACAAACGAAGCGGCTTTCCCCTTTTCTTATTTCAAAGGTATTAAATATATTAATTTTAATTTAAAAGGGAAAAAGGGAAAGATGATTCAAAAAAATTTATTTTAATAAAGCTAATCACATTAACTTTAAAATATATACTTCCGATTTTTGTTTAAAAAAAAAGCTTTAAAAACTTTTTTCCTTTTTTTTTTATTTTCCTTTTTTAAAAGATATTGAGAAAAGCATAAAAAGGATCTTATTTGATTAAGCACTCCTTTTTCCCACCATTCAAAAAAAGAAAACAGGGAAAATTTTTAAAATAATAATTTTTCCCCCAAGAAAAATTTTCTTACGTTTTTTCAATCGATTTTAATTTTTTTTTTTTTCTTAAATTTTATATCCTTTTTTTTTGTAAGCAATGATTGCAATCTGATCCCAATTAAAAATTTAAAAAAAAACCCAAACCCTTTAAAAACGATTTCTTTCCCAAACCTTTAAAAAAGATTGAGGGTTTTTAAAAATTTTCAAAATTAAGGAAACAAAAAACAGAGGTGAAAGCAAAATAATAAAAAATTCTTATTTCTAAAGTAAATTTAAAATTAAAATCTTGAAAATTTTAACTATTCATTTGCCTTTTTATATATGCTTAATTTTTTCAGATTTTTAAAAAAAAAAAACCGGTTTAAAAATTTAGAAAAAAATAAAAAAAACGATAGGGAAAATATACATGTATTTGTCCCCTTTTCCTCATGTTTTCAGAAACCCGGGTAGCAAATGCAAAAGAAACCCAAAAAAGGGTTTTTTGGCTCTTGTAAATTTTAAATAATTCAACGGCCCCGGCCCCTTCATTCCCCCAAAAAAACAATCAGATCTTGCTCCAAAACCCAAACCCAAAAAAACCCTTAAAATTTCTTTCCCGCAAAAATTTAAAAGATTTTTCCCTGAATTAGCCCTTTTTCGAAAAACATGAAAAAGTCCCTTGGGTTTTAAAACCCAAAACACTTGAAAAGTTTCTTTGGGAAATTTTTTCGCATTTTTAAATTCCGGGATTATTACTTATTTAAAATTAATATTACAAACTTTTGATCTTTTTAAAGGGTTAAATTGGCATTTAAAATCAAGACGCTGGAGCGCGAAATACTATAGAAATGAAAGATTTTTTTATTTTAAACGACGCAAAAAACAAGTGACTAAAGAAAAATAATTTTTGCAAAGGGGTTTTTAGCTAACGTTTTTAAATTTAAACAAGAAAAAAAGTAACTTCGATAATTTCGAAAAGGTTTTTTTTCCCCCAATTTTTAAATAGACCCTTTCATCAAACAAAAATAACAAACCCTGTTGATGACCCTAAACACTTTAAATTTTCAAGACCTTATGAAAGTACCAAAAATTTCGATTTTTTTTAAAAGTTTAAGTTTATTGGGCTTTTTGGCGATTTTAAAATGATTTTTTTTAAAATAATTTTTGCTTAAGTATGCAAAGACGTCATAACCCCGTACAAAACAAACATTTTTTGCATAGCATCCCCCTTCAATTTTAACTCATCAAATTTTTAAAAAAATAATTAAAGGGTTTACTTTTTAAAATTCATAAAACCAGAAGAAAGAAAAACTTTAAAAAAAATTTTTTTTTTTTCTTTTTGTGAAGCCCTAAAACCCCCGGACTAAAGAGAAAATCATTCAGAAAATGGAATTAAAAATTTAAAGCGATAAGCTGTCCCAAATTTTTATGTTTTTAACGCATCCCGGGGGGTTTTTAACATTTTAAAATTTTAATTTTTTTTCCAAAGTTCGAAAAAACGGGAAATTTCCAAAAATCTTAAAAACTTTTTAGAATTTGGAAAAAAAGAATGCCAAGGTGGGCATCTACATCCTAAAATACATTTTTTGTAAAAATATCAAGATAATCGGAAAAAAATTGAAGGGGTCAAAAGCGCGAACAATCTTTTGAAAACTTTACGTCAAATCTGACGTCATATGACGCCAATGAAAAATTTAAAATGATTGAAATGTTTTTAAAAAATACTTTTTTAAACCCGGGGTTTCAATTTTATTAAAAATTTACCCCAAAAAGTATGAAGCCCGAGCGAGGGGAAAACCTTTTAAAAAAAAAAGGATTTGCCTTTAAATTAAAGGGCATAACCACGTTACTTAAAAAGGAAAACTTTCAGAGAAAAGAAAGAAAACCCCCTGGGGCCAAAAAAACTGTCCAATTTTTTTCTTCTATCTCAACAGTAGCCTTTTTTCATTTAAAAAATTTGTTTTAAACCAAAATTTTGAAACTCGGTTTTCCCCAAAAAACTTTAAAAAATTTTGAAATTTTAAAAAAAAGAAAAACAAGGGGCACATCTACATCATAACAAAACAACTTTTGTAAAATATCAAGATAAAATATCAAAAAAAAAAGACTCCCAGAGGCGAACAAACTTTTGAAGCTGACGTCAAAAACTGAGTCAATTTTTGCCAATGAAAAAAATTTAAAAAATTTTTGAATTTTTAAAAAAAAATAAAGTTTTTGTCGAGGAATTTAATTTTCAAAATAGCAAAATTTCAGATAATTTGATGATTTTATTTAAACGTCCCCGGGGCCCACTCCTGACTACATATCAATAATAAACTGAGCTATTTTACCCCAAAAAATACAAAGGAAAATTTTTAGAACATACGATGAAATTTTATTTACAATATTAAGGAAAATACAAAGGGGGGCGGATTCAGAGAGGGGGCCCCCCTCCCGAGATTTTTGGGCCCCCCCCCACCCACCCCCACTTTCTGTGATTTGAGAAGGGGGCTTTCCCTTTCCCCCCCGTTTTGGGTTTTTTTTGCCCCCCCCCCCCCACACACACACATTTTTTGGATTTTAAATGGTGGCCCCCCGCCTCACCCCACCCCCCAAAGTAAATGTAAATTTTCAGAGGTGGCTTCCATCCCTTCCATAAACCCCGATATGGTGAATTTCATAAGTGGAAAAAGGGCCCTGGCAATTCTCTATAAACTTATATAAAAATAAAATTAACAAAAATTCAAACAAATTATTTAGTTATTTTAGTGTTGTAACTCAAAGGGGTCGTTGTAGCGGTAAATTTTTCAAGCGAAAAACTTGCGCTAAAGTCTGTTTTTATTTGTATAATTTTAAAACCCTAACAAACCAAAAATACTTTATTCGGGGATTAAATAGCAACACAATTCATAGGGCCCACAGTAAAATACAATGGGGAGGGATTTAAGTTATCAATACATTTTTTTTAAAAAAAGAGAATTATAAAAATTAGATCAAATAGATTCCCAAAAATTGAATAGCTAGCTGTTTCTTATCCTAAAAACAAAATAAATATATTTAGAAAGTTTTTTTAAAATAAAATATTAAAAATTACAAATTCCCTAATTTTATATAAAATTTTTTCATACAAGGCCAATGGCAATAATAGGAAAGGTTTAAAAAATTTTTTTTTAATAGAAAAATTTTTTTGGGCAACCAAAAAAGGAAAAGGGATTGGGGAAAAACATTACATATTTCCATTATTTCCCCTTATTATGTTCAAACAAAAAATTTTTTTATTAAATTTTTTATTTAATTTCGCTAATTTTGGGGTTTTTTTGAATAAGTATAGTAAACTTTTAAAGAAAAATATTTTCCAAAAATTCGATATCTTTCAGGTGTCATGAAATAATTAATTATTGGGAGATTTAGTGTCGACACCTTTTTTGGGTTTTTTTGGGTTTTACCTTTGGTCATTTTTAGCGGCCCGATAAGTTTTGTTCATCCGCTTTATCACTTTTTTGGTTTTCCTGTAACTCCGTTCCCCCTGAGTCTTTTGACACATTTTTTTATTCTGTAAATTTTTTTTAATACTTGTTAATTATGAATTAAAAAAATGATTTTTAGTTTTTAAACCCCCCCTAGCAGAAAAACTGTCCGGACAATCATAGCGTATTTGATGTCAAATTCGTGCTTTAAATTTTAAAGGGAAAAAGGAAAATTTCTAATTGCTTTTGGGTAATCTGTGTTTAAAATTTCCCCCCAAACCGGAAATCCTATAAACCGGAATTTCCCCCTAAAAACCCGGAAAAAAAAAATTTTGGTCCCGTTTTCCCCCCCTTATTTAAATTTTATAAAAACGTTTAAAAACCCCTATAAACCCGGGAAACCCCCGCATTCCGGGAAAACGGGCGTATTTTTTGGGGGACACTTTTTATTCAAAAGCAACGGAAAAGTCCCCTGGAATCCGGACAATTTCCCGGGACCTGACCCTCCCAAATCAATAAACATACACAAACCGAAAACACCAAACTGCCCAGGCAATTAATTCAAACCCGTAGGGGTCCCCATTTCCCACTGTCGGGGCACGTTGATCCCAAAATAGGTTTTGAAAATAACCTTTAAAACGGTGCATTTGGGTTTTTAAGGAAAGACCGAAAAGATTGTTTTTTGAAAACAATTTCATCCGACAAAACACTTTTTAAATTAGTAAAAATCCCCAAAATTAACCGAAGGCTTTTGAAATTGTAGTTTGGTAAGCCCAACTGTGAAACTTAAAACTTATTGTTTTTTGACAGTTAAAAAAAACAATATTTAAACCAAAAAATTTACGGGCTGTGGAACAATAGAAAATAAGCTTTTTTTGAAATTTAAATTTCAAAAGGGGGAGCTAGCATTCAAATTTTTTGATTTTTTTGTTAAATTTTAACTTTCAACATTTCTCAACCTCCGACAAAACTTTAAAAAGAACTGTCCCCCTTTAAGACCCAAAATTTAATTTTAAACGAACTCTGAATCGTTCCAAAAAACCCCCAAAAATTTGGCAAGAATTTAGCAAAGAGAACTTAAAATAATAAAAACAGGAAAATAATTTCACCTTAAAAAAAAAAGATTTATTTTTTTAAAAATCTTTGAAAAAGAAAAAACATAAACTGCAAAAACCCTTTAACATTACATTAATTAAAACATGGTTTTGTTGTTCAAAATGGGCAAAACCCCCTAAACCGGAAAATTTTTGTTGCCCCAACCTTGTTTCCGTTTAAAGGGTTAAAACCCGTATTTTAATTTTAAAAACACAAGGGCTTTTTGGGATTTTTTTACACCCTACAAAAGGGAACTACGGGGTCATTAGGAAATACCCGGAAACCCCTAAATCTTTCTATTTCATTCACCCGGTTTCCAGAGTCACAAAAACATGCCAAGGGGATGAAACGATCAACCCTGAACTATGGAGAAACCCAAAAAAGTTCTATTTTTGTGTGGTTTAAAAAAAAAAATTTTAAACCCAAAAAAAATTCTGGATGGGGCTAACCCTATAATTTTTGTATGTTTCTAGCTGGGAAAAACCCGGACTTGAGCACGTTTTGACAGCATTTTCAGAAAAATGAAATCGAATTAAATTGAAATTTAGGGCGGGGGCCCCTCCCGGAAAAAAAAATTGGGGATTAATGCTACATGCAAAGTTTCCCCCGCATCATTTTGGGCCCCCAAAAATTCAAAGGTCTGCCCCTCTGCCAGGGTCAAACAAAAGAAAAGAAGAATGAAAAAACAGTCTGGATGAAGTCTTTTCCTCAAAAGGCAAAGAACATTTCTAAAACACCAAAAAAGCGGGAAAAACTTTTCCAAAAAGAAAAGAAAAGGGCTGCCCAAACACTTTAAAATCAGCTTTTGTTTGATTTAACAAAACAAAAAAAAAAGTGAATAAATAAAAAAAATAAAATTGGCCAGCACCTCCCTTTGCGTGGCCTCGATGCTTTTTTAAAGTAAGAAAGAATAAGCGCGCTTATTTTTTCTATATTGAAAAATTTTTAATTGATACTCTCATTTAAATAAATTTTTTTCATTGCGCGGTTACTTTTCTATTTATTTAATTGTAATTCGATAAAAAATTAAACACATGGACGAAATTTACAATAATTAACCCCAAAATATTTTTTTTCTTTTTGCATTAAAAAAAAAATCGGGTATAACACAATAAAAAAGCTACATTAAAAATAAATGTCGTCGCAATCCACTTTTTTTTCCATTTGACCAAAAAAGATGAGTGAAAAAATATATAAAACCCTAATAATGCTGAATAAAATGTAATATTTCCTTGCGTTGCTTCTGGGGGCGCAAGGGGAAATTTCTATTGTAGACCCGTAACTTGCGTAGGAACAAAAGGACATCCATTAAAATAATTTTGTCGAAAAAAAACTCATTTTACATAAAAAATTCATTTAAACTTTAGACTCGAAAGCAGGGAAGACTTTAACCTATTACTTTTTTTTCATTGGCATACATTTTCATTTCGCCGCCCAATTTTTAGGCCATACCGGAAATGGGAAAAGTTGTTATATCTATCAAAATCTAATTTAAAACCCCCCCAAAAGAATATTTTTCAGCTACAAATTAACTTTTAATTCGTAAAAAAAAACAAAGTGAAAATAAACTAACGCAAGTTAAAAAATAATACTTCATTGCGTGATTCCCCCCTGGCGAAATGTTACGAATGATATGAATAAATACACATCCTTTAAAAATTTGATTTAAAAAACCCAATCAGATTTTATGGGAAATTTTTCTTTAAAAATGTCAGAAAAATAAAAAACTTAATCCAAATACTGACTTCTTATCACATTAATATACACATTTGCAATGGAAATTTTGTAATACCGATCCAGTAAAAATATCAAAGAAAATTTATAAATTTTACAACGCTTTTAAATTTTTCGCCCTATTTTTTCTTTATATAAGCGTATAGTTTTATTATTAAAATAACAAAATTTTCACTTTTGTAATTTCCTGTGGTGTATTTATTGATACGTTACTGTACAAGTTTTTTCCTTAAAATTTTTTTACTTGTTTTAGTCAAGTTTAATAAAATTTTTATTTTAAAAATGTAATTTAAATTTACATCCTTACTTCAGCGGTAAATTTTGGCTTCTGGAGGCAATACGTCGGAGCGTGCGAAAGTTCAGCTGCATTCGCTGTCGAGGGAAAAGTCCAACAGCCCTTCTTTCCTCCCATTGTTGCTTTAAATCCATTTGGATACCCCTGGTTAGGGGAGACTTTGGGGAGGAGTTAGAATTGCTTTCTGTAAAATATATGGCGCACTGAGACCGAAATTTACGATGGTAAATAATTTTTTTATGTATTGTTTTTAAAGTCTAGCTAGTAAACCTAGATAAACCCGGGTTTTTAGGGGTAAATTTAAAGGGAGACAAACCATTTTATATTTAGGGTCCGCTTGTTTTGTTTGTACAGAATTGGATACTCCGATTTAGGGTGACCTGGGCCAGGAGTATAGCATTTCTAATGTCAAATTAGGCATGACCGACACCCGGGGGTTTTTGTTTTGGTAAAATTATTTTATGCAGTTTGATATAATGTACCCATGACTCAGTAAAATACATAAGGGTAATTACAAGATAATAAAAATTCATAACTACCTTTGAAATTTTACTCTAAAGCAAAGATTTACATTTCTTTAAGACTAAAAAATTTAATGTGATTGGATAAAACTTGACTTTCTATTTTTGTTTACCGTCGCTTCGACATTTTCGTCATTACGGGTGGGGAAGACCCCGAATCACGGGGGCATCTTTTAAGAACCATCGATCTACCCCAAGCCAGATGGGGAAATTCCCCCCAAAGAAAAAACCGAAGACCCTGCCGGGATTGAACCCCCCTGTGAGGGCTGGTGAGTGCAAAGCAGCGACTTTTCCCTTCGGGCCCGGGGCCCCCGTGATTGGTTTAATAGTTCCCTAAAAAACAATACTATGTTTTATTTTAAACCCAAACAAGAGTGATTTATATTTGCCCCCATCTCTTCCAAAATGAAGTTTAGTATGTAAACAAATTACCCAACCAAAAACCCAAATTTTTTTCTGATTAAATATATAAAATGAAAATTTCCCAGCTGATCTAACATGTCATAACCTTTCCACGGAGGAAACAATACAGGGAACCCCCCTACCCGGGTCCGCAATCCTCAGTACGATACTTCAAAACACGACGCCTGTAAAAATAGCACGGGATTCACCTGGAGCATGGAACAGCCCGGTCGTTTTTTGAGCTGAAAGTTCACAAGGAAGGAATTTCAAAAAATTCCCCAAAAAGGGATTGCTTTAAAACCTTTTTTTGTGTTGTTTTGTTGTTGTTTTTGAAGGCTAATTATATATTTATTTCTATCTCAATGCTTCAAATTTTTAATGGATTTAAATGATTTCGATTTGTGCGGGATCTAAAAAATAGTATTTACTCATAATAAATCAAAATTTTAAAAATAAGAAAAATATCATCTTTTTTTAGTGTAATAGGAAAATATTAAAAAACTTTAAGGCCTTTACTCATCAAAGTTTAACAATCACTGGGGATTTCTTTTTTTTCTAAAAAACCCGGGGGGAAAATTTGGGTTTTTTAAAAAGAAAAAGAAACGAAAACACTATTTTTTCGAATAAAGTTGAATTGCAAAGGGGAATGGATCCCCAAAAAACGAAAATGACAAAAAAAAATTTTAAAAATTTGAGTTAAATCGAAACAAAGTTCGTTTTTTCCAATTGTTTGTCCTCTCTTCTCTTCTCTCTCTCTTTCTCTCTCCCCCTTAAATTAAAGTGTAACCAATTGTTATTTTGGGCCAATAGGCCCTTTCCATCGCAAGTTCTTTCCCAGCCCCCTAAAATTTTCTCCTTTCTTAACATGCGATTCTCCGCGTAAATTTGGGGAAATTTTCTAGGGGTTTAAAAGGGGGCACCTTTTTTCCCATTCAAAATATGTCTTGTTTTTTAAAAAAACCATTTTATTAGCGAGAATCGTGCTTTTTTTACCAAAAAAAATAACCTTTTCCCCGTGATAAACGATCGGGTTCCTTTAAAATCGATCGTTTTTCCCTGTCAGTAAAACATGGAAAATAGCTGTTCTACCACCTGTGGGAAAAATAGAGATCGTTTTTTTTCCCGAACTTTATACCCAGTCAAACAAAATCAAACAAAAGACAAAAAGATTTTTTTGGGAAAATGTTTGATTTATTTGTAGTTAGGGGAAAGAAACAAGGTTTAAATTGCACTTTCTTTAAAAAAAGCTTTAACGGTAATCCGTTGTTAGTTGAGTTTTTTTTAATATGTATATGGGGACTTTCATGTTTCTGACTGGTGGATGGTCCTTTACTAATTCCTCACTGTTAAGGGAAACTCTTTCTTTTGGCCATTACAATAAAAATAATGGAAATTTTATATATATATAATTTTTAAATAAAAAAAAGTAAATTTTGATTTTGTAATTTCATATGATGCAAAAGTAGAGCATTTAAAAATTTAATTATATTTTTTAATATTTTAAAACTCTGGCTAAATGGTTAAAAACGCAAGATTCAATCACGTAGCTTCTTTTTTGTAGGTCGATTCTTAGCAGTGTCACTTTCTTCATCAGTAGCCATCCAGCCGTTGGGGTGGGTTTGGGGGTTTTCTGGTCGGGTGCATATGGCACTCTGCAACTTCTTTTACTGTTATTACGGGGACATCACTAATATAAATACTCACAGTCGCAGTGACAGAAAACTTCGCAAACACAGTATATCACTTTTGTTTTTTAACATTTCCCTGATTTGTTACTCAATGCAAAACATTGTAAGATTCAAGTGTGCCTACGTTACTGCATGACCAAACCAACGACTCCTGTCGCTCTTGTTTCTAACAATAAATTAACGAAACAATATTTCATCCACACATACTACACCTTTCCCAAACCCCCAACGGCCAGAACCGCCCCTGTGGGGTTTACCCAACTTAGCTAAAGGGCAGATTGTCCTACCTACAAAAAATAATAAAAACTAGAATCGAATCAAATTGCGATTCATCGGTTTTTTCAAATTTAATCACATTTTTAAACAAAAGAAATTGAAATGTACATATTTGATTAGGCTTATGACAAGCAACACAACGAAAAAACGTAATTAATCAGACCCAAATAACAGAGTTTTACCTCTAGGACTTTTACAAACGCCCCAGGTTTAATTTTATCAAAGGGGAATAAAACAAAAAATGCACAAGGTAGACATATGGTCCTTTGGGACTGCACTCCGGTCATTGCAAAAGGGAAAAACAAATGAAGTTTCAAGTTATTCAAACTTATGGTGACAAAGTTATGCTTCGGACAAGAAATTCTATCAAAGGGAAATAACTAAAAAAGTGCACAAGGAGATTATGGGTTTTACGCACGCACTCTGCGCTTGAAAGGAAAAAATACAGGGGAAATTTCAAGTATTTAAATTTATTGGACAAAGTTACCCTCCCGGGCAAAAATTTTTTCAAAGGGGAATAATCAAAAAATGCACAAGGGACAGTTTGTTCTTGCGCACTGCATCCTTGTCATTGCAAGGAAAAATACATATGGGAAATTTCAGTCATTCAAACTTATGGTGACAAAGTTATGCTCCGGACAAAAAAAACTATCAAAGGGGAATAACACAAAAAAAGGGAAAGGTAGAGTTATGGTTCATGCCACAAAACCCGCGTCACTGCAAGGAACTACATATGAAATTTCAAGTCATTCAAACTTTTGGGGACAAAGTTATGCTTTGGACAAAAATTTTTATCAAAGGGGAAAAAACCACAAAGGCACAAGGGAAGTTTTGGTTTTTATGCACTGCACATTGCGTCATTAAAGGAAATTCATAATATGAAGTTTCAAATCATTCAAATTTTTTGTGACATAGTTTATGCTCCGGACAAGAAATTCTATCAAAGGGGAATAACTCAAAAAAAAGCAGACGGTAGAGTTATGGTTCTTGCGCACGCACTCCGTATCATTGCAAGGAACATACATATGAAGTTTCAAGTCATTCAAATTATGGTGACAAAGTTATGCTCCGGACAAGAATTCTTCAAAGGGAAATAACCAAAAAGTGCACAAGGGAGAAATGGTCCTTTCGCACGACTTGGGTCATTGCAAGGAACAAAATATGAAGTTTCAAGTCATTCAAACTTATTGTGACAAAATTATGCTCCACAAAAAATTCATCAAAGGCGAATAACTTAAAAAATGCACAAGGTAGATTATGGTTCTTGCGCACTGCACCCGTTCATTGAAAGGAACATACAATAAGTTTCAAGCATTCAAACTTATGGGGACAAAGTTTTGCCCGGACGCAGAAGGGGCCGCCGCCGCCGAAAAAGTAACCCCTATACTTAGTCAGGCTACACAAAAAGATATTAACAAAAACTCCAATAGTGCAAAACGATAAAAAAATTTTTTACATATTACATTTTAGTTTTTAGAAAGCAGTAAAATTGGATTTCGCAGTTTTGTGTGTTCTTGTCTTCACTCGAAAGGCAAAAGTGAAATTACAAAAAAGCCATATTGTCGTTGTGAAAAAATGAAATATGCCCGGCAAAATAACAAAATTTTAAAAGGCGAATGAAAAAAAGTATCGTCTTTGAATGTTTCTTGTAGTACGAAACCTTTTATGTCAGAACCATTTATCTGTCTTATATTGTATCTTGACCCTAATAGGCGAAAGAATGAAAAGATGCCATATTGTCATTATTTCGCCTTTTGCTTTTTGGGTCAAAGACACAACATATGCCTGGCAAAATAACAAAATTTTAATAGGTGAAGGAAAGAAAAGTTTCATCTTTGAATGTTTCATGTCCTGGGTTATAAACATCAGACACCACGATATAGCAGATTTCCTGTTGTAGTGTTTTCGACTAACAAAAAAGTTGAAGGAACAAAATGACAACACTTCTGGTTTTGCCATCCATGGTTATACTTAATCACTGAAGAATCTGCTGACATTAAGAACATAGAGTAAATAATTATATGAAAATGTAATACTGAAAAAATTAGTATGGAAAAGTTCAATTTATATATGATATAAGCAAGTTCTTATGTAAGACATGCTGGAAACTGCTGACTATATGCACAAAGCAGGAAACTGGTGACCCTATATAGGATGAGAATCTGGAGGGAGAAACTCAAAGCATTCAAAGACGAAACATTTTGTCCTTTCGCCTTTAAAAATGTATATTTCGCTTGACATGTTTCGTGTTGTCGTGTCCTTGCCCCGAAAGGCAAAATAAAGACATTGTGGCATTTTTCGTTATTTCGCCTTTCGGGCGAAATGGCAGAAATCAGCCACCACAGTCCCTGATCATATATACAAATAGAAACCGGAGGGCGAAACCATAGTGCTATCTTATTATTTCGACTTTTCCTTTTGATGCGCAAAAACACGACAACACGAAATCTGCTACAGTGTCGTGTCTTCGCCTTTCAGGTTTAGGGTGCGAACACAAGAACACGACAACTAAAGGGCGCCAAAATGAAATGGTTTCTACCTGCAAACATGAAACATTCAAAAGGAAAGTTTTTATTCAATTAGGGTACTTTTTTTTGCTTTGCCTGTTAAAATTTCATTATTTCGCCTGGAATATTTTGTGTTTTCGTGTTTTTTGCACCGAAAGGCAAAAGGTAAAATAACGACATTATGGCATGTTTTGTTATTTCGCCTTTTGCCTTTCGGAATGAAGACACGAACACACGAAATGTCTAAAATAATCCACCATTGAAGAAAGTTCAGTCAAGTATACAAGAAGCACAAGTCGAATACTTTTCTTTATACATCACAATTTGAAGCAAAAGAAAATGTAACCAAAAAAGATCAAATTTTTACCAATATTACATCACCAAATCATGTTTTTTTTTGATTTGGTGCAATTTGGTGCCCAATAAGAATACAATATTATAAACTTACTTCATATCCGTATCCTATCCTAGATCATGTGTATATAAGGATGTGTGTTACTGGTTGGTCAAATCACCTATAAGCATGTTGTCATTAGTATATATAACATGACAATCATTTTATAGAAGAAACCATGCCATATCTATATAATCTTTCTCCATTGAAACTTTAATACTTTGTAAAAATCCGTAACACAGTTGTTTTGATTTGCTTTCATGAGTCACCCGGTACCACATTTTTTCTACACGAACATGATACTCTGTTATTAGACTAGCATCAGTTATTGTTTATTACACTATGCTATCTATGTATCAGTGCAGTATTCGATTAATTCTCATGGTACTTCACTGTCTCTCTCCCTGTCTGTTTCTCTCTTTTTTTTTCTTTTTTTTTAATCTCACACTTAAATTTAGGTTGATTTAAAAGCTTACTTAGCTGATTACCTGTACATCACATGATGATTTTTTTGCCTGTAATGCTAATGTTTCCAACCTATGTAAGACTTATGCAATGTTTATAATTAAAATCCCTTAATATTGAAAATTCTATCTTCCAAGGTGCTATATACGCGTGAATCTAGCCTGTAGTTTATCAACTTTGTTGTTATGATTACGTAAAGTGTCCTCGTTTTCAATACAGTACTGAATGATTTCAATACAACTGACTTTTTAATTTGAAATCCTATTTTTTAAGTATTTTCTACCTAATCAATTGATTACAGCAGTATTATAACTATGCTGTAGTGGTGTATTGTGATTTATATGTTACATCTATGACAGAAGAGAGGAGGGGGGGGGGGGAAGAGAGAGAAAGAGAGAGAGCAGAAACTGACAGCGATTTATCAAGTTTTGAAAATAATATAAGTGATAAGCTCTGTAATTTGTCTTTCCAACAATTAACTCTGATTTATTCTATTCAATACCATGTGTACTGAATTGGTGGCTACAAAAATCCCCCTTGAAGCCTCCAATTCCCCTTTTGAGTGTGCATGGATCGTATCGTGTATATGAACCAAACGTGTAACGTGGCGCATACCGTGTACCGTGCGTTCCGTGTCCGTGCAACGTGCGTTCCGTGTCCCTGTAAAGTGGTTCCGTGTGCCGACTTGCACACAAGCCCCACTGTATATACACATAATAAAGTTATTATATATGAAATTCATAAAATTCGTAAATGATTGTTATGATGCAGATATTTTCTAACGCTGAGATGTATTCAGAAATCAAGTAACCTTACAATCATATACACTTTTAAAAACTTGTGTAGAAAGGTATATGCAAAGGTACACATTTTCTTATTTTTTGGCAAAACTGACTCTAGCATAAAAACATTAATGTTGAGATTTTCATAGCTATATTTTTCATTATGCCCAATTAAATCTATGTGAGAGAGAGAGACAGACAGACAGACAGATAGAGAGGTAAGGATGAGAGCAGAAACTTATAGTGATTTATTCGCTTCAATAACAGTGTACTGCATTGGTGGCTAAGATAAGTCAGTCTGCTTTTATGCAATGTTTTTTAATTAAAATCCCCTTTAAAATTGAAAATTTTTATCTTCCCAAATTTCTATTTTACCGTGAAACTAGCCTGTAGTTTTATCAACCCCTTTTTTGTTTTGATTTCAAAGTGTCCTCGGTTTTTAATACAGTACTGAATGGTTTTCAATAAAAAACTGAAATTTTTTTAAATTTTAAATCCTATTTTTTTTAAATATTTTTTTTTTACCTAATCAATTGATTACAGCAGTATTATAACTATTCTGTAGTGGTGTATTGGATTTATAAAAATTTAAACAAAAGACAGAGAGAGGGAGAGGGGGGGGGGGAAAAAAGAAAGAGAGAAAAAAGAGAAACGACAGCGATTTAAACAGTTTTGAAAATAATAAAAATGATAAGCTCTGTAATTTGTCTTTTTTTAAAAATTAACCTGATTTATTCTATTCAATACCCCTGTGTTAAATGAATTGGTGGCTACAAAAAACCCCCCTTTAAGCCCCAAAATTTTCCCCCTTTTTAGTGGCATGGATCGTATCGTGATATGAACCAAACGTGTAACGTGCCGCATACCGTGTACCGTGCGTTCCG
>CM037781.1:22899904-22933835 GCA_021229015.1 Solen grandis | reverse complement strand
GATACTCTAGACAACATCCCGTGAAAGGTCGTCTCAAGTTGACCTTTAAGTCAAGAATGATATCGAAATTGTTCAACCAGAATGCGCATTTCAAAAGAATTTGAAATTGAAAATCTGAATACCTTAGTGATATCCACACAAAAAAAATCCCGTTCGCAGCCGTTAACTTGCGAATATGCACGCAATTATAATTAAGAATTTTGAAGCCAGCGATTTGATTGGTAATCAAAGGTCAATTTGAGTCGACTTTTAATGCGATGTCATCAGATCCTGCCTAGCGAGCGTTATTTAGAGTATGGTTTTAATAAGACTGACAAATCATTATAACTAATGATAGTTTATATGATGGTGAAGGTCTCGAAACTTACATGAACGTGACGTTTATACCATCAGATACAGCCATGACGTCAGAAAGAACGACGCAGGGCGGTGGTGGTGTCACAACAACCAAAGACCCCGGTAATTTAATCTCAAACCTTTTACCGGCGTATAATGAATAATGAAGTCTTTCCGACCATTCTGATACCATTTTGCTTTGAATTGTAGGAAAAATGAGCAGAGCATATCATCTTAGTTTAAATTTTCTGATTGTGCATGAACGTTTAACAAAAAAGTTATAAGGATACTTAGCTAGCTTGCTGAATTGGGAGCTTTTCAGTTCTTTGCTATGGATAGATTATCATTCACACATGCTTTTCACGCTTCAGTCGTAGCTAACAATTGGTATTTGTTTGAAATAAGCTTTAACAGACAAGGCTGTTTTGTAGAAGAGTTACTTGCAATAATAACGTTTGTGCGAAATTTAGACATTAGGAAACTTGTTTTTTCAATGATAGATTTTTTACAGTATTTATGTTTTCTAAACCAACAACTATGTGAATTTACTCCAATGATATTGTTTATTCCAGTTACCAATGCGGCCTCCATCACGTGCCTACCGACACTCTCCTTGCTGCCAATCTACACGATGCTTCGTCTACTCTGATTGGTTCAGACCATAAGTGATTTCTTCTGAAGCTGATTATATTAGTAGATGAACAAAGTACAACACTGTTCCATCAAATCAATGAAAAGTGTCATAATTTCACTGAAAACGACACATCCGATGCTATTAAGCCATCTTTTTATGTAGATATATTTATTCAGAAAGTACGGAAAGACTTTTACACAGGACCGAATAATACAGAATATAATACGCAATAACGTCGCCGAGCGAAGTGAAAGTCAAAACCTATCTACCGGTGTGTTGACATTTGTTATTCATCAAGTTGCTATAAATTGTCAATGTCATAGGTTGAAAATGCTAATCAGAAAAATCGATGTAGTTTATATGCTTCAAAAGATAAACATTATTAACATATAGGTATTAAAGCGTTGGGTGTATGTATTGGTGTTGATTGAATGTAAATGAAACATGTTAACACGGGAAACCGCTGTCACTTTTAGTAATGTGAACGGGCACATAAATACATGTATGATAACAAGAGTGACTGCAGTTTGGTGTGAAAGTGTCGGGTGCTCAGATTACACAACGTGACAGCAATCGTGTCACTTTGTCTATCTCCGGAGAGAATCGCCGATGACAGCGCACCATTCCCTGAATAGGTGTTACATTGTTACTTGTTTCGTCCTAAAAGAGCATTGGTACTTTTAACAACTTTTAAGCCTGCGATTATATTTCGGAAATATCTGGTTCTTCATCGTCGAATTCTCCCGGCTAATTTATTCCGTTTCACTACATGATGCGGAATAAGCCAGCCGGGAGAATTCGACGATGCTTGTACTTATGAAGGTTGCATATGTAATTATTTTGATATGTTTGGTTGAGGACTGAACGAAAGAAATTGTGGAGTT
The DNA here is from genome assembly GCA_021229015.1 of Solen grandis. NCBI lineage: Eukaryota > Metazoa > Mollusca > Bivalvia > Adapedonta > Solenidae > Solen > Solen grandis. The sequence continues at coordinate 22,931,981 of CM037781.1, read as the reverse complement.
TTTAATGTTGTAGTGCATAGGAAGTGTAAATTAGTTCTTCATGCTGTAAATGTTAGTTTCATTATTAGTGAAATAGAATCTATATATGAAAAATACTGTTCATGTCTATAATATATATTCTCGACTTTTTGTTCTTTCTAACAAAACAATCTGCGAATGAAACTTATTAAATTCAAAATTAAATAAAAAAAAATAAAAGTCATTGTTTTAAATATTGATTGACTGGTCCCGTAATAGCAGTATTAACCCATCTCTTAATTTGTCTGTCTATCCGCCGTCATGATCGACTATCTACTAATATTCTGTATCCTATAAAAGTGTTTTGTATTACACTTAAATTCATAGCTTTAATAGATGAAATTCCTTTAAGCCAAATCTTTCACGAAATTGGGGCATTCGATCACATTTCAAACTGAAGCGGTTTTGTACATATTGGTTGAACACAAAGACGACAAAACTGTCCTATAATTATCGGTCTTTATTAATCTTTCTTCAGGCTAAACAGCAAACAATTTCTATGGCGAGATAAACATCAGACTAAATTTGTAAAGGTTATTAATTTATACAGAGGTTTATCGCATATAACATTTGATATTCACACTGAAGATAACGATTGGCCTTCGCTTACAGACAACAATATACTAACACGAAATGTGCATATATAGTATGGTGGTTGATTCCTGTCATTTTGCGTTCATGTGAAGAAAAGTCGAAAATTCTGCTTCGTTGAACGATATCTGGAAACGAAATTTAGAATTTTCGTCTTGCGCCCCAACAACATTGGATACTGGCTCCATTGATCTCTCTCTCTCTCTCTCTCTCTCTCTTCCTTTCGCTCGCTCTCTCTCTCTCTTCCTTTCGCTCGCTCTCTCTCTCTATCTCTTACCAACCGTCAGGCGATAATGACATAAATCTGCCGCCATAACATAGCTATATTTGGTTTTAAGATCAAATTAAAAGCATGTGCAAACAGGGCACCTGTTTACTTTGAAGACCTCGCCACTCTGAGGGATCGCTAAAAAATGAAGTAATGCGTTACATTGAGGGCTTGGCCCAATCCTTAAACTAGAGCGACAAGAAGTACGGGTTGTCCTCAATAGCGCGTACCTTCATGTTGAACCACGTATACGCCATTTTGTTCCAAGTTGTACCTGTTAAATCCAGGACAAATATTTTAATGAGCCCTGAAAATATTGGTCCTAATAGCGGGATGGTCCTTATAGCGAGGTGGTCCCTGTTGTGAGGAAGACCCAATAGTGAGGTTGTCCCAATAGCGAGGAGGTCCAAATATTGAGATGGTGCCAATGGTGAGGTGGCTCCAATAGTGAAGTAGTCCCATTAGTAAGGTGGTCCCAGTACCAGGGAGGTCCCAATAGTGAGGTGGTCCGAAAAAAAAGGTGATCTTAATAGTGCGATGGTATCAGCAGTGGGATGACCCCCAAAAGGAACCAACACGTGGTTCCAGTGACGAGGTGGTCCTAATAGCGAGGTGGTCTCAAAAGATAGGTGGTCCGAAAATGAGCTGACCCCGAAAGCAACGTGGTATCAGCAGTGAGATGACCCCAATAACGAAGTGGTCCTAATAGCGAGGTGGTCTCAAAAGATAGGTGGTCCGAAAATGAGCTGACCCCGAAAGCAACGTGGTATCAGCAGTGAGATGACCCCAATAACGAAGTGGTCCTAATAGCGAGGTGGTTTCAAAATATAGGTGGTCCGAAAATGAGCTGACCCCGAAAGCAACGTGATATCAGGAGTGAGATAACCCCAGTAACGAAGTGGTCCTAATAGCGAGGTGGTCTCAAAAGATAGGTGGTCCGAAAATGAGCTGACCCCGAAAGCAACGGGTATCAGTATTCTCAGTCATTGGCCTAAAGGTTGCTGGTCCAATACATAGGTTATCTAAATGAGATATTCTTTATTATGTCTATAAGAAGTAGTTTCTCAAGTGTCAGATTATATGGTGTCAAATAAATAGGCCATACTACTCCTATCTCCTATATCTAATGACAAAATTCTTAAAAGATTTAAATTAATCGTACACGGATATTTGCTCAGTGATTTATTTAAAGTGAGAGTTTGACCAAAACCTAGAAAGCATGTAAGAAATGGATCGGTACGATTATTTTAGGTGGTTATCAAATTGTCAATTGATCAAATTTTAAACGAGAATATGCTTACAAAGAAGAAAATATTAACAAAGAGGTATTTATGCATGTATGTTATATGCTTACGGGAATTTTTCATCGATCTCAGGTTAATATCCATACATCAGTCCACACATAATATTACCCATTTATCATAATGTCGTGTCCAGCATATATAACATCATGCTTAGCATATATAACGTCGTGTCCAGCATATATAACATTATGCCCTGCATATAAAACGTCGTTCCCAGCATATAAATGTCGTGTTCAGCATATATAACGTCGCGTCCAGCATATATAACGTCGTGTCCAGCATATATAACGTCGCGTCCAGCATATAAATGTCGCGTCCAGCATATATAACGTCGCGTCCAGCATATATAACGTCGTGTCCAGCATATATAACGTCGCGTCCAGCATATAAATGTCGCGTCCAGAATATATAACGTCGTGTCCAACATACATAGCATCATGCCCAGCATATAAATGTTATGTCCGGCACCATGTGTCCAGCATATAAAACGTCGTTCCCAGTATATAAATTTCGTGTCCAGCATATATAACGTCTTGTCCAGCATATATTATGTCGTTTCCAACGTATATATAGAAGATATTTGTTTGCTTTGGGTGAATATGGAATATATTTCATCGAGAAGTGATAAAATTACAATATTTTCACGAGCGCGTAGAGCGAGTGAAAATATGAAATTTGTATCACTTTGAGATGAGATATATTCCATATTCACTCAAAACAAACTTTTTTTATCTTATGTTGTTTTCTATAGTTTTTGCATTAAACTAGTCAGACATTACCAAAAGATTGCACCAAATCACGTTCGAATTATTTGACGTAACCGTGACGTCATGGAAATCTTTATCCGTTTCACGTTCTACTTTGCTATATATTTCAATGTACAGAACGGGAACAAAAATTCTATATCACTCACTCACAGTTTTAACAGTTAGATATGAATATGATATATTTCAGTATCAAAATAATTATATGACGTAGTGGTATCAAAATATAAATGTTGTTACCAGCATTTAAAACAATTAAAATATTTTTCAGATTTTAATAACATATGGATACTAGAGTAGCCGTGACAAAATAAAAAAAAAGATGTCACACAAGAACTTTAAAAGTAACTTATATTCTTAGAAAATTAGAAATCCGTGTCAATTTCCTTGCATTTTGTTGTCCCTAAATAAGCAAGAGCGTGGATGAACATGTAATTGAATGAGAGGCACATTTGATTAAGTCTATGACTATACGACTTTACTGAAACTCCCCACTACGAGAGATCGGTGATTTGATTCACTGACACGTGTGCCTGTATTGCAGGAATTAAAAGAATAACACTACCCTAAGGGGTTGCTTTATTTGAGATTTGTTTGGGCGGCCAACAGACCGTGCATTGTTTTGTAGGTGTATCTTTCAAAGTAATGACCAAGTTATTTATAATTTATATCATATGTCATAGAGCACCTCGGTGTAAAGCAATTTGCATGGCTTAACGCTCATGGGGATATTCTATACCCGTACATTGGTTATCTAGTACTCAATATCAAGTCTGAATGAATAGGCCGTTGGCACTTTCCATTTGAAAAGTTAACCAATCTATAATTTAGACATTCCATAACTGAAATGTAATTAATGGCTAATTAGTTATCTATTTCATCTTCATTCGGGTTTTTTATTGTTGTTGTTGATGTTGTTTTCATGTTTGTTTGTTTTTACACGTTGCAGTGCCACGTCTTAATTTGTCATTTAGTATCTATATTTCTAATTCCTAAATATCTTTCTTTAATTAACTGATTTTTAATATTAAATTACTCACTTTCTTTTGATCGGAATAAGAATCAACATACAGGAAACAGGGCGATATTTTGTAATCCATTAACCTATACTTCTCTAGAGCTTACTTTTCGCTTATCCATACAAGTGAAATATTTCATTACAAAAACATTCTATGAATCAATTCAACCAAAGGAAACTAATTGAATGATTGTGACCCGTAAATTAACAATGTGTTTCCGCTCTATACACCGTATAATCTATGTACGACCTTTTCTTCAATCAAATACAAAACGATACAACTGTGTTTTTCTACACTGATTTGATAACCCAACTACCGTAATACAGCACCACTGTTGACCACATTGTAGCCATTAAAATCAAAATTCTATCAATATTTCTCCTCGGACAATACTTTACCGCCGGTCCATAATAACAGTACAGGCGCTTTTGGGTTTGCTTATGGACTTTCTCAATTGGAAATCCTATTTCATTCAAGATCAATGTTTGCTTAGCTAGGTAAATACATTGGGCGTTCAGGACGAGTATTTTATCGATTTCTCCTGTCACTGGTTGAGATCAGTATGTGACACACTTGAAGTATTTTCTCCCTAACCTAAATCTTCCATACAACGGTATACCGCCTCTGCACATCTTGTAAGTGTCGGACTTCTTTTGGGGCTTCTCTCCGGACACATGGGAGACAGGTAATTCTAATTACGTTTTATTGCTATTGGGAGTGTAAACAATGTAACATAATTTGATACCCTTGAACTTTCTTGAGTGTCCCTTGCACAAGGACAGTCAGATTTAGGTACACTATTAAATATGTGTGTATGAGAAAATGGCGTTTACTTCTCCAATATTCTTGAACGTTTGATAATCTAAGAATAAATATGATATCTAAAATATTTGCATTAAATAGTTTGCCAATGCATCCTAGTTTTATTTTTATGAAGGAAGCCTTTAGTTTTCTTTTTCTTTGAATATTTTGGAAACTTTATCTTTATCTATCACTCAGATTCAGAAAACATTCTGTATATTATGGGGTAGACAAGAATATGAGTCCATCTAAGTATTTATAGATTAGTTTCTTGTAAAACATTTCTTTTCTTTTAAAGTGTTAGGACTTGGTAACATTTTCGAAATTCGTGTTCACTTTCTCCTGAATTGTGTTTATTTTTATTCATGTGGGATTCTCATAGGACTTTATTGGGTAAGTTACATATGATGCCAAACTTCGTTAATCCTGGTCTTTTGTCCAAATCACTGCCGTAAATCTTAATATGTTGATAGGCATATGTGTTTATTTTGAGATTTACGTGATATTAGTATGTAATTGATAGTTGGTGACAATTCTAGTAGTTGCTCAAATAATTATTGTAAAATTACTCATTATTATTGATAATTGAAGTAGTTTGCAACAGCCGAAAATGTATATTTAAAAATGTGTACGCAGAATTTATACAGATCCTGACGAACCGGAAGTTCAGTAGTACTTAGTGTTTGGGGCTTACACCATGCTTTCTCTCTGGAACAATAAAAGTACTGGTCCAACCCAGGAACAGTCGAGAGGTATTAGTTTAAGTTGTAATAACATCCAGATCGATATGGAATAAATAAGTTTTAACTTAATCAATTTAGTGTTTTCATATATGATTATTTTCAGTCAAAGCAAATCTTCATTTAAACGTAGAGACTTTTCATCTATCCAATTCTAAAAAGAATTTGACAGGTGATATGTCTATTACATATTCTACAGATGGCATTTTCATTTACTTCTTAATAAGGGTTTTCTCAAGATTTAACATAGTGGACCCAAACTCATTACATTAAAGCTAACTTTAAATATTCCAATCCGCCAGGCGAATGTTATATATATGTACACATATATATAACACTTTTATCACTTCCATCGTCCATGGTATGTCATGTAAAAATATGGCGGTCTCCATTGTTTTCACAAGGGCATCTTCCGACAGAAGTTCAGAAGAGCACTCCTCTGCCGTACGATATCTCTTATCTGTCAGGACCCCACCAAGATCAATAAAAATAAAAGTGATTTATTACTTTATACTAGCTCGTAAAACTAAAGTAAAATTTTGGACAGACACTGTTGATCAAGTATTTATACTTTACAGATAACGTTGTCCCGCCTGGGTATTCTAACTACGCAGGCATTGCACATAAAATGGGAACTCCCGACGTACTGCAAGCGACATCCATGGTAACAGAGGATTTCATGATCTGTTCCTTGTGCCACGATATTTACACCAACCCCAAACTACTCAGGTGTCTGCATACCTTCTGCCTCCACTGCATCACTAATCATATCACGAAAGATTCTGAAGAATCTGGTCAGTTTTCTTGCCCAACATGCGCCACGCGTATAGACCTGCCAACGGCAACTACGACCGACGAACAAGTAGCATCTTGTCTGCAAGATGATCATTTTATTGCAAATCTCGTTGAACTGAAGTCTGCAATTAAAGAAGACAAGAGCTGTGACGTTTGTAGTAGACGAGGCGAGACAACGGAAGCTGCGCAGTGGTGCAATGATTGTCACGACGCGATGTGTACTTCCTGTTTACAAATTCATTCCCATGTCAAGGTTACCTCCGGTCACTCGGTGACGTCACTAGCAGAAATGCGTCAAATGCCATTAGAAACGTTCATGAAGAAAAGGACTAAAGTGATGTGTACAATCCACGGCGAACTGATTTCACTGTACTGTGTGGATTGCGAAGAACCACTCTGTGCCCATTGTCTGGCTGTAGCCCATAGAAGATGTGACAATGTCATTACTCTCTCCGATGCCGTTCTGTCTCATTCAAACATCGAGGTCATCAAATCCAAACTTGATATGGTCCGTGAATCCATGGACGTCACAGATCAACTAGAAAACCTGGTATCGTCCTTCAATGAATCAGTCAAAACCACAAAACATGAGATAACATACCTCTGTGATTCCCTTTGCCAACAAATTAGAGAAAAGGAGCAACATTTGTTGAAAATGCTTAGTGATAAAGAAAATGAAGCGAGGTCTATATTAAATGAACGTGTTGAGCCAAGAAAGAAACAAACGCATTTGTTAAAATCTGCCACGCAGCGCATGAAATGTCTGATGAGATATGGAACTGATATAGAAGTTGTTATTGCTTTTAATCAGATTAGAAGGAGCGTTGACGATTTTAATAAGTTTCTATCGGATTTTAGTTGGAAAACACATCAAGTGAAGGTTGAATTTGTCCCTAGTGATCTTGCCCTTTCCTACGCAGAAGAAATGATTCCCCTAGGTGGTATTAAAGTTACTGCCCATCCTGAACAGGAACCGTCACTCTGGGGCGTCACGTGCACATCTGTGGACGATATCATTGTTACTGATTGTAAGAACAAAAGAATACAGAAGTTCAGCAGGAATGGAAACCTAGTAGACCATGTGCAACTTGACGACGAACCGCGTGACATCACAACATGTGGCGACAATGACGATGTCGCCGTACCACTGCTTGGAAGACTTATTGTCTTCATGGCAACCCGGAAATCGTTGTCAATAATACGTCGTTCCAAGACGGAAAGGCAGTACGATGGAATAGCTTATTCAAAATCGGCCAGATACCTAATTGCGACCTCTCTGAAGGAACAATGCGTTGACACTCTGCATCTTGATGGAGAAGTTCTTCGGTCTATCAAATTTACGACAGGGGGAGACCCCTTGTTTAAACAACCGCGATATGTCACCGCGTCGATCAAGGGGACCTTTGTTGTGTCTGACATTGGAAATAACACCTTGCAATCTTTCGACGAAAACGGGCACCCACTGTTCAAGTACTGCAGTGAAGAAGATTTAAAATTTCCTCAGGGGGTATGTGTTGACAAGGTGGGGAACGTTTTTGTGGCGGACTTTGCCACCGACAGTATTCAACTGCTGACGAGCCAGGGGGCGTTCCAAAGGTACGCCCTGGCAAAGGACTCGGGCATCGAGCGGCCATGTGCAGTTGTCCTTAGCACCACCAACAAGTTAACCATAGTACAGAGTGATGGGATGGTAAAGGTTTTCACATACTGCTGAAATTTCTCTAGAATCGAACTTTCCTTCGCCTCATATATATTTATAGTATTTATGACCCAGATGTAATATGCCCGTCCATATATAACTGCACGTGTTAGCGTGTCACGTTTAAACTAATGAAATGTTAAACACACTAACTTGCTCATTTATCTTCCTTTTTATTACATTCTCATTTGGATGTTAATTTATATGCAAGATAGCACGGTTCAATAAAATAAAAAGATCCATAGACAATCTCAAAAATGTTATAAAAAAAAAAACGATTTTCTAGCTGTGGATGGATATCTTAAGAAATTTGAAAGTAACTATAATATATGCATGACATTACTAAAGCTTAGACATACATATGAGACAAAAGCTCAGCTTCGCATGGCTATTTTTAAGAACACCTAATCCAAAACCTAGTTAAGCTCAAACAATATATGTTCTAAAGACAGATGGTTTGTAAAAGGTTTCCATTAAGATAACACGGTGCGTTAAACGTATTCTCTTTAGATGTTAATAAATAATTGATTTAGTTGAAAGCCTGTGTAGTTTTTATGAAGAACAAATTACAGACAGATGCTTTTCACATTCTTATGTCCTTCGATATGTCTATAAATTGTTACTTTGTCTGATATTTATCGATATCTGACTTTTCTTAACGTGCTTTATACAAAATTTCATAACCCCGTCGAGTTAAAAGATGGGGAAATTAACAGTTTGTAAAGGCATACAAGTTGTCCACACAATTAACTATAGTTCTAAATAAATACCTCTGTAGACAACATTTATCACTCACATTAGTTCTTATTTCACGCACGTTCTCCGTAATTGCCTTTATCGTCGTACAATTGGCCATGACACATTAAGTTCTATTATACCCATGGAATGTACAGGCGGTTTTGAATATTGAAAGAGATTATTTTTTGCATTCTCGTTAATCTTCAGTCTTTATCAATTCGGTAAATTATGTTTATATTGAGAATGGGAATAAAATAGGAATCGCCTATGTTTATTAAGTGTCACTGATTATCAAATACCGGGTACACATGCTTGGTTTTTTTTTCTAATCTTATTATTTTGCTTGTTCATTTATAACCCAGATAAAATACATGTACTACCATTGTTATTTCACCACGTGAAGTATAATTATCTTACAACCTGCAAGTGTGCAATTTCTTTTATAGATATATTTTCTGATGTAACTCTTATTCCATAGTCTTACTGATTTTAAATGGCACCAAAACATCGTTTCGGTTCACAGGCGTTTCATATATAAAATACATAAGATAAGATAGTTTTTTATTATTGTGACTTGAGTACATGTACACATATAATAATGTGATTCATGTACAAAAGAAATACACCCGGCCCAACGGGCCTATAAGTCACCTTATACAATATAAATTAACATTTATGGTGCAAAATACATGTATATAAATTATGTATCTGATTTAAACTCAATATTTTTGTTTGTTATTTGTGAATTTATATTCTAAAGTTCAAGAATATTCAGTTTCTTTCTTTTTGTATAGTTTTGAGGCATGATCAATCTTGCTTACCCACACGATAAAACTGGCGCACATGGGTCTGATTCAAATGTCCTGACAAGAATCGAACCAACGACCACTGCGCACAGTAATGCATAGTAAGTCATTAATTAGACCATCCAGTCTCATTTCATATATATCATATACAAGTATATGATCATTGGAGGTAGGACTCTAGCAGACAGTAGTACATTATCAATTGGTCAACACCTCGATGACAAAATTACCCGAGGTACTCCGATTGTAGTATGTATTTAGTGTATGTTTTAACAACACGTCAGTATTTCAAATATTGTTCACCTTTTTATCTTGTTTTCTTTATATGTTATTTACTGTCAATATTATCCATGTATTGCATAAAATAAATATCAGGAAAATATTTTAAGATATATGTGTTCATTATTTATACCATCATGTGATAAATATGGAACTCGATATTTCATTAAACTGGTACTTCTTTATATTTTGAAAATTGCAATATTGGAGAACTTTCAAGTAGTAGGATCCTAATGCGCTACCTCCCTTTGAAGATTTTTCACAAACAAGATAGAATCACTGCCAACGGTTGTGGGCTCGAATCGCAGTAGGCTCCTGTTTTTCTCTTTGACCGTTATTAATCAGATCAGATTTGTGGAGAAAAAAATATTCATTTCATTTTCATAATTTGTATAGGTATGTATTTGATGAATAATGATAAGTTTGATAACAAATATGGTACATTTACCTGGAAAATTTTGTTTAAAGCTTGCATGCATATTACCCTCTAGACATAAAACACAAACATATGGTTTATTTTTTCTGTTTAAGGATCCCCTTACCTTAATTTTATTCATATACACACTGAGAGGACAATACGAACGCAGTACTGCCCTTATAAAATGACGATATTCAAACTGAAACATACAAGCCTGTATATGCATAGCTTGTCTATAGACCGTAAATCACCTTACATGTACAAGGAAGATACCTAACTGAATATGAAATATAAGAAAGAAAAAGTGCACACAGTTTTAACAAAAACGGAATATATCAATAAACTGGATTATAAATAACATGCAAAAGTTCAAAGGCATATTTTCCGTTAACATCGTAATAAAAATGTCATATTATATCTTTGTTCATTTGGGTTTTCATCAAATTCTATGCAAATCTACAATCTTACATGGTACAAATAAAACATCGATACGTGTGTGTGTGTTGATCGTACCTCGTGTTTTTTTCAGTGTTTGGTCAGGTCAACTTTCAAAACTAAAATTCATATAGATGTTTACCTCGGAACTACGAAAACCTTCGTACACACCGTACTTGAGGTATAAGTAACAATTGGATAGTAAACAGATTTCATGCTTGAATATGTACGTGTGAGCAAATATAAGTCATATAGGATTACAAAAGAAAGCAATAAAATCATTGAACACTCACAACGTTAAAAACTATTCCATCAGTTCATTGCATAACTTATATTAGATGATGACATTGTTGTTGTTGTTTGTATGTTGCTGTTGTTGTTGTTGTTGTTGTTTTCAAGTTCATCCTCGGATGGCTGCTACAGCCAAAACGGTCAAACATATAAAAGTAAAACTAAATGCAAACGAAAATCCTAGGAAATCTATAGCTTCAATAATGTCATCCCATGTACATTCTTCTTCATTTGTGTGACATGATCCTGATTGTATCCCCGTATGTCGCTGTTCTTTATCTGTATTTGGATCTAAAGTAGAGTTAATCTGCTCATTAGTTTGAACATTTGTTTCATCAACTACGTCAATGCGGCTCTTGCAATACTTTGAACAGCTTTTGCATCGCAATAACTTACATACTTTATACAAGTTGTAAAAGGTGAAATTTATTGGATGTGTTTCCGTGTTTCGTTGTGAAATCCGCAACTCAAACAGGCAAACCAACACAATCAAAGTACTGAGACAACTGACCAGTGTGAGATAAACACCAAACAATGAGACAACGTCCGAGTTCTGGGGTAGCTCTGATGCTATGATCGTAAAGAAAACCGCAAGGGACAAATATACTGTCATCGCATACGATGCCCTCTCGCCCGATGAAACCGGGAGTAGAAATGTTGCGGTATTGAGAAAGGAGAGCATCAGAACTGGAATGATCACGTTTAAAATGTAGAACAGGGGCTTTCTTTTCAAAGTAAGGTAAAAGATAACTGCTGTTTCGAATTCAAACAACTCCTCGGCATCGGTTGATACAAGCTCCCATGCTGAGTTTGCCTCAAACGAAGACAGTTGTATTTTATTGGATCCTAAACGAAGAATAACTTCATCCATTCTATAGCTCCACGCAACGAATTTCAGTTGACATCTTTGGGAGTCAAAGGGAAAGTACCTGATATCGACTTCACATTTCGATTTAAGTACCTGAATAAAAAGACATTTTGAGTTGATAAATGATTAAGATTAAGGATTACTAAATATGGTATTGAAAAAAAAATCTGGGATTTCGGCAACCCATTATTATATACAGAGGAGTATGACTATTTCTAAATAATCCAACATAACCAGAAACGTCATGTTCTTAACTGATTTCATGACGTATCTGATATGACAGATACATGACGTAATGACCTTATTCCGGACCGGCAAGAGCCGGCACGGTTCCTGATACGGTTTTTAGATACTGAAAAGTGTTGTGCGCTTCGCCGTGCCTGTCTTTATGATGTTATTTTGTAAAGGAAAATATATATGTATATATATGTTTCTCGCTTTTCCTTGAGATTGTCTTTGATAATTATTGACAGATGTCTTTATGTTTTCTGATATTTAAAATTTAGTTTTCACGTTTTAGGTTTTATCTGCGGAGTGTTTTATTGTAGTTAAACAAAATCAAGTATACACGTACTTGCTGTATTCGTACATAAACTTTTCCTGCAAACAACAACAACATTTGGGCATGGGAACGAGTTGTGAAACAGATTACACCATGTAATGATTTAAACCTTTTCTATTATCAGTTACCTACTAGAAAAGTAAAATCTTTGAATTAGTCCTGTTGTAATTATGCTGAAATCACCTTCACCAGCCTGGACGAAAACTATTATCACAGGAGTTTGAAATTCTATCAATAAATAAGTATAGTATAGTAAAAGATAAGTCCCGTATGTAATAAAAAAAAACACAAGGAATGCAATGCCTTTTCGCTACCCAACGCACGTTTGGTTTGAATTACACGATCGGAATAATATATGGTAGCAATTTAGTGAGCATACTCGATAAAGAATACTAAAATGCACCCAAAACAACCGATGGTATTTTAAATCACAACATTATACAATAATAAATTAACAATTTTCGCTGATTTTCCCGAGTTGAGAGTTTGTCGTCGGAGCCATTCGCTGACGTCACAAAATTACAGCTTCGGGGGTAAATGTTTAAATATTTTATCTTGTGATAAAATGTTTTATTTTGTGACAAAACTGATTTTTCTATTGCAATAGGTTTTTAATAAATTTACAGCTTTGTTGATTTGAAACATATTACTATTCTAATATTTAAATATTTAAACAAAATATAATCATGACTTGGGAAAACCCATCAGGGGACGTTACTCTTACTTACCCCTGAGCTGTAATTGTGTGACGTCAGCGAATGGCTCCGACGACAAACTATCTGATCAGGAAAATGGACAAAAACTGTTAATTTATTCCTGTAGAATGGTATTCCGATCGTGTTATTCAACCAAATGTGGGTTGGTTAGCGAAAAGGCGTTGCACTCCTTGTGGGTTTTTTATTACACACGGGGCTTATCTTTTACTATACTATACTTATTTATGGGTAGAATTTCAAACTCCTGTCCTATTAGGTGCAAACGTCAGTTATAGGGACCTCCTCAAAATGTGGTCGTTTAATATGCTGGTTCCCAGTGTATGACTGTGTTAAGTGAAGAAGCAAGTACCCGTAGAGCAGCAAAATGGAGAGTCGCGCCAACAAAAGTAGTCCTTCGACTCGATTCTTTGACGCTTGCGTCAAAGGTTTTCTTGTATGTATCTGACATAAATGATAAATATATGACATCTACATGGCCTATCTATAGTCTCAGGTGGTAGTAACTTCGTGAGAAACAGTTTATCAAGAGGATCACTTAAGAGTTGTGCATCCTTTTAACGTAATGCAGCCCTGGGTTGTCTAAACAAAACAGGGGCTCCTTTGAAAGGAAACCAAAGTAAACTTATGCGTGGCAGCATACGGGTATGTTCAATGAAATACTAGTAAGAATGGTCGCGCCAAAACAATTACGGTCAAGGTCGAGATATTTGATTTTAATTTTAAAATAAAAACATATACATATATACGATTAAAGGTTATTACATGTATTACGAACGACAAATAAACAATGCATGGTCTCAAACGATTATAAAGTAAGATATGAGGCCTTAACAAGAAATGCTTGGACTTTCTAAATATCTCTTTAATGTTACCGTTAATGATAGTGATTATTATCAATGTTAAGATTCATGTATTCTGAACAAATGCTTGAATTCTAAATGCGAAACGTAACAAATAACGTATTTGTGATATTAGTAGTTTGTAACATATTGAAAGTTTTAACATAATCATTCTACCTTCCATAAGCAGAAAATGTGTAGACTATGTAGATATCATATTAACAAGATAATTTCAAATATTTAAAAAAAAGTAAAATCATATTACTCTAAAGTGTTTTAATGCATCGATTTTATTCAGAAAACAAAGCAAGGATTTAAGGAAAAATTAAGATATTACCATGTCGAATCATACTGCTGTAAGCTTTATTGTCGACTCACCTGGAATGGTAACCAACTCAGTAACCCATCACTATCAACCCATATGTTTTGGTAGGTGGACCCAAGTCCTTTAAATGCATCATAAGAGTTCCTCAACGACACGTCGGGCTTCCATACATCATTTTGGGGCTAAACGAAAGTGTATACACATACAATGTACGTTATTTCTTACATACATCGAGATAACAAAATCATAGAGATTTTGAAAGTCCTGTAGGGATGTTTTCTTCTGATTTGCGCCACCAGGTTTGCGTATCCTCATCTAAAGGTTTTGAACACCTAAAGGTGACGTATTGACCAACTATTTTTGTTTCGAAATACCGCCATTTTATAATCAACATGCCTTCACGGAAACAAGTTTAAAATTCCCCAAATGTTCATATTTGCAGTGATAAGGAATTTGAAATATTTGAGCCGAGGAAACCATCAATTTGAAATGTTACGTGAAACATGAGCAGGCGTGGCGGCCTTAACTGATCTTATGACTATACTCTTTCTCAACCAACGATTCTACTGTATATCTTCACAGCGTCGGTCTTATTGACACGGTTATAGTAGACACTTTGGTCACCAAGATCAGTAAATTCGACTGGGTATGTCAGCTCTAATACTTGCAGCTCAATGCCCAGAAACCAATGCTCGACTAATAAAATACAATGTAAAATATACAGAGATCCTATACGTTTATAGTCCTTCAAAACGACATTTGACATATCTGTCTGTATGCAATATAAGAAAGACACGCCGTTTTGTTATTTTACGATAACAATAATTATGTTGCACATGTACTTTTTGTATCAATCATACAGATCTAACATTTAAAGATATATGCCTGACTTTGTGTCCGTTTTCCGCTATAGAGTCTATACATTGTGGACATGTTTGTCCTATCTTGACCACTTAATATTCTGCTAAAACAATGGAATGACTGAAGATCTTCAGCTATATCCAAAAAATTAACGAACCCGTTCCTTGAAACTTACCAGGATCAATCTATCGAGCCCGTTAAATGTTTCATTGTCCCACATAAGGAAGGCGTCCGTCCAGTCAAGAGCGAGAAAACCTGCTATGGTCATACTTTCACGTTGATCATCGAAATCAATGATTGCTGGAATAGACATTCGAAATCAATGATTGCTGGAACAGACATTGATACTGTTCATATCTAAAGCGCCGATGTGACACGCACCCTATTTACACGACTACATCCTTTTTAGGAAGTAAATGTACTTGGAATAAAGGAGATAAGTATACAATGCAACAGTACCCACCGATCATAAAGCTTGGAGAATTTTCGATGGATGAACATTTTCCTTCATGACTGAAGCTCATTTTGGTATGTAGGTGAACTAATGTGCCTTACTGCCCATTCTAAACTTCACACACCTTCCTCCGTTTGTTTTGTTTTTTAAAATAGGAATTTAATTCGTTGTTTTACTGAGGTTTGACAAATCTTTACAGAGGTATGGCATCGTTTTACTGAAATAAAACCCTTTATACAAAGGTATGGCCCATTGTTTAACAGAGGTTTGAACCATTATTCACTGAGGAGGTATGACCTATTGTTTTACAGAACTATGAATATTGAACAGAGATATGGCCCATATATTCTACATAGGTCTGACACTTGCATTGCGAACATTTCTTTACAATTAATGGAGGTTTTCTATATTTAAGATACAGAGTTGGTTTTGGTTGATAAGTTATCATGATGAGTTAAATCTCGAGTTTCCATTGCTTCTGGAATATCTAGTGCATTACTTCAAACTCCACACAGTGATCTCCCTTGCAAGCAAAAAAAATCACAAATGTCACGTGATGGTAAACTAACAAAGTGGCGTCTCCGTCTGCTGTCACAACAACAAAAATATTTTTTAATTGATTTATTTTTTTACCTCGAGGCGATATTTCATGTTTATTAAAGAAAACATACTTAGGGAAATGACACTCAGAGTAAAAATAAAACAAGAGGGCCAAGATGGCCCTGCGTCGCTCACCTGAATGAGATTGCTGTGTTAGGCATGATGACAAAAATGTGGCATCTAAATTGTTTTTCTAACATTTGACTTAAGTGACCTAGATTTTGATCCTACCTGACTTTGCACTCATCTGGGAATTCATGCAGTCATCATTCTTATCAAGTGTAATGAAGACTGGTACAAAAATGAAGGCACCTCGAGTGTTCACAAGATTTTTCTAAAATTTACCCTGGTGACCTACTTTTTGACCCCATGTGGCCCATGTTTTAATTAATCCGAGATTTGATATACACAAACATTCTGACCAAGTTACATAAAGGTTAGGATGAAACTGTGGCCTAGTGTTCACAAGTTTTTAATTTCCGGCCAGTTTTTGAACCCGTGACCCAATTCAAAAAAACCAAACACTCTGGCCAATTTTCATGAAGACTGGGCCAAAACCCTGGCCTCCAGAGTGTTCACAGGGATTTTCTAAGATTGGACCTGGTGACCTAGTTTTTGACCCAACATGATCCAATTTCGACCTCATCCGATATATCCTGTAGACAAACATCCTGACCAAGTTTCATGAAAATTGAGCCAAAACTGTGGCCTTTAGAGTGTTCACAAGCAATTGTTGACGACGGACGACGCACGACGGACAAAAAGCGGTCACAAAAGCTCACCCTGAGCACAAGTGCTCAGGTGAGCTAAAAAAATGGAAAAAAGAAAAAATAGCTAAATTCTGTTAATTTTTACTTGTGGTGGCAGTGGTTATCTACAACTGTAAGGGGAGGTAACTACTGCGGCGGAGTTTGGCATTACCTCAATTAAAGATTATCCACAACTGGGTTTTGAAACCGAGGGCTGTGGGTTCCCAGAATGGTCAACATTTTCTTTCTATTTTTAAAAAAATATTTCTGTATCACTCATTTCAGATTAAGAAAGGAAAAAGTGTTTAGTTTTATTTTATAATTTGTTTACCTATTTATGTATTTTAGGTTCGTTTACCGAAATAATATTTTAGGTATTTTAGTAATATATTTGTGCAATCTATAGACCAGTTCAGATAAGTTTTCTGCGCAAAGTTGGCCAAATTGTTCAAAATCAAATATATCATAAATTAAGTGACAGCTGGAAAAACTAATTAAAACTTTACCATTGGTTGTGTTATATATTATACTTTCGGTATATTATATTTTTGTGATTCTTAATGTCATACATTAGGTTCACAAAACCGTAATGGTGATTTTCTTGACTTTTTTTTTCCTTCATTCTTGGTGATACTAAGATGAATTTGGTATACCGGCTTATGATGGCGACAAACAGTCCGAGTAATCCCCCTATGTATTCGCCTTTGTGAATCTAATGTGTTTTCCAATGTGTCCCTCTTTATGAGATTCCTATGTGTGTTTCCTTTGTGACCCCCTTTGTTTTCTTTAAGAGAATCATGCGATTCTCTATGTTCCAATATGCGTTTCCATGTGCGATTCTATGTAGTCTACACTGCTATGATTATGTGTTTCCTTTGTGTCTCCCTCCTATGTTACCACAAGTGTGTTCCCATATTTGAATCGTATGTGGTCCCTTTGTGTCCCCTTTGTGATCTCCTATACGTTCAGCTATGTCATTATTATGTGTTACCCTATGTAAGCCCCTATGCGATTTCTATATGCTTCCCTATGTGATCGCCTTTATGATTCCCTTATATGATTCCATTTGTATTTCCCTGTGTTTCCCTACGCATAATTTGAAAGAACCATTACCTTTGAACTGAAATGCTCCTAAATGAATTGCAGACGGAGGCATTCGTGACTTACCAACACGTCTAGAGGTCATCCTTTTTAATTCAGGACTTCAACGCAAGGGACGTCATAAGTCATTAAATGTGGGTTAAATAACGACATAACAAAGCGTTTAAATGTTGTTATCTGATATGTTTGATCAGTATTTGATTGTTTGTCAATTTTCAAATCAGGAACTACTTAGGGAAAACAAAAATTAAAAGTAGAACAGACCTGTCAAGAAGAATTCTACGTCTACAGGTAATGTTTCCGTCTGGTTCACAATTGGTCGGACAAGTTTATTGTAACCATTGGTAACAAACAATTCTTTAAGCAAGTTCTTCACATCGTCTGCTGATTCTGTGCCGACTGATGGTAGAAACAGGAGTACCAGCAACAGCAGAACATTCATTTTGTCAAACTGTATACAGGACATCGTGCAGCAAGTCGTGTATTGACAATAGACAGCTAATCTGTAAGATACATGGTCAAAACAAGGAATGTCCGGTTACATTCACTTATTTCTCGTAAACATCAACCCATATATCCCTTTGTCACTTATACCTTTCTAGCATCAATCGATGCATTCCTTTGTTACTCATACATTCACTTTGGTCGTACTTACATCAACCGATATACCCCTTTGTCATTTAGTTACATTTATTTAGGTCTCACAGCGACCGATGTATTCCTTTGTCACTCAGTTACATTCACTTATATATCTTCTACAGCATCCAATGTATTCCTTGTGTCACTTAGTCACTTAGTTTTATACAAGAAGTTCTCATTCATATCAACCGATCTATGCCTTTGTAACTTAGAACATACACTAAATTCTAAATATATATTTACCACCCAGTTAAGATGTTTTACACTAAATAAGTTCGAATGAGTAGCGAAGAGAATAAAATCTGATCAGCCTTGATGACTAAACTGAAAGCTGATCTGGTTTTATACTGGTTATTTGGTTTTCAGAAAGCTACAAAGTGATAAAACTAACTTCATATACGTATAACCACTACTCATCTGGAAAAAAAGTCCGGTTCTATCCAAGCTGCCATGTCCAGCGACAAGAAGCCCTATGACAAATTCACCGAATAGTGCTTCCGCAACAACGCCAATTCATCAATTGTTTTTTATCGGTCTTTTTTGTGATTTTTTCCTATTGTAAATTATTCCGCGTAAATTGTTAATGGATGTTTCTTTTTATGTTTTATAGTAATTATTGATTTTTCGTTTAGACTCATTTTGGGCTATAGAATATATTAGCAAACATAACTCATACTGAATAGTTTTGTATTCTCTACCATTATCTCTCGATATCTGCATTATGGTATAGTGGATCATGTTCGTGTTTTCACACTCAGTTTACCCTGTTATGTCCTTTATATTGAGATATAAGAGAAATGTATACATCTGCTTATTTTAAAAATTATCTTACAACGATAAAATTCTATAATCTAATAGCAGACAAAAACAAAATTGTAATTCGAAAACTTGCTATGATTTTATACTATGCATTTGAAAAAAGGAAACTCTTTTAAACAGGAATTTATTAAAGAAAACAAGTGGGAATTGAGAATTATGCATTTTTTGACATTTCATCGGCGATTGTATTTTTGAAATATAACCTACTGCTGCTATAACATGTGTTTCATGTTATATAAATTGTAAAAGTGTTCACAGAAAAGATACAATACTAAGTAGGACTCTTCTTTTTGTATTTCTTTTAACTTTATTTTATTTTACACAACTAAGGCATTTTTTTTTGCATTTCGACCAGTTGTTACGACGGTCATGTACATCTCAGGAAACCTCACCCTTTCTAAAAACATCGAGGTAATGTGGTAAGTAGAAGTTCGACAATATGAGTCGTCTCAAGACATTGAGACATCACATAACTTTATCGGTGATGCATACTTGGCGCATAACACATGTTCAAAACATCCGAAGATATTGTCTTTTAGAGACAGATAAAGTGCAGCCACACTGAGTATCATGCCAAAGACATGTGGCATAATACCACACCAAGTCACATTATCCTGAGACCGGGCCAACCAGTCCAGGTACTATTCTAATATGCTGAGAGCCAAGCTATAGAGCTATACCAGAACCATTTGTTACGACTATGGTATGTTGCGATTCCACGACATCTGTTTCCAGAGCCGACGCTCTAATCATTTGGCCACCGGACCGATACTCATAACGTTTCTTCCAAGTTACTTTTAATGGTTTCAATGATAGGTGCTTTTCTAGATACTCATTTGTTATCCTCAATATAATTAAAACCTCATCCTTAGGTACATGCATTTGTATAAAGTACAACAATAACTTCAAATCATAAAGATGCGTTGGATATTTTTCAGTTTACGAACACGATTTCCGCTGTTCGGTGCAATAGGTATTTACATGAAAAAGATTGAATGCCATTGTTACCGGGGTTTTCTGAATAAAACAATTGCCGGGTTGCAGATTCAATTATTGTCTTTATTTTCAATATAAAAAAAAATAAATTGGACGGGTGCTTCAATAATCTGAATGTTTTATAACGAAACTTCTTTTGTAAATTACAATGCTGTCGCCTCTACAGAATCCAAACCCAGAGATTCTGGCTTTTTCCATCGTCATTTACACATATGGCTGCTGTTTATGATATCTTGACTGACTTAAACGGGCACCCTCTGTTCAAGTACTGTAGTGAAATTTCATCAGGGTGAGGGGGCATGTGTTGATAAGGCGGGAAATGTTTTTGTGGCAAAATTCGCAACCGACAATATTTAAACTGCTTACAAGCCAGGTGGAGGGGGGTTCAAAAGGTACATTCTTGCGAAGGACTCGAAAATTGCGGCCGTGTGAAGTTTGCCTCAACACGACCGACAAGTTTACAATAGTGCAGAACAATTAAGGTTTTAAGGATAGTCAAGGTTTTCAGAATGTCTTCAATCGGTTATTCTTCAGCTCTCATAATTATATCTATATTACAAGTGGTGTGTCCGTCCGTATTAATCTGCACACATTACAATGCAGAATTCAAAATAATGATTTAAACACAGCCAGTGGATAATTACATAATTATCTTTTTTTTTCTTAATTTATATGACAGAAAGCAAGGCTCAGTGAAATAAGAAGATTCATGGACAGTTTCAAAATTGTTCAAAATATTTTTTTTTCTTTTTTTTTTTTTTTTTTTTGTTTTTTTTTTTATTTTTGTTGTTGTTTTCAGAGAGGATTTTATGTGAATGGAATTTGAAATTAACTAGGGTATATGAATTCAGTTTTAATATGAACTTATAAATGAAATTAAAAAAAAAAACTGTGAGGAAAAAAAAACTACGACGATAAACTTCACATATCTTTCGTTTTAAAGGACAACTCTCCAGATTATACTGTCAAAACCACTTCAAGTTGAAAGCTGTAAATGCATACCTGTGGTCCACGCAATTAAATATAGTTTTAAATAGATATGCCCCTAAAAACAACATTTATCTTTCCTATAATTCTTAATTCAAGCGCATTCACCGTAATTGCCTTTTTGACTGAAGAATTGGCATGACACCGTATCCTTAATCATACCCATGAAATATACAGGTTGTTTATATTGAAGGAGATTACAATCTTTGCATTCTCGTTAATCTTCAATCTTTATAAATTTGGTAAATCATGTGAATATTAAGTATGGAATTAAAATGCAAGCTAAAAATTATCATAGCATAACAATTTTGCTGGTGTATTTATTGACTTTATGGAAATTCGCTGCGTAACTGCGTTAGCGTCAATCAGAGTTATCTTACAACCTGCAGCGTGAACAGGTGTGATGCCATATAAAATGCACGTATATAAATTATGTATCCGATTCATTCTTCTTCACTTGTGTCACATGATCTTGATTGTATCCCCGTATGTCGCTGCCATTTATCCGCCTTTGGATCTAAGGACATGTTCATCTTCTCAATAGTTTGAACATTTGCTTCTTCAGCTACGTCAAAGAAGCTCTTGCTCGTATACTTTGAACAGCTTTGACATCGCAATGACCTTTATATCTTATACAGGTTGCGATAAATGATATTGATTGGATGTGTTTCCGTGTTACGTTGTGAGAATCGCAACTCAAGCAGGCAGACCACCACAATCAAAGTACTGAGACAACTGACCAGTGTGATATACTAGTAAACACCATACACTGAGACAACATCCGAGTACTTAGACGAGTTTATACAAACTTATTTTGAGAAAGGTTATGCCTACAAGGAAATATTTGTTTTATTGAAATTCTGTTCACATACATGCAACACATATTTATTCTAATTTTCCTTCAGAATCAGACACTTAATCCGATATTGCTTTTCACATGAAATTGAAATCCGGAATGCGAAAGTGCAAGAATGATGCAGAATGATAAAGATAACGCGATAGCACGATATATAACGCAAGTTGCAATAATAAAAAACGCGTAGTGCACAGATGATAACACGATAACGCTATGGTACAATAATGAAAATGCATAGGTACAATAATGATAACGCGACAGTACGATATCGCGACGGTACGATGGTGAAAACACGAAACACTATACATTTTGATCAGATGTCTTCAAATACATTTAAAGCTTTTGAAGGTTAAAATATACTGGAAACATGAAATTAAAATTAATCATGACAGATATTTAATTAATAGTTGTAGAGTTATGGCCCTTGAAAAATCGGAAAATTGAAAAAAAGAAAAAACACATCTATTATTTGTTAAGAATTCTTTGCTGATACCGGTCCAGCTGGCAAGGAGTTATGACCCTTGAATTTGCTTTCTAGCATCAAAGATTTACGAAAAAAAATTAACTCGCACTGATCAAAAGATTGTAGGTGGTATCTTTTACCCATAAATAGCTTAAATATAATGTTTAAAGTACATGTTTTATATTTCATTCCTCGTGTTTTTATCGTACGCAGTCTTCCAGCGCGTTCAGCGCTTTAATTCTAATTAATGTTTAAATTCACCAATATCACGAAACACAACTCAGCTTAACTCGAGGAGTTCGACAACCCTTTTCCATTGACCACATACATAAATACACAAGAGTCTGATGTTTTCTTGATATATCCAACATTCCCAGAAACGTCATGTACATAGCTGACGTAATGGCGAAACTGGTATGTTACTAACATGTACAAGTTTTAGCCTACAAAAAGTTCCTTCTGGTGCATTTCTTAACTTTGGGGTATAGAGCGAAAGCTGATTTAGGTTTAGCCAAAACCAAATTTTCTGACGAAAACCACTCTGTAAATACGTTCATATTAACATGGGAAATATTTTCCGAATTTCTATCAATGACATAACTGCACGTCATAGCACATCTATGCATACATCTACATATGTACCGCATTTGAAATATTCCATTTTTAATTTTAGCTCTACTGCGAGGACAGTGTCCTCTTTTTGTTGAATTTGGGACCGATTATGGGCCCCATTGACTTTGTGATGTCACAGTTTCAACTCCGTTTAATGTAGCTTCGTGATATATTGTTTCCTAGTCAGTGAAAAAGTCCCCTAAGAACAAATAATAAATACCACGAAGCTACATTAACTTTTTATAAGTATTCACATCTCTGTAAATACTTAATAGATTGTATTTTAGATAAAAAGTTAATTAGGAAGTTAGTGACGGTTGCAAACAATATATCAATATACATATATTTTAATAGAAAATTTGATGTTTCAAGGTCAGTCTTATAGTTAGTATTCACACTGAAAAATCACCCCACCCCCAACAAAGATACAACGTAAAAATTCCACCCTGTCAGAGCCCCGGGCCCGGCCAGTCCCCCGAAGTGAGAGAAGGCCATGGAGGCTGTTTAATGTTTTTCTTATTATGCACATCACTGTACCATGTCTTGCAAGCCTATACCCTGTCTTGCGATTACAAGCACTTACTACTTCCGATCACTGTACTTTTCTTGGGAGCCTATATATTTTAACTTGTACCTTTCTTGCGAAAACAGGAAGTAGACTCTTTTATCCACTGTGATTATGTTTATTTCCATATCTAGCAGCAAAAGATTATCAGTCCATTTTTAGTATGAAGAACGACCCCAGTAAAACTCTATAGAGTGAACTAAAGCATCGAAACCAAACACCCTGCATAAACAGATACCTAGTGACAGGTAATGGGAGAGCCTATCAGCAGACCTGCATATCTACACTCCAGCAAGCTAATGTATGAATTAAGGTCATGACCCCAAGGGTTGTTACGAAACACATGTAATGAATGAATGAAATTATGAATGAAGGCGTCTTTCCTTGCAATTTAAGAGTGAACCCCGAATGAATTATTTATGTGTTTCGTATGGTTTCTTGCAATTGATAGGATGTGGGCTTAACAGAAAACGTGCACGTCATCGAAAAGCTAAAATGGCCAATAAAATGGCGGATCGAGTTATTACATCACTTCACGCTGGTCCCCGTATTATCGTTAGAATTCAGAATGACACATAGTACTGAGCGGGCAAACATATTCTCAGGTGCTAGTCTTTTAACCGGCAAGTAGCGAGGAACGACTATAGATGTTCCTTCCCATGGGAAGGAACAGTGGTATATAACATATACATGGGTTATCTAAAGTCGTGCTGGATATATTGCGAAACCTCAATGTATCTCCTTTGGTAGAAGCACTTCAGATCTGAATCATATTTTATTAGCCAGTTCTTTGTGATGTATGATATCTAAACAAATCAAGGGACTCCTTTCAAAACAAGCCGGGGGAAATATTTCACGTGGTATCATATGCTTATTGAAATACTAGTTGAATGGTCGTAAAACAATTACAGGAAAGTGCGAGTTATTTGATTTTAAGAAAAGAATCATACATGTATATACGTTCATATTATCTCGGAGGCAAACTAAAAGATGCATCTTCTCAAACGATACCCCTGTATATGTCATTCATAACACCGTGAAAGTGTTCACATTATCCTTTCTCCTTTCTTAGACAGCACTTTATGACAATGTACAATATCACTTCAGAGCCCTTTTGTGTTCTGTGTCCTGTTTTATATGGATTTGTTCAGGGAATTGATGTATAAACAGAAAATGTGAAACATTAATTTGGCGCGATATTGTAATGCTGTAAAATGTATTGAAATTGTTGATTGATATTGTATATTGCATCTTGATCCAACATAATTTAATATGTGTGATAAAAGACAGTTGATTCGTTACAAGGTTCGACTAGAATCATATTAAAAAAATTGTTTTATACATTGTAAAAATGAAATGCTACTTCGGATTTCTAGTAAAATAACAGTATAAGACAGCCATGGCTTTCCATATATAGTCATGCTTTCACGCCAATCAATAATGGCTGGAATAGACAATGAAACTGTTCATGTCTACAGGGTGGTTGTTTCAAGCGACCATTGATGAGGTTAACATACAGCAGACGATGTATGTATATTTCCAAATGTACCCGGTGAAGTATCCTAGCAACTCTTGGGCTGATGATGGTGGTTCTTATATATTCAGAGCATGCTCTATCGATAAAACGTCACAAGAACTAAATGTACATTTCGTTTAAAATATCTTATTAAATGTTAATGTCAACAATGTCGCTTAAATGATTTTTTCATATTACATGGTTGGGCGAAGTTGAGAATGAAGTATATCAACTCAGTGTTGCTAATAACGTTTGGTAGCGTTTCACCCAACTTACTTAAAGTTGTTTCATTAGCATGTGATTTCATAAATACTCATTTTAATTGAGTTTCCCTATTAAATCCAAAACCAAGCTATGATCTTTGTCTAAGTATAGGAAGAACTTTCGAATCATAAAAGCGGCAAATATATTTGAGATATAATATTTCAATTTACAAATTTGGTGCAACAGGCATTTGCATGACAAGGCTTAGTATGAGAGAAGAGATACAAACATGCTCGTCAAATGGTTGTCTTGTCTTAATATTCAGGTTAGACACATCACCTGTTCAGCTTCTCAAGCAAATTCACATTTTAAAATCATAAATCACTCCGCATTTCATGATATATGTTTATGTCGTACATGCACAATCACCTCTCGAATTGATATTTCTTTTATCAAATCCAATAACCATCATTTTTTTTTGAGTTTGTGATTAAAATTGTATACATAAAGAATGCACTGTAACTATTATCAGAATATAAATTTTAAAAAAAAGCTTTTATGATTCGAAAGTTTGTAAATTGAAATATTATATCTCAAATAATCATTTTCTCTCATTGAGAAGGCATATATATGCAAGTATCCATATTTACAGAGATATGTATTGGTCTAGTAAAGCCCTAATTCGGCCTTATTTCATAATCTGATTTATAATACTCATCTCTTGTTAATTAAAAAAATGATGCAAATATCTAATGCCAATATATCAGTGATAATTGATAAGGGCTAGTCTGTTTTCTGCTTCAGATAGACTTTATTTTCAAAATCTGAAGATTCTGTAAGATTTGCAGTATTTATACATACCGAACACGCAATCAATAGGTCTGTATATACATGTATGTAAAGAAGACTCTCACTTATGTCGTTGCACGTGATACTGGTGTTTCCCCGGTCCTTAGGGCATTTTTGCTATAAATATATCCCGACTGAATTATTGTTTTTAAGTAGATAAGAATCAGCATATTACACAATTTCTAACGGTTATTTGTTAAATTATAATTACTGTATGTAATTATACCCCCGCCGCAACAAAGTTATGGTGGTATATTTTAATCAGCTGGTTTATCTGTCTGTCCATCTGTCTGTGGCACAATCTTCGCTCTTCATCTCTAAAACCCATGGTTTGAATTATATGAAACCGCCGAGGATGTATCAGTATAAAGCATAATTGTGCATATCATCGGCACAATAAGTCGGATACATTTTTATAGAGTTATGGCCCTTTATACTCTGCACGAAATATTGTACGTACTTCATCTTAAAAACTTCTGAAATTAATTGGACTGCACAGGATTGACCAGTATCAAGCCTAGTTGCCATATCATCAGAACGCTTGGGTTGGATGGTTTATCGGAAAATTATGTCACTTTGTATTTTTGACCAAACCCCTTGGCTTGAATTGGATGGAACTGCACAGGATTGATAAGTATCAAATCAAGTTGTGCATATTAAGGGTATGTTTGAGTGGGTTAATCTGTAGCATGAGTTATTGCCCACTGTATTTTAAGCAATATGAATATATAATGTGCTTACATTCTGGTCCGCACTTCAACCCTAAAACCCCTCATATCAATTGGATGAAACTTAAAAAGATTGATAAAAATCAAGTTTAGTTGTACATATCATCAGTATGTTCAATTGGTATATTTTATCATATTGTGGCACTTTTTATTTAGCGAATTTTTGTCTGGAACATAGTTTGAAAACCATCAAAGGAAAAGAAAGAAAGAAAAAAAAAGAAAGAAAGAAAGAAAGCGAGTAGTTTTAAGTGCCTCGTCCAAGAAACTTTACTTCACATAATTATTTTAATTATCTCCTCTTATTTTATAATTATCATATGACTGCATACAGAAACTCTTTAGTGATATGGCCTATGCTTCCGCTACTGCAACATGCGAGGTTAATTCCATCACTTTTAGAGATAGTACAGTTATAATTTGTAAATGTCAAATGCTATTGAATGCTTGATAAGTTGTTATATTTTGCACCAATCATTATTTTAGTATATGTATGCTTAGGTAAATTAAGAACTCGAAAATAATGAAGGTGCATGAAGCTTATAACATTAAATATACATTGTTAGCAATTTTCATTTCTTATAATTGACTTTATTTAAATCAATACTAATATTAATTTACCTGTGCCCTCTTTTATTACGGCTTTCCGCAACCTGCGGAAAACGTATAGGGTTTGTTATGTTTATTCTTATTATTATTATTATTATTATTATTATTATTATTCCTTTTTTTCCAACCAAATCTAAGAGTTAATTTCGGTAAGTTGTCAGTGTCTAAGCAACATGAAAATTAAATTGCCTCGACAAAAACTTATAAATTTTTAAATTCAATAATTTTTAATTTTCAATGACGTCAATTGACGTCAGATTTGACGTCAGCTTCAAAAGTTTGTTCGCGCTCTAGAGCCTTAGTTTTGATATTTTATTTGATATTTTACAGAAGATGTATGTTATGATGTAGATGTGCACCTTATCTTTCAAATTTTAAATTCGAAAAATTTAAGAATTTATGGCAAAACCGAGTTTCGAACTTTGTCTAAAACTATTATTAATGTTACAAAGGCTACTGATGAGATAGAAGCATGAAAATTGGACAGCTTATGCCCAGAGGTCTACTTTCTTTCTCTGAAAGATTTCCTTTTAAGTCACGTGGTTATGACGTCATTTAATAGATAAAATCCTATTTTTTCAAAGATTTCTCTCGCTCTGGCATCATACATTTTGAGTCAATTTTAATGAAATTGAAATTGCAGCGATAAAAAAGTTCTTTTTATTCATTCAATCATTTTCAATTTTCATTGGCGTCATATGACGTCAGATTTGACGTCAGCTTCAAAGTTTGTTCGCGCTCAAGAGCCTTCAATATAGGTCCGATTATCTTGATATTTTTACAAAAGATGTATTTT
This sequence comes from Solen grandis, assembly GCA_021229015.1. NCBI lineage: Eukaryota > Metazoa > Mollusca > Bivalvia > Adapedonta > Solenidae > Solen > Solen grandis. The sequence goes on along the minus strand of CM037781.1, from coordinate 22,903,304 downwards.
AGGATGTAGATGTCCACCTTGGCATTTCAATTGCCAAATTCGAAAATGATTAAGATTTTATGGCAATACCGAGTTTCGAACTTGGTCAAAAATTAAATTTAAATGTTACAAAGCCCCTGATGCGTTACAAGCATGAAAATTGGACAGCATATCGGCATAGAAGTTTACGTTCTATTTTCTGAATGAATTTCTCTTTAGTCACGTGGTTATGACGTCATCAAAAAGACAAAAAAAAATTCTTTTTAAAAATTTCTTTTGCTCTGGTATCATGAATTTAAAGTCAATCTTAATTATATCTTCAGAATTGATAGAGTTAAAATTGAAGTGATGCATACTGCAAGAAATGTTTGTTATGTCACGTGATTATGAAGTCATGCATACTTAAGCAAGAATTATTTTGAAAAATCATATAAAATCGCCAATTAGACCAATGAACTTAAACTGTTCAAAAACTTCGAAACTAGTCGTTCATAAGGTCTTGAAAATTTCAAGTGATTACGTCATCAAACATGGCAGTTATTCATGTTTGATGGAATGCCTTCTTGAAAATGTGTAAACAAACCTGTTCGCATTCTCAAAGATACTTTTTTTTCTTGATTAATAGAACGTTAGCTGAACAGCGTCATGAGTATTGATGCCAATCTAATTTATGTTGTGTCACTTGTTTATGACAACATTGATTTGTAAGCAAAATATATTAAAAAGATCAAAAGATTGTATATATTAACTTAAATAAGTAATAATGCCGTACCTTAACAAGCACAAAAGGTCCAGAAAATTTCAAGTGATTACGTTATCAAACATGACTTATTCATGTTTTTCGTAAAAGGGCTAATTCATGGAAACCCTATTAATTTGCAGAAAGAAATGTAAGTGGTCATTGGGTTGGTCGAGCAAGATCCGATTGTTCTTTTGCAGGAATGAATGCCTGCGTTGAATTGTGAATTTTGATACGTTTTTGAATATGCAATGAATACATGTTAAGTCATATGCTTACAAAGAAAATGATATTAAATAAAGAATGAAAAAAAAAATCGATTGAATAACGTAAGAAAACAATTCTTGAGGATATTATTATCTTAAAATTTTCCTGTTTTTTTTTGTTTGTTTTTTTTTTAAAAAACGGTTGATAATAAAAAAATCCATTTTTTTTAAAAAAAAAAAAAAAAAAAAAAAAAGATTTAAAGCTTATTTTTGAACATAATCGTAAGTATATATTTAAGATAATGATGATTTACGTATTAAATCATACATTATTATGCATCATTATTCCATTTTTTTGTATTAACTTATATATTTAATACCTTTGAAATAAGCAAACGGAAAGCCGCTTCGTTTGTATCTTAAACAAACGACTTCTAGTTGGTATTGATTTGTTTAAATGGGACTGACACTCAAAAGAGACGACAACAAAACTGTGGTAATATACAATCTATTTACAAGAAAAAAAGTGATGCTCAGTCCAGCAGACTTGCAAAACTACATCAACAGAGCGACATTAATTAGTATATATTAAAAGTCTGTAACATGGCATACAAAATATACATTTTCCTTCCGAAAATAAATTGTGATTTATTTAAGAGAAATAACAGTCCAAAACAAATGAAAAATATTTCCAAATTTTAGAAGAAGAAACTATATCAGATATGATTTCAATAACTTGTAAATGTTTCTCCAAATATAAAATATAAATGCTATTATATCTTCTAAAATGCATAACAAACACTACAAAATAATACAATTACAATATGGCTAACATCTTTAAGTCTGAACACGACAATATAGTGGTTGTATCTGCATATATGTACCATGCTCTCGACACGATATTTTTTTACACTAACCGGTTTATCTATGTTGGCTATTCTGGTCTTGTGTAATTCCTGTTTTCTTTCATACCTCTACCAAACCGAGTAACATGTAAGGTTTGTGTTTGGGTCACGGAGATGACGTTCTGTTTGAATGATCACTCTTTTTCTTAATTACTTGCCAATTATGGATCGTTGTCTGATATAAGAATATTTTAAATTCCAAAACGCAACATATGATTTCTAAGGTTTTAAATGATTTATTGTCCCTCAGTAAATCTGCTGAATAAGCTATGGTTAATAGATATGCTTCACCATCAGTGTTGAGTCTGTTCCAAGTTTTTCATACAGCCTATCGACAATCGAGCTTATATTCTGTGACCTGTTTATATATTCGAGGCAAAATTAAGTTATTTTGTCTATGAAACACATATGCGACCATTTTTAACGTGTGTAAGCATCTCGGCAGCTCGTTCACAGATGGTCATTGACAAGGAATTTGATTTTCACAACTTGTGTTTATTATGTCTATGATACTCATCCAATGCAAACATCCGTGATTTTAAATCAAAATGAGAGGTTTCCCCATCACAGGCAATATCGTCACAGATGGTACCGAAACTATATTTACAATTAGAAACCTGTATTATCTATATTCATATGCCGTCACTTGGCTAATCACATTCACTCTTAGCGCATGCACTTACTTCATAGACTGAACTTACGAAATCGCTAACCTGAACCGGTGAAGACGCCATGTTGTTGAACGTGTCACATGGTACCACAAACACCTTATTCGGGGATACCGTATTCTATATTTAACAGAATTCGTCGAAGTTTCGTTCATGAAAATAGCATTTCCCCGTGAAATGTGACCTACACATGCCGAGTTTATTTATTCACCAATATTAACGAGGGAAAGTATTTTTTTAATTTCTACCGAACATCTGTCAACGATTTGCTTTAACTGCTTTCGGATAAGTTTTTGACACTTGAAGAACTACAAAATTGAGGAGTCACAGCTAGTCTTAGAGTTCGACCAACCCTAAAGTATAGTCTGTTTCATTATTCGCATCTGCGAATCATCTTCCATTGTCTAATCGTTTTCTAATACAAACAATTGCTGCATAATAAATTATGTAGCTTAATTTACGTGAGGTACGCCTCCCTTTACGATTTACCAAAAGAACATATCTTGCCACTGACATGGTTAACCGAAATATTTACGGTGGCCTATTTGGTCTAATCTAATCATCGGCTCTCTAGCAAGCGAGATAAGCATAGTAATTGATCCGGAAGTTGTCCATGCAGGTAGAAGCAAAATGTTCATATATTATTGCTGAAAGTAAGTCTTTCATTAATCTTCGTAGGCCTTTATTCATTTCAACGGTCAAAATCTGTTTGTACTTTGAACTTGGAAAAAACAAAATGTTTGTTATTCCGGAGTAAGTCTATTTGAAAAAAATATCGCGTCTTGGCTCTGTCGCATATAACTACTGGTATTTTGACGAGGAAGTTATCAAGTGACAAAATTTCGATTTGCTACGATTACGAATCTCTTCATTCCCAATTCGGCGTTTTTAAACTTTTTCTAT
>CM037781.1:22849804-22899804 GCA_021229015.1 Solen grandis | reverse complement strand
CGGAATAGGTAATGTTAATATTTTTCCATCATTTAATTATTTTTTTTATTTTCATCCTTTCGTGATATTAGAAAACACCTACTTTTACTAAAGGCTTAGGTATTCATATGAAAATATAATTTTCTTTGAATATACGTTAATGAAAATACGATACTACAATGATGAACAAATATCCTGCGTCAAATACTTTTGAATGTGATAGTTTTAAAACCCATTATTCTTCTAAAAGCAATGCATATTCTTCGGACTGATAAGCACTATGTGTTACAGATCTGTTAAGAGATGCAGTCTGTACGTACTCTTTGACGACAAGATTACTACTATGGATAAATAAGAAAGAATCCTTTGCAAAAATACCAGATTTGCATATTGCGCATATCTTCGTTAATTTTCTATAAACCTTCCTTATGTCTCCGTTAAAGAATCACGAGTACATAAATTGATGACACATCGGTAGCAAATTCGACGATAGTTTCTTTCCAAAAACGTCCATCTTCGGGAATATTCATTAATGCAAAATGAAAGCAATGAAATTATCTTGACATTCATGCAAAATACTAAATGGCATAATTTCAACATTTCCAATGCGATTAACTGTTAATTTTCAACAGACATTTTTACACTATGTACCATTTATGTCAGTCTACAATATGTTATTGTTATCTTTTCTTTTTTATGAATATTGTATTATAATGAAATATAACGGGCTTTTAATGTGGAGCAGATAAGAACGTGAAGAAATATGAAATACTCTCTTTACGCTTAAGCGTTACCACCGCCTTGGTCATCAATTTACCGATAAAAATATTCCATAAATATCTAAAGGTATTCATATATATAAAGCTTTGTTCGTTTTAAAATGAATAATGACATTATAATTATAACTTTTATATGACATAAAAGTATCAAATAGACTTGACAGATGTTCTATTGTATTATAATTCTTAATTTATTATTACTTTTAGTGAGTGATTACTGAAAAGCCCAAGATTTATAAGGCACATACTATTGTTGAACCTATATTAGCGGTCACCTGTATTAAGCGGTCAACATGCATTTAGCGATCATTTTTAATATTAAAAATCTAGCATTTGGGCGTATTTCAAACATATTTAGTGTTGACAGCTAAATGCATGTGGTGGCTTATACAGGTTTAACTGTATTTGTGTCCTTCTAAATCAAGATAATTGTCAATAAAAATGTATATGAATATATAATTAGACGTTAAAATAGTACGTACATACGTAATCCTCGTTATGAATAACGATAAAATAATAATATAATAATTAGTATAATAATGATCCAAACCTTGGGATACAAAAATATATCATATTTTAGAAAGAACAACTACAAGTATTAGATATAAGAACTTTTATCTTTAATTGTCTAGTAATAATTTGCTCAACACTTTTAAAATGAACATATATTTATTTTACATAACTTCAACTTAAGCCAATATAAATAAAAAAAAAAGACTTAATGCCTAAACATTATATTTAAATTAATTTACAAGAAAAAAGAACCACTTTAAAGCTTTTTTGTCATTGACAATGTTATATATTTTGCATGAGGTCGTATGCACTATTGATGTTTCTAATTCCTCAAAATAAATTGAATATATAATTTCAAAAATATAAAAGTAAATTGATAAATTTATTAATTAATGAGATTAAAAATAAAAATGTGTATCCTAGTGGTATCTGTAGGTTTCATCATTTACACTTTGTGCTACTAAATCGTCCAATGAAATGCTTGTATTTCATTCAAAATTTGGTAAATATATTGCATAAAATGAACCATGAGGTCTTGATATGACTGGAGCGCTCCGTGTCGCTTGCTGCGATATATTCCGGAAAATTTAAAAAGTAAACCATAACGTATTCATAGCTATCGGCTAAACACCGATACAAAAAGTACGTCTTTCTTCACTTATTAACCTCTGTCATTTTTTAGGTAAACTTTATAATGACGTCTTTAAGGTGATTGTTAAAGGATGTCAGGCCTTTATTTTTTCAAATATGTTTGGTGCAATGAACGCGCTGACAGGAAGTCATCGCAGCGTATGATGGGATATCAGGTCCTTTATGTGCGTAGGAAGAAATAAACATGACGGCTTGACAGGCCGTTGTGATATAAATAGTCTATGGCGAAATCAAATATGCATGATGGGAAGACAAAGAAACTTTATTTTCACGCGTGGTTTGTTGTTTGAACTGATTGAACCGCATACGTAAAATAATACATAACCGTTAAAATAAAATGCTTGCATTTCCCTTTAAAGTTCGACACCTGTATTGCATAAAAAGATCCTTGAGGTCTTGATATGTAGAAAAATGAGTGTGCGTGGTGCCTACGTGATCTTAGGACATAACGGGCGGAGCTTGTTGCGACCGCGACTGATGACGTCATATTTTGCATGTAAGCCTTATAAAATATACCCAGTGATGCTGACTCTGACCACCATTTCAAACAGGGGTCGGTTCCATAATGCAATGTCAAAGGCAAAGCTGTATGGCGTAACAAACTGTACATATGTTACCGTTTATTTCGCATCACTTGCAATTTAAAGAAAACGATTGCTAATAATTAAATGACATTTTCTGAAACGGTTATCAATTATGCATGACATTATACGACATAAACTATGAGAAGGCAAGTTAATTTAAGTCGATTTAACGATGCTTGTATTATTGTAATATCATGTGTTTGTTTGTTAGGTTTAACGTCCTATCGACAGCATTTCAGTCACTTGGAGTCACTGTCTACTTGAAACAGATACAAAATGTATAGTGCTGCCACACTGCAGTATCACGCATGTAGCCATGTAGCATGATTCCACACCCAGTCACAATATCTTGACACCGGGCTAACCAGTCCTAGAACTACCCTTATATGCTGAGCGCCAAGCAAGAAACCAAGAAACCACGCAAAGTATTATTGATACACTTCATTGAAGTGACAAAAACAAAAGCGGACTTTCAAATCCGAACAACTGTTTACAACGAGCCGTTTTATGGTCGAATATGATTGGTGCTGTTTCCTCCATGTATCAAATGAAATTAAGATTAGTAATTAATGATACGAAGTTTTGCTTATCAAATAACTCACGGTATAAACGGTAATGATAACAATTGTACAATACTGTAAATTCCGACGATGAATGTCTATTAGACATGCAAGCAAAAATGAAATACGTTTTGTTTGTTTCAGCATCACAAGCAAACATTGCACAGATGATGATGATGGCACAAATGATGGGCAACAACGGAAACACTGGATCCTCAACCGGAAGTCAAACTGCAGGTAATTCAGGCGGAAATGGCGGCATGATGAATATGATGAACAATCCAGCCATGCTGTGCCGACAGACTGAAAACCTGAGCCCGATCCCCTGTCGAAACTGGAATGGCATCTGCAACATGGTGTCCATGCAGACGTACAACATGCCTGGTCTTCTCGCGTGCAGTCCCATGGGCTTCGGCTGCTGCATCAAGGACGCTATGTCTCTAATGCTCATCAGCCGCATGAATTAAACAGGTCAGTATCGTATTCATACCATTGGCGATTTATGAAGGGGGAGGGGAGAATCGGCCTACCCCTCTAAAATTGATTATATGTCGGGTTTTATAGTATGGTAATTCACAAATCCATATATATGTGACAATGGAAATAACAAGCAATACGCCGCGTTGACCAGCCCCACGTACGGAATTGTTTATAGCTGGGCCACCTCCCTCTTCCATCAAAAGGTAAATTTTGGAAATATACGACCCCCCCCCCCCACCCACAACAACCCAAAATCCTGTATCCGTATACCCTGCATACACATGATTGTATATTTGATAAAGATTTGTTATGTATTTCCTTCCTTTCTTTCATTCTATATCATGGTCACAAATAGCCTTATCATTATCATAGTGTTTTTTTGTGTGTGTGTGTGTGTGTGAGGAATTGGGTTACACACGCAAAAAAGCATTTAAATACATGCTATTAAATACATGAACATCACATTTTTCCCCCAAAAATATCTTTTTCATTTAATTTCAGACTAATCAATGACGTGTCACGTGACGCCATAACAGCTGGTACCACTCCCTGTCGCTCAAAAACACCGGAGATGTTCTGGCATATGGAACATCTAGAAAGCGCTGTGTCGGTTTATTCCACTTAATACATAATATTTTGTAAATTTTCAACTTAATTTATGCTTCGTATTTAATGTGTGAACATTTTTCATCCTTCATTTACCATGGGACCCACTATTTTAATAAATAATAGAAAACAATGTTTGGTTTTCTTGTGTATTGTTCAATAATCTGAAATTATAGTGATCCAGTGGCATGACTGTAGATTGTAGGTTCGAGGCCCGTTTAAGGGCAAGTACCTGGCATTCCGAGGCGCAAAGTACTGATCCAACCCTTCGAGATAGATTAGTACAAGTTACAAGGACTTGTTTCTCAATCTTCGTAAAATAAATAGGTTTGAACTCATAACCTGGATTGATTTTTTCAGAAGCGTTTGAAGTTCACATTAAGGGACAGATACAGCGATAACACACTACATGTACGATATCACACCTTACGCATGTGGCATAGTACCACACTAAGTCACCGACGCTGGGCTTACTGGGTTTTAAAGGTCCCATATCTACTACACTGGCACTAGAACCGCAGAAATTCCAATTTCATTGGAATGTAGATTACGTTTTTATTTTGTCCCTCTGTACGGTATATTGACCACGGTTAGGATGACTTGATTACGAAGGTCGTAACTTTGTACAGATGTATGCTACCATTATGTTTTATACACGGTTCGATCAGTCTGATATTTAATTAACACATGGAAAAAAGAATCACTGTCAAAAGACAGCATTAACCAAGTAATGACACCAAATGTCAACAATTTGTACACTTAATAAGTCTGTTTCACTATCAATCTCCGGTTTGTTCTTTTCGTGAATTCTGAATGGATGATTTAAAACATCTACGCATGCATTTTCCCACAATCTGTCGATGTCAATGTCATGTCGTTCAATCAGATCGCTTGATTCAAAATCTTCAACTACAACAAAAAATACGATTCCCCCAAAACGACTTGCCTATTTCAGTTTACCGTCGCCGCGTAATTCAGTCATATAGCGACGTCCAGCTAATTACAGGTGGAGCAAGACGTACCCCGAATGCACGGAGGCATCCGGGTAGAACCACCGACCTACCGCAAGCCAGCTGAAAGGCTTCCTCACATGAAAATCCGAATGACCCTGCCGGGATTCGAACCCACGCGGTGAGAGGCTAAGTGAGTGTTCAAGTCAGAGACTTTACTCTCTCGGTCTTCCACCCCCCCCCCCCCCCACACACACAACAAACCGAATGTTGATAGTGGTGCAGGACAGACTTATGAAATTCTACAAATTGATATTTCGCGTTATTACTTCGTTAGGGTTGCCTTTCAAATAAAGCATGTGTTAATTGGATATCAGATTGATCGAATCGTGCATGAAATATGATTGTAGCATGCATGTGTACAAAGCTACGCCTTTCGTAATCAAAAGATGTCAGAATCTGTTCTTTACCATGTTTTAATATACAGTGCCGGCGAAGAAAATCGTACATGTATATTTTTGATAATCAAGACTACAATGGAATTTGCAATTCTGCATTCTAGTGCCAGTGATCACTATTATCATTTGAACTACTTTGGTGCGTCACGTCTGGCGATCAAACCCACGACTTCCTTTTCACATAGCAGACGCTCTATGTAATCAGTCACTAACGCGTGTCGAGGCTATCTGTCAATTCTGACAATGACACCAATTAATTTTTGTTTGTTTTTTACTTAACGCTTCGCAGGCAGTATATCTCATTTGGAGACGATGTCTACTTGAGACACATATACTGCTGCCACATTGTAGTATCACACCGTAGACATGTGGCATGATACCACACCCAGTCACATTATCCTGACACCGTGCCAACCAGTCCTGGAACTACCCTGAAAATTATACCAAATGCCAAGCAAATGGGGTATACCAGTATCATTATTTTACGACTTTGGTACGTCAAATTATAAATGTAATACCCCGTGTACTGTTTTCTGTATATCTTTCGTATGTTGCCCATGCTTCAATCAAAATAAGGTGTGTTCTGATCTTGCATGCAAACACTAACGAATGGGACCAAAAAGAAAATCGAACAAAACGTCAACAATTATTTATTTTATTTCATATAACAATATCAATATTCCTTCAGTTTCTGCACTGTTTCAATAAATAGCTAATTTTTAACAGTGCTCCTTGAATCTTGAATACTGAAATTATACAATATAACTTTCATGACTTTCTTAATGAAAATGATGTTGATGACATTCCCTTTTCACTTTGAAAATGTATGTACATGTATATATTTGGTGCTATAATTAAAATTCATCTTGAGAATAGAAAATAAGTAATCAAAACACATGGATATGTGTATTCAAATTACTAAAGGAATATTTTATTTTCGTTTTCTAGAGACAAAAGAAAATTTAAAATAGGGAAATTTTGCATTTTGAAGGTAGACCACAAAACTATTCTAAGTGTATACCAAAATAGCAGGAGATAGAACAGTTTCGGTGTAGCCCTATAATTACAAAAAACTAAACTTTTAAAGGTCTGAATTTCAAAACTTTATTTCTGAAACACCCTTAGAACAAAGTTCAGTTTTCCATTTCTGTTTACTTTAAAAATAATATTAGCACTTAGAGCACCAATGCCGTAATTCAACAAACATATCATAATACATTTTTTCTATGTCCTCATGTTCCTTACTATGATTATATATCTTTCTTCATATTACCAACAGAAAATGATGAACATGTACACGGTTATGTATTATGTAAGTTACAGTAATTCACAAAAGATTTTGGTGAGTCACCACAGTTTTCAGAATCAGAATGTTCCTTATGGGCCTCTGTAGAGAACATGTAACTTCTGCCATGTTTTTACATGCATTTTAGATCAATAATAATTCATATGTCACAGCATTGCTAATAGAAATTAGATTTTAATATATCTACATAGACATGCCCATTTAAGCAATAAATACAGTATGCTGACAGGTGAACTTGAATTCACTTTTGTATAATATAAAAGCCCACGTGTTCCTTTATGTAAATCCTGTCAACCAATGATCATTGAAGCTATTGGTTATTCTGATGGCTTAATTTATATATATCTGTAACCAATGGAATGTTTCGTTCCACTGAACAAAATAACGTCAGTTAGGTTATATTGATTACTTAGCAACTTTTAACACTTCTGTATTTCAAAAGATTTTTGCTTTCAAAACTTGATACCAAACAACCTAGATTTTCAATCTCCAAGGCATGAGATCTCACACTGATCTCTGCCACAGTGAGTTGAAAAATAGCATTGTCTAATCTAAATCAGGGGTGTTCAATAGCATGACTTTTGGTACCCACCATGATGACATGGTATTTCAGTGTAGCAGTGATTGGTGTGGAGCTAATCCACTGCGCTTGAGTTTGCCAAAATTTTATTAACTTTTATATGCATGAAAACTTCATTTATATTGTAAAATAAAGGATTATGTATGTCCTCAACTGGCCAATAAAGCTTATTTGTTTCAATGCCTATCCAGGCCTTTGAATGCCCTCAACTACTTGCCTTCCGTTTTTACACACTATCACATGCCTTGGTTGTCCATGGCAACCAGTCATCACTAAAGCCATCATGTTTGTTGGGTTTAATGTCCCACCGACATTGTTTCAGAATATAAGCCACTAAGGCTTGTGTTAACCCACAGGAGAGATTCAGTTACAGCAACAACAGAGGCAGTATCAGTCCTCAGCATGTTTCTCAGCAAACTCTGTCAGTGTCCCAGGGTCAATTGGAATCAATAGGTGTTCAACACCATCAAAACTCTGAAATAAAACATTCCGGCTGTGTTTAAAGGCTTATAGGCAAAGTCCATTTAATTTGTACATGCACATGAATTAAAAATATATGAAGTGTTACATGTGTCACCTGCTAAAAAAGTGTGACAGACAGATGATGGGAAAATGATCTCTAAAATTTATGTCACCTGTGCTTACAAAAGTTGACACACAAAAAAGTAACATACTTAATTTTATTTCATTTAATTTCCAACACTTTATGACTTCCGTATCATTGACAGTGAACTTTGACATTTATATGGCAAAAATATCATGAAGAAAAAGATAGACTTGTTTGTTCACCTGAATAAGACTGATGTTAAAGGCATCAGGGTGTAATTTCATTACCAGTATTTTTTTGTTGTTGTTGAAGATTGAGCAAAAAAACTATGGCAACTTAAGTGTTCACAAATGTTTAAGATTTGCCTCTTTGAAAAAATTCAAACTCATCCAAAATTTAATACAGACAAACATTCTGGCCAATTTCAATTAACTTTGGGTTAAAAATGGCATTTAAAAAGTTCAATGTTTTTTGTTTCTTTTTAAGGATTTGCCATGGTAACCTACATGTACCCCCTGTGTTTGTTTTTTTGTATTTGTGTTCAACAAATAGTCTCAGTGGTGAAAGTTAACTGATACCTTTTTAGAACGGATCATCTTGTGGTCCCTGAACTCTGTGAGCTGCGCCTGTAATGTGAGGTCACTGTTGACGAGGAATGCCTCTCGACACTTCTGGTACAGGTCTTGGAGTGACATTCCTGGAAATAAAATGGATCAGGGTTCATATTCCAGGACACAGGGTTCATATTCCAGGACACAGGGTTCATATTCCAGGAAACAGGGTTCATATTCCAGGACACAGAGCTTCTACGAATTTACATTCCATGGTCCTTATTCATAATTCTTTGAAATCTAATTTAGCTTTACTTTGTAGAAATGCAAATTATCAAAAATATGTTGAACTCCATATAACTGTAGTAGCCCTTGTTTTAAAGGATATAAGCGGCCACTAAGTTAAGTTTTACGGGTCCAAGAGCACAGGCAGTGTAAAAAGAATACCAAAAATGGAATAGATTTTATACCAAAATTTTAATGAATTTAACCAATCTATAATTACAATCTAATCTATTTTGAAATGTCCACTTAATGTATCATGAGATCGGAGAAAATAAAATAAGGAAAGGTAAAGGTGAAATAATATCAAACCTGGGAGTGTGTGATGCAAAACCAGAAAGGTTCTACTGACATCTCCCCCGAAAGAGAGAACAACAGGCCTTATATAGCCGAAAAGTGATGCACATAATGCACGAGAAAAGCACATTATGCACGAGGAAATGGGTTTAACCAAGATATAAGAGATACTTATGTTTTGGACCTAATCTTGTGACAACAACAAAAAGGTATGCAGGCACATGATGCAGTAGACAATAATGTGGACTATTACATATCTGTAACTAAGATCATAAGAGAATAATCAAACATTTCATATCAATTGTCTTAAAGTGTTCGACTGCACGGACTTTAAAGTATAAACAGTTTGATTCAAAATTCAGAAATCTGATGATGAATTACAAATTTACAGATGAAGTAAGGCCTCTGGAGGCACTTGAAATTCCATGTATCAGGAGAAAACTTGCTTAGTGTTTTACATAAGAGATAATGTGATACCTCAATGTAACATAATGCCATTATACCACTGCAGGTGTGACCTCAGGTCATGACACTGGGCCAACCAGTCCTGGAATTATCTTAACATGCTGAGTGCCAGACAAGGGGATACAAACCAGTACCAGTTTTAGTAATTTTGGAATACTATGGCAAAGGATCTAACCCCAAAACATCCTGGCTGCATCATAATGATGTATTTCTGCTATTCATGTAACCACTGTTGCACTTCTCATATATTGGCCTTTATCTGCTTCCAATGGAGTTTATGTGTGTGTTCAACAGATGCACTTTTTCAGGCTTTCCAAGAAGTTTGGAATCATGACTGGCACAAAGATGAAAAATCATCAGTTACTACATTAAAAATCATACTGTCCTTCCACAAGTTTCAGATTCAGTCATGTATGCAGCCACTGGACCAAGGTGCAATTTTATCTGTATGCACCCCCCCCCACACACACCTTTTCAAAGGGGAAGCATATATCAACAACATTGCATAGGTAATTTACTGTACTTAACAAGACACCTGTTTAACAATTTGCCATACAATAGCATTTGCAGATTGACTTATACAACCTGTGTAGATCTAGATCAGCCTGCAAGTACCCCTCAATCAATCTGATCTGTCATACATCTCAGTGTCTTTGAGATAGGGATGGAACATTTAAAACAAATTCATGGTGATGACTGATTTCTGACTTTAATGACCTTGCTCACCAATTGCACAAAAATAAAGGAAACTTGGCAGAAACTACAGCCAATGAGAAGCCAATAAAACCACCTAAAATATCTCTCAAGATTCATACAGCCATATAATGAAACTGATGTCTTACACAGCTCCTAGCCAACTGCACATCACTTCAAATTAATTCTCCTCTGATGACTGGTCTAAACAGAATTATTATGCAAAACAATTAACTCATGGCATGTTGCATTTAATAACTACCTGACAAGCAGGATCTATCCTCCAAATGCCCAGTAGGGGATTTAGGAAAACAGCTCTGTGTACCATACATCATCCTTGAGATATTTCCTTGTTTCATGCCAAACTGATTAACATTATTAACCCAGTCAAATTCTATTTAAAAGTGTGCACCTGAAGGCTGTTGGCATGATGCATCACAGTCGTAAATTTGCTCATAACTCAGTAAAAAAAGACATTCATCATCAACTAAATTAGAAATACAGCAAAACCTCCCATCATAGCTGCACTACTATTAAGGCTACATGACATACCTCACTTTTGTAACCAATATCAGGGTCATTGAGATTACCTTGCTGTAAAAAACCTGAGGTTATTGTGACTGCCTTGCTATTGAGACCTTCTCACTATAATGGCAATGTCACAATAAAGACCTCCGTGCTATTGAGGCCAATTTGCTATTGAGAACACCTTGCTATTGAGACCACATTACTATTGAGACCATGTTGCTATTGACACCACACTGCTATTGACACCAATTTGCTATTAAGACCAATTTCCTATTAAGACCACATTGCTATTGAGACCAATTTGCTATTGAGACAACTTTGCTATTAAGACCTCCTTACTATTGAGACCAATTTGCTATTGAGACCAATTTGCTATTGAGACCATTTGCTATCAAGACTACATAGCTGTTGAGACCAATTTTCTATTAAGACCAATTTGCTATTGAGATAAATTTGCTATTGAGACCAGTTTTTTTACTGCTATTGAGACCTTGCTATTGAGACCACACTGCTACTGAGACCTTGCTATTGAGACCCCATTGCTACTGTGACCTTATCAACACCATATTGCTATTGAGACCACAATGCTATTGAGACCTCCTTGCTATTAAGACCTTGCTATCAAGACCAATTTGCTACTGAGACCTCCTTGCTAATGAAACGCCTTGCTATTGAGACCTCCTTGCTATTAAGACCTTGCTATCAAGACCAATTTGCTACTGAGACCTCCTTGCTAATGAAAACGCCTTGCTATTGAGTCCACCTTGCTATTGAAACGGCCTTGTTATTGAGACCACAATGCTATTTAGACCACCTTGATATTTAGACCACTTTACTATTAAGACCACACTATGGAGACTACCTCTTTAATCCCTTAGATTGGGACAAAGTTCATGTGACATTATTACAGTGATGGTTAACAAGTGAGTCACATTAGTATGTATGATAGTTATCTAAGACTTAGAGGTGTGGGAGATTTGACAGTTGGTAATCTACAGATACTACCTTAAAGCTAAAACAGAGCTTCATTGGAGGTAATGAATACTCAGCTACAATGTCTTTCCTAAATAAATACAAAGACACTGAACTTTGTTTGATGGGACAATGCATGTAATTCACTGTTAAATAGGAGATATGACAATCACAGAGTGCATTTGATGTCAGTTAACAGAAAGTGGACATAAAGGAAGGAAATAGCAAATAAAATGTCCATAGGGACACACCATTATACCAAAAATAGCATTATTCTAGTGTAGGAGAAGGGTTACCAGGCAACTGTCACTATCACTCAGTTCCACAATCCAGGAACCATTGTAAAGTTTTGCATCTGTATGCACTGCAGGATATGACTATTGTGTCAGTTATAACTATTCTTATGTTATGTATGATGATTGTGTGATGGTTTGGACAGGCATTAACATGGTTTAGAGAAATGACCCTCATATCATGAAAAATGACACTATGACAGGGCAGAAATGATGAACATACAATTTTCTATGACTTCATTTGCCATTGGTGAGAATTTCACTCTCATACTTGAGTGATAAATCATGTACTTAACAACAAGAGGAAAAATTTAAGCTCTATTTTTTTAAATCATTTTTAAACATATAATTAAGGCAACATGTCAACATATGAAGCAGAAACTTTAAAAGGATTTTTTTTAACAATTCTGGACTTATGATTTGTTTGCTTTTGTTTGGTTAAACGTCCCACCGACAAGATTTCTGTCATTTGGAGACTATGTCTACTTGAGACAGACATACATGTAGTACTGCCACACTGCAGTATCATGCCATAGACATGTAGCATGATACCACACCTAGTCACATTATTCTGACACTTGGCCAACCAGTCCTGGAACTACCCTCATATGCTGAGAGCCAAGCAAGGGAGCTATACCTGTACCATTTTTTATGAATTTGGTATGTCATGGCCAGGGAACGAACCCACAACCTCCAAATTCAGGAGTGGATGCTCTAACTACTTGGCCACAGGGACCAGTTCTGGACTTATGAAAACAGCCTTTAATGGCACTAATACAGACATATTCAGACCCTTGCTAATACTTGGAAAATTGAGTTGTGAAATATTCAATATGGAAAATGGAAAATAATTAAAATGGGGAAAATAACTGATCATCATTTACATGTTGATTTCCATTTTTTTCTAATTAAAAGACCCATTCTTATCTTATTTACTATGTGTAATCAACAATAAACTAAAAATAATTTAGCAATAAATAGTATTTCAGGGAGGAGAAGGGGGGATACGGCTAACCATTTTTTAATTGGTTTTTACCTCCTTTACAACATTATCAAAATTTCCTTAAGATACCCCACCAGCCAACTATTCAAAATATTTTTGATAGCATTGATACCTTACACCAATTATTTACCTGGTCGTTGTTCTGACCCCCCCAGTGAAATTTCCTGAGGTAGCCCTTAGCATTTGTAATATATAAGCCAAATAAATGGCACTGGGTCAGACCATTTAACAAGTAGTATACATAAAAAAGGCCTGCACTTACCAATGTAATTATTGTTATCTTTGTTCTCCTGCTGGTACTGAACCAATAACATGAATATCCCTCTGGCATTTGGAGTGAGGGACTTCATTACGTGGGTGAGGGAACTGAGGGCCAGCCCGCCTGTCTGCTGCACTAGGAGGGAGTTCTCATAAGATGTCTCCTCCTTGTAGGACACGTACGTTGTGGCATCATACCAGATCCAGTTGAATCGACAGCACTGACCCTGGTCCCATACTGTGAACAGGACATGTGCCTCATATAATCGATTTGTTTAATTAGGTGTGGTGTGGTAACAATTCAGTTTACAAATACTGATAAACCTAATAGATTTCCCTACCCTCCCCACTCTAAGTAAGATTAGTAGGGAAGACATGGACCAAATGAAAGACTGCTACACCAATTAAACAAAATAAAACAGTTAACAAACTACACCTATCACTGAAAGTGATAAATAACCCCACATCCCATCTTGTGTTCATGTTAGGTAAGAGAAGGATGGGGACATTACGTAGTGACAGGAGCATGACACTAAGCACAATTCCTACATAGCCCCCACTTCTGTGAAGCCAACGACTCATATGATAATTCCTATGCATAAATAAGTAAATGCAAATTTGTAGCACAAAATTTTCAGGAGAAGAATCTGAATCAACAGTGGAAAATTTCACTTGCCCGCTTGCCATGGAGAGTGGATATTAGTGCACGACGAGTGAAATTAAAGGCCATTATATTTCATAATGATTAAATTTTCATGAAAAAGAAAATATAAAATAAACTGACATATTGTGGACTTACACAAATGGTACATATTGTGCAAATATCTGCTGTAAAATAACAGATAAACACATTGAAAATGTTGATCAAAGTATGCAGTTAAGTATTATGGATGGATGTCAAATACTCTCATTGTTTACATTTTGCAATGGCGAGTATTCGAAAAATAATTTGTACATTTGTAACAAATCTGTAGTACATACTTTGCTTTTCTGTCCGAAGAATATAAACTGCTTTTGAAAGTTTAATGTGCCTCTAAAAAGATTTTTCTTTAAGAACCTACAGTTAAAGAAGACACATCTATATCTAGTTCAACTCATAGCTAGGGGAAGCTCAACAACAGAGGCCAACAATTCAACCATTAAAACAGGTTTTGCAGTTCAAAATACAGCTATATTCCTTACACACAGCTATTGCAGTTCAAAATACAGCTATATTCAGTTCAGCACACAGCTATTGACAGTTCAACATACAGCTATATTCTGTTCAACACACAGCTATTGTCAGTTCAAAATACAGCTATATTCAGTTCAGCACACAGCTATTGACAGTTCAACATACAGCTATATTCTGTTCAGCACACAGCTATTGACAGTTCAACATACAGCTATATTCTGTTCAGCACACAGCTATTGACAGTTCAACATACAGCTATATTCTGTTTAACACACAGCTATTGACAGTTCAACATACAGCTATATTCAGTTCAGCACACAGCTATTGACAGTTCAACATACAGCTATATTCTGTTCAGCACACAGCTATTGACAGTTCAACATACAGCTATATTCTGTTCAACACACAGCTATTGACAGTTCAACATACAGCTATATTCTGTTCAACACACAGCTATTGACAGTTCAACATACAGCTATATTCTGTTCAACACACAGCTATTGACAGTTCAACATACAGCTATATTCAGTTCAACACACAGCTATTGACAGTTCAACAAACAGCTATATTCTGTTCAGCACACAGCTATTGACAGTTCAACATACAGCTATATTCAGTTCAGCACACAGCTATTGACAGTTCAACATACAGCTATATTCTGTTCAACACACAGCTATTGACAGTTCAACATACAGCTATATTCTGTTCAACACACAGCTATTGACAGTTCAAAATACAGCTATATTCTGTTCAACACACAGCTATTGACAGTTCAACAAACAGCTATATTCTGTTCAACACACAGCTATTGACAGTTCAACATACAGCTATATTCTGTTCAGCACACAGCTATTGACAGTTCAACAAACAGCTATATTCTGTTCAACACACAGCTATTGACAGTTCAACAAAAAGCTATATTCCATTTAGCACACAGCTACTGACAGTTAAACATACAGCTATATTCTGTTCAGCACACAGCAGCTGCAATAGTCAGTTCAACATACAGCTACTGACAGATCCAACAGTTCAACACACAGCTACTGACAGATCCAACAGTTCAACACACAGCTACTGACAGATCTAACAGTTCAACACACAGCTACTGACAGATCCAACAGTTCAACACAGAGCTACTGACAGATCTAACAGTTCAACACACAGCTACTGACAGATCCAACAGTTCAACACACAACTACTGACAGATCCAACAGTCCAACATACAGCTACTGACAGATCCAACAGTTCAACACAGAGCTACTGACAGATCTAACAGTTCAACACACAGCTACTGACAGATCCAACAGTTCAACACACAACTACTAACAGATCCAACAGTTCAACATACAGCTACTGACAGATCCGACAGTTCAACACACAACTACTGACAGATCCGACAGTTCAACACAGAGCTACCTACTGAGGGAGGAGTTGATGTGGTCAACAGAAGCCAGGATGTGTATCCCCGGGACCTGGCCCAGTAGACTGAGCACATTCTGACTTTTCTCATTCCGTAACATGGTGCCGTCTATACTGTGTAAGATCAGGAAGAAATCATGCCCTGCAACAATCATGAAACACACATACATAAAATAAATAAACAGTTCATATGATTGCATGAGATGGAATGATAGTTTTTTCTGCTATTTTCAAATGATCATTAATAATATTTCTAAAACATATTAAGTGGTAAACTTTCAACCATATTTATTAAATGCCAAATATATGTAATTTCTATGATGGGAACTAATTGCCAATAGCAATTCTTCAAAATTCAATTAAATATCTTAAGTTAATATTTAATCTAATTTGGCAAAATTTACAAACAAACATAGTAACAACTTTTTACCAATATTTCTGCAGAACTTGCCTTTGTCAAGGAAAAATCATGAATTTTAAAGCCACTATATGTTTGTAAACATTTTGTCTGACTGCCAAGTTGTTATTGTTGCTAGACAAACGTTTACAATTCTGTAGCTGACCAACCTGAGCCTATTTGAATACACTATGTGCATATATTTACACCTGAATACATACAACATATATTTTTTTCAAAATACTTTTTTCTTACCTGACTCTTCAAAATGAGATTTTATAAATTCACACTGATCCAATGGCCCTTTAAAACTTCCATTATGTGACAAAATATCTTCAGTAATTGAGTTCAATATCTGAAATTCAAAACAGCATCATCATACACTGCACACTGTGCATTAGCTATTACAATATATATTTCCTGTAATATACTTGTATACACAACGGCTCATCAATTCTATTCACAGAGTAAAAGTTATTAATTAATAAAATAAAGTAATTGAACAAGAGCTGTCAGAGGACAGCACGCTCGACTATTCAAAATGCTTGTTGGTAAATCAAATGAAATCTATTTAAATTCTTGCCCTTTATAGTAATAGTAAAAAATGATATACCTTGATAGTCTGATACCCCTTAATATATTTATGATGTCTAAAATCAATCCCATGCCTAGTTACTGAAACATAAGCACAATAACACTGTGCATGCAATACTTAAACCAAAAATCCATGTTAGAAAAGGGCCATAATTTGCATCAGTCCTAAAGTTATCCTCCTGTTTTCTAATGCCCTTGAAGACACACCTTAACTTTCTAGTCAATTCCACAAGCAATTTCTGAGATATAAGCTGGATAGTAGCTTGAATGCAAAAATTTAACCATAATTCTAAGTTAAAAGGGGGTCATAACTTGTAATATATTCCATCAAGTGTTATCTTCCTTTGTAGTATGATACCCCTAAACATATTAAAGATATTTCAAATCAATTCCATACCTGGACTCTGAGATATAAGCATGAAAGTACCTTGCATGCAAAACTTTAACCAAAATTTCTAAGTTAAACAAGAGGGCCATGATGGCCCTGAATCGCTCACCTGAGTACCATTGCTTCAACTGATGTCAAGGTTTTTAAACAGACAAGGATTCTGATATAACTTAATCTAAAACATTTTACCCCTGACAATACTACACACCAAATATCTAAGCAATGGGCCATATGGTTTCAGAGAAGACTTGGGTGCAGGGTCATTTATCACCGTAGGGCCAAGACTTTGAAAATCTTTGTAATGAACCATTAGATGCTACTACATACCAAAAATCTTAGCTCTAGGCCTTATTGATTCATAGAAGAAGATTTTTTAAGATTTTCCTATTTAACTCTATGTAAAACAAGTGACCCCTGGTGTGGGGTCATTTATCACCATTGGGCTATGATTTGTACAATCTTGGTAGTGGCCCATAAGATGATGCTACATACCAAATATCTAAGCTCTAGGCCTTATGGATTCATAGAAGAAGATTTTTTAAGATTTTCCTATATAACTCTATGTAAAACAAGTGACACCTGGTGCGGGGTCATTTATCACCATAGGGCTATGATTTGTACAATCTTGGTAGTGGCCCATAAGATGATGCTTCATACCAAATATCTAAGCTCTAGGCCTTATGGATTCATAGAAGAAGATTTTTTAAGATTTTCCTATATAACTCTGTGTAAAACAAGTGACCCCTGGTGCGGGGTCATTTATCACCATAGGGCTATGATTTGTACAATCTTGGTAGTGGCCCATAAGATGATGCTTCATACCAAATATCTAAGCTCTAGGCCTTATGGATTCATAGAAGAAGATTTTTTAAGATTTTCCTATATAACTCTATGTAAAACAAGTGACCCTGGTGCGGGGTCATTTATCACCATAGGGCTATGATTTGTACAATCTTGGTAGTGGCCCATAAGATGATGCTACATACCAAAAATCAAAAGGTTAGGCCTTGTGGTTTCGGAGAAGAAGATTTTTTCAAGTTTTTCCTATATTAGCCTATGTGAAATCAAGTGACCCCTGGGGCGGGGCCAATTTTGACCCCAGGGTCATAATTTGTACAATCCTGGTAGAGAGTCATAAGATCATGCTACATACCAAAAATCAAAAGGCTAGGCCTTGTGGTTTCAGAGAAGAAGATTTTTTAAATTTTCATTTTTAAAATCTATTTTTAGCTCCTGTGACCTAATTATGCGATGGACCAGAACCATTTATACAACTTTAGTAGAGCTTCATCCAAGGAACATTCCTGCAAAATATTTTTCAAATTGGCCAAGCCGTTTAGGAGGAGATGTTGTTTGAAGCAATTGTTGACGCCGGACGCACGGACGCACTGACGCACGGACGACGGACGACGGACGCCGGACAAAAGGCGATCAGAAAAGCTCACCTTGAGCACGTTGTGCTCATGTGAGCTAAAAAGGGGCCATAACTTGTAATATATTCCATCAAAAGTTATCAACCTTGATAGTATGATACCCCTAAGCATATTAAAGATGTTTCAAATCAATCCCATGCCTGGATACTGAGATATAAGCATGAAATTAACTTGCATGCAAAACTTTAACCAAAATTTCTAAGTTAAAAAGGGCAATAATTTGTAACATATTCCATTAAGAGTTATCTACCATGAAAGTATGATACCCCTAAATGTATTAAAGATGTCTCAGCTCAATCCCATACCTGGATACTGAGATATTAGCATGAAAGTACCTTGCATGCAAAACTTTAACTAAAATTTCTAAGTTAAAAAGGGGCCATAATTTGTAATATATTCCATCAAGAGTTATCTACCTTGGTTGTCTGATGCCCCTGAACATATTTGTAAACTTTCAAGTCAATACCATGAATGGTTATTGAGATACAAACTAGATAGTAGCTTGCACGCAAAACTTTAACCAAATTTTCTACTGCATGCAAAACTTTAACCAAAATTTCTAAGTTAAAAAGGGGCCATAATTCATATTAAATTCAGTCAAGAGTTATCTACCTTGGTTGTCTGATGCCCCTGAACATATTTATAAACTTTCAAGTCAATACCATAAATGGTTATTGAGATATAAGGTTGATAGTAACTTGCACGCAAAACTTTAACCAAAAGCTGCAACGCCAACGCCGACGCCGACGCCAGGGTGACTACAATAGCTCTCATATTCTACGAATAGTCGAGCTAAAAATGACATATATTTTCTCCTAGTTCATTGTCTTCCAGTCCATCTGTCACTTTTGTTCTCTCTATCCCAACTTTTCTTATTTTCATCTATAGAATATGAACTGAAATCCTCCCAAATGTTCTCCATAAAAACACAAATAAAACCTATTTAGTTAAAGACGATAAAGCAAGATCTTAAATCTTTTCAGTGCTTATATCCTGTCTTATAAAAAAGCAGCAAAGGAATGATTTTAAGAAATGTTATAAGCCTTTTTGTTTGTTTTCTGTGGTTTAGCATTCCACAACAGACAGATATAGTGATACCTCACTGGAAACTAGACAAGTGGCACCACACCTAGTTACATTATCTTAACACTGGGCCATTCAGTCCTTGAACTACCCTAATGCTGAGTACCATCCAAAGGAGATATATAATAACCAGGACTGATCAAACCCACAAACATCATTTTCGTTAACTTCATACCTTAGAAACCTTTAACAACTGATATATATTATTTTCACCTGGTTTTCTGGGACGAACCAGACTTAGAATACACATCTGATAGCAAATGACAGCTTCACCAAAATCAGATGCAAGGTATTTTGAAGACCAGAGACCTTGTGGCTGAAATCCTAGCAGCTTACCAATAGCATTGACCATGACTGGCTTACAAACCATAGTAGTGATTGGTGATTTATAATACTATAACAAATATGTTCCTTACATGTTTCACAGTAAGACTAGGGAAGTAGCCATTAACGACAAGATGGCTGAAATCTGTCACCATGGAAACCCGGAAATCCTCCAGAAGATTCCTTTTGGAGCCCAAACCAAACAGCAGTATATTGAAACCATTGCTGAAAAAAAAAAGTCATTGTAGCTGTACATAATTTAAAGGTAATCTTTGAAGTCATTTTTTTTATATCCATCCTTGGGAAAAAAATGTCCTTTGCATCTAGGAAGGATTATCAATTCACAATCCAAATTAGGACCAAACTCCTGACCTCTGGATTTGCAGCCAATTATCTGAAC
Source organism: Solen grandis (assembly GCA_021229015.1). Classification (NCBI taxonomy): domain Eukaryota; kingdom Metazoa; phylum Mollusca; class Bivalvia; order Adapedonta; family Solenidae; genus Solen; species Solen grandis. Next base: position 22,879,257 of record CM037781.1, on the reverse strand, counting down.
CATTGTGCCACTCTATGAGAACATATTATTTGCGTAAATCAAAAGAACTGGACTCATTTCTTCCAAAAAGAATGATATGTTATCTTTATTTTTACGAACTAAAAGTCCCAAGACATGTGACCTACCACAACTGATACATCCAGTCCCTGAAGAGATCCCTGTGTTCCTCATACATCTGTTGGCATTCTCGAGTGTGTGTACTGGGGACAGCTGACAGCACTTCGGACAGGGTTTTCTGGTCCATCCGTGGGATGTCCAGTTTAGAGAGGGTGGCATCTGAGGTCATGCTTAGTCCCCCAGCATGGATGTCAAAATAGTCTTCAACTCCAGATGGCTACAGCGAAAAATATAATCCGAAAAAATACTCAAATGATCTCAAAATAATTCAGATATACCAAACTCCTCCAGCAGTGAAAGAATGTAAATTTCTAATGCTAAAATATTATCTTTTCACATTTTCTTTGATTATGAATATTCTTTTTATTTACAGCCTTATTTTTCAAAGCATTTCTTACTGACTTGATACTCAAGAACAGCAAAATACTGATTTCGTCAAACTTAATTAATTTACAGACTATACTGATCCATTGCAACACAGATCATGTGATTAGGAAAGTCCTAAAACATTTTGCCTTAAAAACAATTTGGACCTAGGGTCCACTACTTTCACCAACTGAATATCAGCTTCCTAAATACAGGTGGAGTATACTTTACGCAGATCAATGCATGTTTGCTACGTTTTACATCCCACAGACAGTATTTCAGTCATTTGGAGACTATGTCTACTTGAGACAGACATAGTGCTGCCACACTGCAGTATCATGCCGTAGACATGTGGCATGATACCACACCCAGTCACATTATCCCAATATCGGGCCAACCAGTCCTGGAACTATCCACATACACTGAGTGCTAAGCAAGGGACCTATATCAGTATCATTATTTACTACTTTGATATATCGTAGCTGGGGATTAAACCCACAACCTCTCACTACAAAGGCAGATGCTCCAACCACTCAGCCACCAAGGGCTGTTTCTGCACATCAATAGTTTTGCAAGATTAACCGTGAATCTTTTTTCTGGGTGTGTTAAACCATTACCTCATACAGACTCATTTTGACACACTAGCAAACAGAGCAGACCCAGATCTGACAACTCCTCCCAGAACCAGTCTGATCAGGGTCTTCTCTGTTTGCTCATACAATATTGTAACTCAAGATTCTACTCCATTTAAAGTGCAGAAAATTATTATTTATCAAGCATGGGTAAAAATTAAAGCAAGAGGGCCATGTTGGCCCCTCAATCGCTCACCTGAACTCAACTGCTTGAGAGAAAAGGCTAATAATAAATAAATTATATAGTATTTAAATTTTATCAATTTTTAGTTCTGGTGGCTATCTTGGTAGGCAGACCTAAATGATTTTAGCTTTTTTTGCTAAGAACCCCAAGGTTCCAAAATTTAAAATTTTTGTATCACCCAATGATCATTCCTATTGAAAGTCATTAAAATCTGCTTAACGGTTTAGGAGATGTCATTTAAAGACTTTTCTATTTTTAGCTCTGGCAGCCATCTTGGTTGGTGGATCGGAACGATTTTAACTATTTTTCTATTTTTGCTAAGTACCATCTAAGGCTCATTCCTGTAAAATTTCATCAAATCTACTCAGCAGTTTAGAAGGAGATGACGTTTAAAGATTATTATATTTTTGAATGTTTTCCCATGGATCATTCCTGTAAAATTTCATCAACATCTGCTCAGCGGTTTAGGAGGAGATGTCGTGACGGAGCATGATGGACGCCAAACAAAGACTGATCACAATACCTTACCTCAGGTGAGCTAAAAAAAAAACAACAACTGAAATTCCTGATTTTAGCAATTTTTTAAATGGTTTTATATAGAATAAGTCAATTGGCAATCAGATAAACCTGTTCTGGAAAATTCCTGAAATTTTGATAAAGTTTTACATGAATATTCACAAGGGTAAAGGGTTAACCTTGCATTGGTCTAGCAAAGTGCTGAGGAATGTATAGATCAATACACTGCTGGTATTACCATATTGAGATCATCAGTGGGTCGGCTTGACCTGCGGGAGGGTGTTGCCTGGGTGGAGGCGGGTCTCTCCTCATCACTGTCATCACTGGACTCAAGGCTATCGTCTGTGTCAGAGTCTCCTGTAACACCAGCCTCCTCAACATAAGGATTTGTATCCATATTTTACATGTCATGTTTAGCATTGGAAATGTCATTAACAGATTTTGGAGCCACCGTGGTTACAGTCGTGGACTACAAATCTCTCAGTCCCTCACCGCTGTGGGTTTGAATCCAGGTAGGGACTTCGGATTTTTCATGTGAGGAAGCCTTCCAGCTAGCTTGCGGTAGGTCGGTGGTTCTACCCGGGTACCTCTGTGTCCTCGGGGTCTTCCTCCACCTGTAATTTGCTGGACATCAATATATGATTGAAATACTATCGCAGCAACGATAAACCCAAATACAACAACTATAACAACATTAATAGATTTCACAAAATACAGTTAACTATTATAAACAGGATCCATTTTATACCTTCAGAATATCAGATAATTGTTTGTTTTCTTGGGTAAATAATCCCATCAATAGTACATGTATAATATTTCAGTAATTCTGAGGCAAACTAATCTCCAACTGTAAATGAATGGCACGATAACATAGCCATCCTGACACAGGACAAACCAGTCCTGGTACCATTTTACAATTTCATCCAGACAAGAACCAAAGTATGAAACAAGGAGGCCAACATGGGCAGTGTCCGACAAATCCTATGCCCGGAGCCCGTGGGCTACCAAATTTGTTGGCCGGGCTACCACCTCTTTTATGTTAGTAGCCCGCTGGGCTACTGCCATTTCCTGTGTCTGGTTGTCCGCAGTGTCATCAAGCCATGTACACCCTCTACTATACTATACAGTATATTATGCAATGAAAATACCTACTGTGATCACTGATAAGGTATCATTAAGAAGTTGGAGTCAGTATAATTGATCCAATCAATGGATGACACTGATGCTTGCAGATTACTCGGATAGTTTCGTATCTTTGATTTTCATAGATGTTTGCAGACACTTTTGACAGGAATCGTTTTTCTGCTTATAAAATTGAGACCAATATTTGGCAACATCCTGTATGCCAACACTATCCCAACTTGATGTAGGAAAAGTAAAAAGAAAACCATGAATATCCCCTAGAGTAAATTTTAAATTCCCATATTTTCCATCATAAAAAGGCGCCATATCTCGTTTCAACTGCACGACAGTAAACATATTTTTTTAACCACTTTCGAATGCTTTTTCTCATATGCAAAGTAAGAAATAACTATTTTAAGAATTTCTCAGCAATATAATCATACATATGTTTTTAATTACCTATTTTACTCTGGTAATTGTAATTCTTTGATCACTGTCGCCGATTATGTCATGGGTTTTCGCGGTTTTATTTTCCAGTTTTATAAGTGAACAAAAACATAGAATAAATGATTGAGCATCAAAATACACTTGCTTAATTAAATTCTGGGGAGGGGGGGAAACAACATTTAAACTGTATCAAACCTGAAAATTGGCAAATAAAAACTGCAGTCCAGTTTTGTTCTATTTTACATGTTCAAGGGAGGTAACTACAAATAAGTGAAATTAAAAAGAAAAAGAAAAAAGAAAAGTTAACAGTATTTCATTTATTTATATTTTTATTTTTTCATATTTTTAAATTTTTTCCTTTATATGAGAAAAATTATTCTAAGTATTTATTAAATAGACTTTAAGTGTACATATGTATTTATGTTAATATCAAGAACATGTATGCAATGTTAATTTCTGATTAAAATAAATATACATGTGTATTTAAATATATTTCTTATGTTCATTTTTTTGAAATTCTTGCCATGAAAATTTTGTTTTTCATTTTAATGTAATTGTAAAATATGAATGTTATGCAAAACATACATTTCCTTTGCTGATGTATAGTTTAATGTCATAAGGCTAAACCTTTGGAAAATGTAATTTATGCATGTAGGATTAATGGCCTGAAAGTGTTACATTCTACTTGATGATAAACATATAGGTACATGGATGCTTTTCTGGTTAAACTAAAGTTCTCTGCTAGTGATGTCTTTGATTGATTCAAACATTCAAAAGCATTCCCTCTGCTTTTTGTAACTACACATTGATAAAATAATTTTTATAAAGACTGACTGTGTCTAAGCAGAGCTGTATATTAGAATTTGTCAACGAAATTCTGGGCAACCAGCTTCCAAATCTGATAGCCCAATGGGCTACCAGAATATTTGAGAAATTGTCGGACACTGAATATAGGCCTTCATGGCTCACCAGAGTAACAATGATATTAATGAGATGAACTTTTATCAAATATATGTGGATGCTAGAATGTGATCTTGCATTTTTTTTAATTATATACCTGTGTCATGTAACTCCTAACCAACTAGGCAGATATTTAACCCTTTCCCTCATACAGACTCATTTTGACGCACTCAATAGGTACCACATAAAGCATGATCTGCAGAAAACCACAGTTAAACCTTACCAAATTTAATTACAAAATTCTCTTTTCCAGACCACTGAGGAGCAGCGAACAGCATAAAACCTGATCAGCCTGCAAGTTATTCGCAGGCTGATCTGGTTTTATGCTGTTCGCATAGGTCTTTTCATGGTTTCCTCTATGACGGATAGGGTTAACCTGACCAAGGTCTTGATTAAACATTGTAATTAATTAGAGGAAGACACAAACTGTGTGATTTTTTCTGGGTTTTTTTATTTATCCAACATTAGCTTCAATCAAATTTGACAAGTAGTTATCATGGTCATTAATGGTGGGCATAAGTCTGTTTATGATTGTTACATAAATGTGAATGCAAGTCTGTCACTTTTCATGAATTCAAAGGCAATAACTCCAGCTCTACTGAGATAATTACAACCATAATCAATGTGGATGTAAAACAAAATGAAATCTGGCATTTTTCAAAGGCCATAACTTCTGACTAAATATATTTAGACTGATTAAACCTATAGATATTTCGATTCATTTCCTTTCCTGCATACCCTAACTTCATAGGATGAACTTATGAAATCACTACCCTGAATTGATGAAGACAACATGTTATCATATTCCAAATTTAACCAAGTTCTACAAAAAAGCATTTTCCTGTGCAATGTGACCTACCCTTTCTAAGTTAATTTGTCAGGAAACAAAGATGTCAACAACATTAACAAAGGAGAGTATAATTTTTTTAACATTTCTACCAATCATCTGTGAATGAGCTGCTTTAAGGCTATAGAGAAGATGAACTGTCACTGACCTGCACCCTGTCTTTTGTGAAGTCTGTATGGGGTGGTGGCCTCGGGCTTTCTCTCCCTCAACGCTCGCCGGCCCCTTGGAGTCGACGGAGTCTCCTTGGATGGAGTGAAGTTCACAGCTGTGTTACAATGACACATAGTATCAGCATTTTCACCAGGCCAGCTCTCTTAACACCTAAAGCTCTTACACTGCTGAACAAAATAAAGCTTCAACATGCACTTCAGCATTTTGGAGAAAATTTTTAGTTTGACTTTATTACTAATGATCTTGCAAGCCATCTACCTATAGTAAGGAAAAGGTATAGGTCTTTCTTGAGTAAAAAAAAAAAAAAGATTCACCACAGCTAAAACATTGGACCATCATAAAAAACAACAACATGTTTGCAGTTGCGCTACGCATTTTTGCTTTCCATGGGCAGAAAGGTATGCATTGTTCAATCAAGGATTGCCATCTCTGAAAAGGGGCCACCTGTAGTTGAAACTGGGTCATACTATCGATTATGGCATTTTTCAATGCTATGCCCTGCTCTAAAAAAAGATAGACTTGACAGCAGCACTTATCATTTCATTTATATTAACAAATTCAGTTGGGATGACGCTTGGGCTATCAATGTGGGATACATGGGCAGACTTCGTGAAAGTCTCGAAAACCTGTCAGACATTTGGTCTTACAAGCATGGAAATTCTGTCGGATCGAAAAAAAAAACCTGCCCAGTTGGCTTCAGATTCTAGGACACCCTGTAGCTTTTAATATTTGAATATAGAATGCTAACCTGCTTGTAACGTAACTTTAAGGGGGGTGGTCTTTACACAGACTATTTCAGCCATTATCCACATTGTGAAAAGTCTGATGATGGGTTCTTTGAGGGGTAAACAAAATGTATTTAGATCATTTTCAGTGGGTAGGTTGTGCAACAGCATACCAGCCTTTTTTATGATGGCCTTCTAGCGGAAGAATACACAAATGAGGTTAAATAAATAGAAAGAAAAGAATGACACTAAGCCAATAAAGCAGTCTCACATTTTCTAGGAGTTCCATCTTTTCCGCTGGGTGTCTTCAGAATAGACTTGGGTGTCCTAGAACCTGACGCCAACTGGGCCATCTGTCCCGACTTCTTGGGAGTTTTGAACTGGTACACATCACCACCAAAAACATCCGACTCATCTTCAAGTGCTGAAAATGGAGGAGTATTATCAGTTTCATCATTATTTTAGTGATACACGTATATTTGAAATCACCATGGTTTAACAGAGCCTTTTTTTCTTCAGGTGCTTACTGTTATTATTTTTTTTTATCATTTTATCATTAATAAAGCAATATATTTTAAATCAACAAACTATATACAAATACAATATAAAAATGAAGACTTTTTTTAACATAATGAGGATATACACAATTTAACAGTCCCATCTGATCAGTCATTCCGTCATTAATAATAAATTTGAGATATATCAAATAAATAAACAAAAATATCAAATGCATAGTTTAAGGATGTATTAAAATAATCATATAGGTTTTTGTAATCATGTTTATGGAAGACTTACATTTATTACGGACTGACAGAAAAATACAAGCTTCTGAGTGATATTTGAAAATGAGTATCCTTTACTCTATATCCCTTTCCCTCATATAGACTCATTTTGATGCACTCAATAGGTACCACATAGAGCCTGATCTGCAGAAAACCACAGGTAAACCTTACCAAATTTGATTACAAATCCTCATTTCCAGACCATTGAGGAGCAGCGAACAGCATGAAACCTGATCAGCCTGCGAGTTACTCGCAGGCTGATCTGGTTTTATGTTGTTCGCATAGGTCTTTTCATGGTTTCCTCTATGAGGGAAAGGGATATCACAGATCACATTTGCATCAAGCAAGGAACATCCTCAAGTATTTAAATATTTTAAATGTAATTCTAATGCCTGATGTCAGGACCCACCTGTGGATTTTCCAAGAGGTATGTTTTCCTCATCACTATCAATTTCCTCCTCTACAGCCTTGCTCAATCTTCTCTGTGGGTAGCTCTGTCGGCGAGTCTTTCTTATTCTGGTATCTGGAAATTTTATGGGGAAAATATGATGAAGAAATGACTTATATCTGTCATTAATGAAGAAAAATAATCAATGAACTATTTATTAGTTCATAATGGCCAGTCAGGACGTGTCCAAATGTAACCTTAAATCCATCTACTGCTAATGGGAATACCAAGTGACACAATTACTTAGATACCCTGAGAAGAAGATATGCTGTGCATTTGCATTATAAATAAATCTGAAAGACAAGGACATAATTATAAGCTCTTACATAGGGGGAATTTGCTTGAATTAATAGGGGGGAAAATACTTTTTGGCTGAGGGAATGGTGCCCAATATCTGCACTAAAAAACGGAGATCGAGAGCCCTGCTATCAATTCTGTAACTTTACTTAGACCATCCCAGATAATATGAAAATCTATCACTCCTGTTATTTGAGTAAGGCCAAAAAAAAAAAGTTCCATTTCTGGTCTCCTGACCGACCTTTTTAAATGACTGACCCTAAGTTTTTTTACCTTTCTGCCTTAAAAAAAATCTTTCCCCCCTTTTTTTACTTTTCATTTCATGTAAAAAATAAGTAAAAGAAAATCCCTCAGGGTTTTTGATGACGCACAAAATTGTGCGTTTTGACGCAAAAAATAATCTGAAATGACCAACATGTTGAATGCTAGTGCACCGTCAATGACGCATTTTCTAAACCAGGTTCTAAATATAAGACACATTTGATTGATATCAAATAGCTGTCAGTTTAAACCTACTATATGTGTTTCCTTTATTCTGGAAACAACATGTGACGTTCCAGATGCATGTTCATTTTATTTTTTCTACTTCGCTCTGAATAACAGATCAAGATATGGGACTTTCCATTTCTTAAAATAGAACCCGGACTGCCGGCATTGCATGAAAAGATGACCTCACGTCATTGGTGTCCCGAATATATATAACTGAATGTTTTTATTTATAAAAACTAGACTTACTTTGATTTTTTCTCTCCATATATCGCCCTTTTATATATTTGGATAACTTTATCACATAAAGATTCTCCCTTTATAAATTAGTCTGATGTTCCGATACGTTCTGTACAACTTAGTCCCAACCAATGATGGAGAGTTGTTGCATAGCAACGTCATTCGGATCATCGCAAATGCTGCAACAATGACGCAGCGGAAACTTAAGTTTTTCTTCTCAAAAGAGAACTCGGAAATGGACAATGCCGATCGTCCTGTTCCATATAATTACCCAGATTTTTCATCAAGCAAAGTTACAGTACTATTGCTGAGCCTGATAGTCCATCGGCTAAGAGAATAAAGACCGTTCCACGGGGCTTTTGTGATGAATGGTTCAGATGATTTACCTGGGTATTTCTTGACAAAACAGACAGGACTATGAAATGCAAGCCATGCCTTGATGCAAAACAAACGAATTCATTTGTTAAAGGATGTTCAAATTTCAGGTTAGCCCATTATAAACACAAGGGCTCGACACATGAACATTAGAATTGAGGTTTTATATAACAGACACAGTGCAGGTTAAGTTTTCCCCCAAATTTAATACCCCAAAAAATTTTGAGGGGACACATGTCCCCAAAATCAGCATGCCCACTGGATTTTTCTTTTGGGGGTACATGTACCCCCTGATGATAGAATCTGGGGGTACAGTGACAAAACAAGGGGTACACATTAAAAACAAAATAAAATCAACTTGTAATAGCCTTTGTTACGTGTAGCTAGTTTTTCTCGTTTTGGTTTCTTCGTAGCCGATGCTGATTTTTCCACGGTAATTTCGTCCAACGGAGATTTACGTTCATTTGAGCTACTCGCAACAACAGATTCGGTTGACAAACTTTTCGTGGTTGCTTCGTCACTTCGTGATGTATTTGAGACTGGGCTAGATTTAGGATTTGGTCGATGAAGATTTTCTCTGAAAGAAGCATGTTATGTTTTTCTGAGAAGCCATCTTCCTAGCTGTCACCGTCTCGCGTAAATACACGAGCTTTCGCTTGCGTGATTAGGACTTTTCAACCAATCAGGGTTAATCAATGACTGATTCCCGGGAATTCCGCTGATTAATTATGCATCGGTTACCTTCGGTATAGTACGGACACACCATTAACCAATCATATTATTTGAACCCGAGGTCATGTTATGACTGGAAGGAACTCGGCAAATGACGTGATGAACACAACTTCACTAATTACGGGATCTTAAAATAGAAAAATGAGATGAAACTTTGTACGTGCATGCTAATTTTTTTCACGTGAATTTATGTAGGGCATCCAGATTTTGTATGTGCAAGCAGTATTTTGTACATGAATTACGTACTGCAGTACATGAATGGGCATGCTGAAAATGAAAATGTATATGTTGCAGGGTCAGTTTGACTGCGGATATTCTTTAAAGAAACCCCATATAGTCATACTTATTCATTTTCACAGTTTCATTACATATCATCATATCTATATCATTTATTTCAGTCAACTATATTCTCTAACCTTTAACCCTGGTGACGGATGTACTTCCTCTTTTTAACCTCGCATGCGCACTGTATTAAAACTGGTCAATGGCGAGAGCCACGCCTTTGTTTCTTTTGAAACCTAACACTTCTTAGAGCGCGCCTGCCTGTATTTTCAGTAATGTGAGTTGTTGGGAGTTATAGTTGAATGTATTATTTACATGTTTTAATTTATTACTTTTCATGACATTATTGTTTTCATTGTTTTTGAATACTTTCTTCCTTGCATGTTGCAAGGGCACTCTATTAAAACTGGTCAATGACGAGAGCCACGCCTTCATTTCTCTTGAAACCTAACACTTCTTAGAGCGCACCTGCCTGTATTTTCAGGCTAAACCCGACTATCACAGCCCAGCCAACAGCTGAACCCGAATGTGGTTTTTGTTAAGAAACCTGAAAATTTCATTTCACAACATATATATTTAACCCTGATCCCTTCCTATCGACCCTCTTTTTTTTTGTTGCAGACTCTTTTGACCTAAAATCATCCATCCGTTTAAATCCCAGTCACATCATTCTCCTGGACTGAAATATGGATATAGATGACTGTTGGGCCCAGGTTTATACAGGACAATCCAGGATGGTCTGCATTGTTTAAGCCGTAAGGGCACCAACCTGGCAATTCTAGGTTATTAAAACAATTACAAAGTCAACTGGAAAAAAATCTGAGAGGATTTTCCAAGAGTAGTCCAGGATGCTTTTCATGGCTCTGGGAAGGTTGTAATGGCACTGCATTTATCCTGGGTGATCAGCATGTAGTGTTGGGCGCAATTCTCCCCGGAGCATACATGCAGCAGATTAAGAACGTGATGAGAAACCTTAATTTCAGATTGAAATTGATGTGAAAACAGATTGCCCTAGATAAACAAGGTGTCACACAAATGAACATGGACTAAAGACCATGTGAATAATGTACCTACTATATGGTTAAACAATGGTAATGTTATAAATTGTTCTAGACACAAACAATACTGGTTGAAGGCGGATCACACTGGATAAGAGTTCAAACCCACATAAAAGGGACGTATTTTCAGATCCAATTCATCTCTTAAATGACCCTACTTCGTCACACCTAAGGACGCATTCCTACCAAAAAAGTTCTGATCCAGACCTCAGGACGGGCGAGTCTTGTGATAGTGATCCAGTCTCGGATGGTCCAACGTGAAGCTTCGAGAGACTCTGAACATTTAGGAAGGAAAAGTGTAATATTTAACCATTTGCCACCCGGTAAACTAACGTTCCACACTGCTAGCGTTCCGGTGGTTAGGGGTGTATACTCGGGACCATTAATCTCGCGGTATCACTAAACTCGCGGTATTTAGAAAAGCGCCCAGAGCCTTTCTAAACATAAACAATCGTGACCCAATTTCTTCACGCTTACGAAAGAAATATTTTCCAACAATATGCCACCAATTTGGGTAAGTAAATATTGAAATAATATAATTTTAACGTTTTTATCTAAAAACAGCAGCAATTTCACTCACATATTCCTAAAATAACCTAAATCCTTCACATTGACATCTGTCGTCTGTCAAAATATTGAACTGTCAAACTGTGGTTTTAAGTACTATGTTTTAGGCAAATTGATTAGACTGTGTCCCAGACCCTGAACTCGGTATGAAACCACTAATTTTTTTCCATCATTACTATCTAATTTAGTTGGGTTTTTTTCAATTAAAATTGGCCATGTATACCAGTCTACCGCGAGTTTAATAGCCTCCCCTGATTACAACAGGCTGCAACAGTATGACATTTTGTGACCTAAATAAACTGTTATTGAGTGATGTCGCTGTGGTACAAATGTGGCATTTTGAAGAAATTAGATGAAAGTCACAGTTTTTGAAGACAATTAGATTTGATAAGTTGTTTTTCATAATTTATCCGTTGTTAAAGTGTTATTACCGCGAGATTCGTGGCCCTCGGTATACTTACTTCAGTCGCGAAAACTAATTATAATAATATAATTCCTGGAAAAAAATCATTTTATCTGCATCAAAATGACTGGAAAGAATAACCTGTTTTATCTTGAGAATCAATGATATGTTGTACGACATCGTCATCCCCTGAAAACCGCACAGTAACTGACTTTCTTCGAAGATTTCTTTCGGCCATTTCCCGCCGTTCCTCTTCTTTACGAAGATAGAAAAGTACGCAACCGGTGTTGATGTAAATTGTTACCACAAAAAAAGATTTAGGTTTTTTCTGTTAAATGCATTGATTATTTGTTAATTTGTCGATTACAATACGAAAAAACAATTGTCAAATATATAGGTAAGTCTAGGCTTTTAAACCATGTTGAACTTTCATAATTTTAAAACACTTAACCACAAGAATCAATTGTTGCTCAAATCTTCTTTTCTGTCTATCTGGGGATACAGCAGATACTGTTCTTGGGTGATGGTCGTTTCGTCGACCAACCGTTTCGTCGAACTGATTATGTATAGTAAATGAAAAGTCATTTCGTCGCCTTGAATATTCAATAGGCGGAAAGAGTGAAATACTTAATTCACACCAATTACTCTTGCATTATTAATGGTAGTTGTTTAATGCAGGTATTTTGGGGTCACACGATTAACCGAAATACTCCCGAAATACCGAAATACTCCCGAAATACTCCCAATTATAAAAGTGTATGTAGTATGTGTTAATATTTAGTGTGGTTTAAGTGTGTGTTTTCGAGCATATTTATGATGATTATGTTCTTAGTTGAGGATTTTACCCAGTGCAAAGTGGATCGTGAAGTAACTTTGTGACTTTGTAATTGTATACATTAATTGTTGATACACGTACATTTATAAGCAGTGTGCATCATAGCACGGAACTATCCTGTGTTGATTTTCTAGTTTGTGTTGTATTAGTAGTGTTTGAAATATATAATGAATGAAGTATTAAATGTATTAATTTGTATTAAGAGTGGAGTGTAAACTAGTTGCTGCGATAATGCGATATATATCATTTCCGGTATGGACATGGCTAGTTTGCGGGACTAATGAAATTATACATCAATTTAATAAACGTATAAATGCTATTTTTTTTTTTTATCTTTTATTATTTTTTTCTCAGTCGGAGACCTCCGTGGCCGAGCGAATATGGTCATAAACTTGCAATCTCTCTCTCTCTCTCTCTCTCTCTCTCTCTACTTTCGTTTGTAACATTGAACATGACATATCCGTTGAAAAGAATGAAAAAATGGTCATAAACTCCATTCAACTTTCAAAAAAATACACTCCTATTAAAAAAAATTATACATGACAATGCAATGTCACCAATTGGAATGAATCATCAGGAAAATAAAATTCTTAGGTTTGCAGAAAAACTCATAAAATAAGGAACAAAAATATATCCCTCTACCGAAACGAAATATAGAGGGAACAGCATGAGTACAAATGTATAGAATGCAAAAGTGGTAATGAAACCCATATGCACCATGTTGTGCTCGGAGGGAAATCCACAGAGCTTAGTATTTTATAATCGAAAAAAGAAAAACAAATGTTAATGGTTCTTCCTCTCATCTTTTATATGAATAAAAAGGTTGTTGATTTAATTGATTATGTGTTCTGTTAAGAAATTGAGAATGTGATTTCAAGTAGAACAGTGTTTTGGTATAATGTTCACGAGTACAGATAAGAACACATAATCAAAACATAAAAATAAAAAAAATATATATTATTATATAATAGCTTCACGTAATTTATTTAAAAAATAAGAATAAGTGTTAAGTGTAATCATTGACGATTTTCCTACTTTCAGGGGTATTTCGGAAGTATTTCTGTTAAATAGATTTTGTTTATTGGTTGTTTGTTTTGTATGTAATTTTTTCATCATCAAAGGCGTATACTAATGGATCTAATTAAACTGCCACAATGTAATCAAACCAGATAATTGGCCGTGTATCATTTCATTAGTCCCGCAAACTAACCATGTCCATACCGGAAATAATCTATCAAATTACCGTAGCAACTTATACTTCGTTTTGTACTTCATTCATTTAATATTTCAGACACTTAATAACACAACATAAAATAGAAAATTATTTTGTTCCGTGCTATTTTTCACACCTATCATACATAATCGTGTATCAACAACATATACAAGGTCACAAGGTTACTTCGCGATCCGTGATAACTTGGTAAAAAAACCTAGATTCAAAAACATAAATACATTATTTTTCGTAAATATGTTCGAAAACACATTAAACCACAAAATATAAACACTAAAACACATTAAAACCACAATAGATATAAACACATGTATACTACATGTATAGATATTCCTATAATTAGGGGTATTTCGGGAGTATTTCGGTATTTCGGGAGTATTTCGGTTAGTCGTGTGACCGGAAATTTTGCATTTAAATAATCAGCAGATAATGAATCCGATATAAAGCACATATAAACAAATACCGTCGTCATCACCATCATCATCATCATCATCAAGTACAACAAAGACCGAATTATGAGTGATAAAAAAGTGTTTATTCATCCTAAACTAGTGTGCGATTAATTTTGTATGAATTATCCTCTCCCATTCGGAAAACAATATATACGTACATTATACAAATACCAAGTGATAAAAAGTGTTTATTCCTCCTAACACCTGTTTCTCCATATAGAATACAATTTGGAGTACTGTTTTTGACATTTAAGACATATTTTAAAAATTTCAATTGAATTTTTTTAAGATATTGTCATTTCCATGTCCCCATATTTCACAGCCATATAATAAAATTGGTTTTATATTTTATTTTTTTTCAAATAGATCAATCTGTAAATCAATGCTTAAACATAAATGTTACATGTACACAACTTTTTGCATATATGGTATGAAGTACGAATATATTATCTATAGTCGAATAGCTAGGTCTAAATCCTGCCTGAAATTTACTTATCATTTTTCTCAACAAACTTTAAAAGACGATTATTTAGGATTGTTGTAAAAAGTTTCCCAAAACAGCTCAGAAGGATTATTGGACGATAGTTTTCAGGAATAGACACATCACCTTTATTATTATAGATCGGGTTTATTAACCCAATAACCCAGTTTTCTGGAATAATTGCCTTGTTAAATACAATATTAAATGTTTATGATATACATCATAACAATGATGCCCTGTTTATTAGCTGAATAGTAAGACTACACCTTGTCCCTCATGTCATGAATTATACAGAGTCTGTGGGGCCAAAGTATAGTCTTTCTGACTTTAATTCAAAAGTCAGTTTAAAAAGAAAATTTGAACCGATTTGCCAAATTTTTGGACAATTTACTAGTCATATTGGTTCTAAACTAAATGTGTAACATATTTCAGATAGAATAGCCTGCTTAACCTTGCTCACGGGGCTGGAAAATAGGTAACCCAGGAAACAACATGTATCTTATCCGGGTGTTGTCATGTTGTCACTTGGGTTATCCTGAGTTGGCACGAATGAAATTTCTGTACATGCTCAATAAAACATATTGGAACACATTTAGTACATTTGGAAGTTTCACTCAGGCCAGCTCCCAGGCCTTTTTTTGTGTTTTGGTGGCAGGTCCTTTCAAAAGGGGAAAATATGTCAATCAGTGGAAAAAATTACTTATGAAGAAAACATTAAAAAATACACACTAATTATGCTGTAACTGAAATACACTTGTTATTCTTATTTTATTTTATATATAAATGCTTTCCTTGCATGTCATTTTTTTTTTAAATGAAAATATGTTTTTGTCATGGGTCTCATCTTGTTATTCGGTTAATAAATCTAATTTAGCACTCAAAATGGAACTTAACACAAATTCTTAAACTTTTTGTAGCAGCCATTCCCACCCCTAGCTGTTCAGATTAATCGCCCTCACCCCGAGTTATCCTGGACTACTTCAGTAAATTAACCTGGGTAGTCAAATCCATTGCACCCATTGTGTGAGCAACTCACTCTGATCTTCAAAGCAGAGGAAGGTACTCTTCTAAGGTCATAGTATTAGTAAGATGGTATACAAAATATGGCCGATAAGGTTTTTGATTTTCTGTTTGGAATGGATATTACTTCATTGATCATTGAATGTGGAAAAACTAAATGATTTGTCTGGAGGCCAGTGCAAAAGTATAACCTGAGTAAGATTTAAAAAGAGAGAAGAAATGGGTTGGTGTGCCACACTCCTTTTCCAATATTCCTAAAATATAATTTTATTAAAAACAAGTTTTTTAACAGTTGTGAATTTTTTCTTGAAATGTCGTCTACTGTTAATATTAATTTTCTCAGTCCTAAATGCTAGTGTGTATGAGCTTAGCACATATCCATCATTATCAAATAATTATAAAAATAATGTTGACCATAGAACTAGATTGGTCATTTTAAAAGATACAGCTTGTTTGTTGTAATCTGGCTGAACCAAATCTATTGTGACTGTCATATATTGGACTGGATTTACAAAAGTTTATTTTAAAGCCTTGACTATTAAAAAAATTTCTTTCTTTAACTACTGTTTTAATCCAGTCAGAGTAATAAAAAGAAATGCTACTTTCATCTGTCTATCGTGTACTCAGTGGACAGTTCAGATCTAATGTTCTAAACTGTTCAAAAGTTACTGTTAGATATCAAATATGAACACTTTTTTACATTTGTTCAATAAACTGTGACATGTAGACTTACATAAAAGAAATAACATGTTCTTTATACACGGTACACTTTTTCATCCTCTTTGTGCTTTTTCCAGGGTCCATATAATGGTGTTGTTCATATATTGAAATGAAAAAATATAGTGTTAATATACTTTTTTGTTTTATATGCTTATATAAGGTACTGGTTCTTGCGTCTATGTGAAAATTAAATGATATGCATTCATGACTTTTGTCACATCTTTCTGATATAAAAGTGGAAAAGTATCGATCAAAAACAACCAAAAAGAATTAAGTCACACCAAGTCCATGATGCTGTCCTTTATCAGCAAAGTCTGTCAGATGTTAAAGCAGTAGAGCAATTGCCCTGTCAGCTAGGGGTCCATGCTACAAGTCCTGGTTTGGCTGCATATTTTTCTCACCTGGTTACAGTTTGTGTCCAGCATGGGTCATGAACCCACAGCCCTCAGATATAAACTTTAATCTTCAGGTTTTTTGTTGTTTTTTTCAGATGTAGGGGAATTACACTTTTTTTTACTGGGGAAAGAAAAATCCTGGAGTATGATGCAAATTTGGGGAAAACTGCATGATTTAAAGAATTTTTCAGAGGGGGAGGCACCTATAAACGACCCCAGATAAAGAAAGAAAAAAAAAAGCCCTGGTCTTAATCACTGTGATTATGAGCTCACTCACAATTTTGTTGATAGTTTGACCAGGAAGCATGGCAGCTGCACTGACCACAGAACTGTCCAATGAGGACTGGATGGTCATGAGAGCCAGGACATCGTTCCCCACTGACCCGTACGCTGCCAAGGCTTGGATGCTTACTGCACGAACCATGTTTCCCAACAACTTCAACATACAGGTGGCAGTATCAGATTGTATCTATCCATCTGTCTATCTATCCAGTATAGCTACCCAGTCTTCTGTCTGTATTTAAAACCAGTGTTTGACATTTATAACCTTTTTTGCCAGGTATCCACTTTGAAATTCAGGAATCCCATCTGAAAATTAAGAGTTCCTGTCAAGTCACTCAGACATATGATGGCATTATTCAGATAACAATTGGTTATAAAGTTATGATTCACAAAAGTGGGTTACTGATAAGGCAGTTTTATGAAGCTGATTACATTGGTTTTCAACAAATGTGGCTGTTCAGTTTACTTTTAATTGGAAAAGTAAGTGTTCCAGTTAGAATGGAACACCTGACATGTCAATTCTTGAGTCCCTTCCCAATTTTCGGTGTCCTCAGGATTCCAGAACACTGTTAGTGGTGACCTCTGAATCATACTTTCCTTTCTGTCTGAATTGTTTGGTATTTGATATTCATAAATGATGACAGAATTGGAAAAGAGGGGTTTCTTTATGTCATGATTTCTGTTATGTATTTGAAAAACAAACATAGGAAACACTTTATTGTCCTTGAGCCAGATTGATATTGGTACATTTTTTAACCAGAATAACCACACAAATGTAACAATCAATCTAAGTTGTATAATTATAATGTTTGACAGTATGCCAGTATATATCTGAATATATTTATTTGATTGACCTCTTTTACATTTAGATATATGCTATGATAGTATCTTAACACCATGTTTGGACAACAACCACCAAATGGGTACACATCACAGTGATTATTTGCCAAAAGTATTGATGAACAAGCATCATTAAATTTATCCAAAAGCAGATCAAAATTTTCAACATTCCAATAAACTGTGATTTCATATGAAAAGATCTTGTTTTATTCTAATATATATTTTATTTCTTTCAGTTTGAAGCATATAATTTAGAAAAATTGGGAAAGAATTCTAAAGAAGCTGCTAAACTATTAGAAAACTTGTAAGTTCAATGTGGTTTTGTTCAAATTTATTTATTTATTTTCGACCAGTTGACCAGTACTTTGTGCCTTGGAAGGTCATGAAAAATCCTTGACCTCAAAAGGGTTCAGACCCGAAACCTTTAGATCCATAGTCAGGTATGTTACCACTGGACCTTGGCACCCTTAATGATATGGTTCTAGTGAATATGTGTAGCGGAGCTTTTTGAAAATGAATCTATACCTTAACCAGTATTTACATAGGGTTTTCCATGATGCAATACTGTCGATTTTGACCTTTGTCAGTATAAGCATTCGTTGTTGGATGGAATATGTCTTTCAGCATACTAAAAATTTTTAGCTTTAGCTTTCTAATCTATACAGTAGTATAATCATTAGTGTTTTCAATGTCAGAAGGTCCTGTTCTTGGATGTGCTGATTTCTCAAAACTTTTGCTCCTTTAGGTATATCTGCTTCCCAAATGAAAGCAGACTTTGGTCGGAAGTTCATGGTATACTGGAAGCCTTACAGAATGATCTGGGAGACCAAAAGAATAAGTTCCTTACTGGTAATCACTTTTTGTTTTCTACTGTGGTATACAGAAACATTGTCATTAATTTTTACATTGATTATTCCTCTAATTTCAGCTAAGTAGATACTAATTTACTTCATTTCTAAACATAAACTGGAAATGTGTCTACTGGACACACAGCACCGTTTTCACTATATCAAGGCCATTACTCTGCTGTGACTCAGTGAATTTAAAAATGAAATCTTCTGATGCTTGTTAACATTCCTATTAGGATTTTGATTTTGCTCTGACACAAGTTTTTGAGAAATTCACGACACAAGATTTATTGATGGATTGAAGAATGTACAGACAAGGCTAATCTATATGCCCTTTTTTCTGCTGCAGCCCTAGAATTGCTTTTGGCGGAAGAAATTTTAGACCCTTCAGTCCCCTTGGCATATGTGACTTTTGTTTAGGGTAGAAATAAAAAAATGCATTTTTTTCTTACCATGACATTGCAAATTGACATGAATTTTCTATAAAGTTCCTGTTTTGCAATGATTTATTGGCATCACCCTTGAAATTGAATTATTTTTTCATTTATTTACATGTCATACTATATTGAAGTATTTGTTAATTATGTGTTGGTGTTTGAACAAACTTTTCCAACATTTGTTATTCCCTTAGAAATACTGGCAGCAATTCCAACCCATGTGCAGTGCCAGATGTTGCTCAGTGTGTCAGAGAAGATCTCGGACAAGTTAGAACAGTGTCGTCTGCTGCTGCTAGCCATGAGGAAGTTTCCTGACCTCATTATTGAGCATGGGGTATGTCACTTTAATTGCACTTAACTTATACACCCTCTTTAACCCTTACCTCATGAATATTCATGTACATACATTTGAACCTATATTAGTGGTCATCTGTATAAGCAGCCAACCTGCACTAAGCAGCCAGTTTTGATATTTCTGAAATAGTATTTTGTTATGTGTTTAACATTCATTTAGCGGTTACCTCTGTTAAGCAGCCACTTTCTCATGCTCCACTGACTGACTGCTCAAGACAGGTATGTCTGTATATATGACTCGATGAATATTAATTTTCTGAATTTCAAACAGCTGTGAAACTTTTTTTTTTTTGTCATACTGACTGTAGAATCTGAGTTAAAATATTGTATGAGCAAACAGAGAAGTCCTTGATTAGACAGTTACTGATACATATGGGTTGTGCTGTTGAAAACTAAGATGATTTTCTATAGTGGTCGCAACTTGCCATGTTTGTTTCTTTTTTCTAAAAAAAAAACAGCATTATATCTTTATCATTTTATGAAACCTACATATTATTTTATATAGGGACTGTATCTCAGTCTATATCTACAGAACCTAAACACGTAGAGTATACTTTTAAAAGATATCAGTTATCTATTTTTAGCTCACCTGAGCACATGTGCTCAGGATGAGCTTTTAGGATCGATGAATGTCCGTCGTACGTCCGTCCGTCTGTCGTCCACAATGTTTATAACCATAAAATCTCGACCAAGTTCGATTATGGCTGATATCGGAACATTAGGTCAGGAGTTATGCCCCTTTTAAAATTCAAAAAAGCCAGATTTCACATTGTTTGCACTCTAACATCTTCATTTCATGAGCAATTATCTTCAAACTTTATATCAATGTTTATAACCATAAAATCACGGCCAAGTTCAATTATGGCTGATATCGTACCTTAAGGTCAGGAGTTATGCCCCTTTTAAAATTCAAAAAAGCCAGATTTCACATTGTTTGCACTCTAGCATCTTCATTTCATGAGCAATTATTTTCAAACTTGATAACAATGTTTATAACCATAAAATCTCGGCCAAGTTCAATTATGGCTGATATCGGAACATTAGGTCAGGAGTTATGCCCCTTTTAAAATTCAAAAAAGCCAGATTTCACATTGTTTGCACTCTAACATCTTCATTTCTAGAATTTTCAAACTTATACATGTTTATAACCAAAATCTCGCCAAGTTCGATTTGGCTGATATCACATTAGGTCAGGAGTACCCCTTTTAAATTAAAAAAAAAAATCTCAGCCAAGTTCGATTTTGGCTGATATCGGACCATTAGGTCAGGAGTTACACCCCTTATATTATTTAAAAAAGCCAGATTGCACTTTGTTTGCACTCTAGCATCTTTTTTTTTGGTTAAAAAACCCCTTTTAAAACCAGATTTCACTTAGTTTGCCCTCTAGCATCTTTATTTCTTATGCAATTGCCTTCAAACTTTTTGTCATTGTTTAAAACCATAACCTTGGCCAAGTTCAATTATGACTGGAATCAACATAAGGTCAGGAGTTATGCCCTTTTAAATTTGAAAGAATCCAGATTTTTGCACTTTATTTCTTAATCAATTGCCTTCAAACCTTAAGACATTGTTTATGACCAGAATATCTTGGCCAAATTTGATGATAGCTTTAATCATTTTATTATGTCAGGAGTTATGCCCCTTTAAATGTTGAAAATTGCAAGGTTTCACTCTTGTTTGAACTTTAATATTTTCATTTTTTAGCACTCATTTTCAGTTGAAAAAAAGGGGAAAAATTAGTAAGATATTATTTTTTTTCTATTTATTATCACATTTATTTATTAATGTACGAAACAATTTTCAGGAAACATATGCTTATTGTTTTTTGGAACGTTCCTGGAGTAAGCATACAATGCATGATTGTTAATCTATATGTAATTATAGTGATTTATATAAGAGATAAATGAATATATCTCAAAAACATTGGCATTTTGTAAAACCCAGTATTGGGATCTTCATTTTATATTCAGATCAGACAATTAAAACCAAACTTTTCCTGTGTTAGACTATTAGTCAGTAGTTGCATGCCTTTTTATATCAAAAATAGCCAGATTTCACATTGTTTCCTTTAAAGACTATTTATCTCAGGTGAGCGATTTAGGGCCATCATGGCCCTCTTTTTTTAATATTTTATGACTGATGGAACTAGATAGGACTATAGTGCATTGCATCAAATAGAGCAACCTTACCATATAGGCTCATAATAATCACCCATAGCTTAATATGTACACATACTGCCATTGGGGACATGACGAAAATCTTATGTGTCAGATAGGTTGTACAGGTCGCTAATTCAGTACAAATAGCTCACACAATAAAACATTTCTGTAACTTTTCTCTGGATTTTGTGTTCCAGTTAAAACTGGTGGAGACTCTGTTGGCAGCAGAAGGACTGGCACAGTTTCAGTCACCCGTCAACTGTTATAGAAAACTCTTAGGTATGTCCCCACTGCACTTTGTCATTCATATTTACCATGTTACATAATGTTAACTACTGATAGGCAAGATGAAGATATCTGATTTTTTTATAATAAATAAAACTCATATTTTATAGAAATAAAATTCCTTTCATATTATTCATTTTCAGGAGTAATCACCTATGACCTATTTCACCTTTGCATTGAATTAAATCTGGTTCAGATGTATTTACTGTTGCTGACACCTTTAAATCACAATGAATTTTAAAGGCCTCTGATAGAAAAGCTGTAAAGAAAAATACTTAATCATAGAAGTGGGGGCTATGTAGGAAGGAGTTACATTGCCTCCATTCATGATTCGTTCCATCCTACACTCACATTACATAAAGGCCAGGTAGGACGCAGAGATGTTTATCACATTTTGTGATAGTTTTAGTTGATTAATTTTTTCATTATTTCCTTGCGATTTGCAAATTCATGATTTCTCATGACTAGAGGAAAGTTATGACCCATAATGCATGTGACTGCAGTGTGTGATGTACTACCCCTGGTCCTACCCAAGGGCAGCCAGATCCGACCGTCATCCAAGTGTCTGTACGTGTGGCTACAGAAGTCAGTAGAGTTCTACATCAGCTACGTCACCCAGCCTCCATCCCATGAACCCTCCACCCCATGTCTCCAGGTATGTAGAACTTTGTGATGTATTAAGTCTTGATTGTTGTCCCAGTAAATAAGTGTGAAAGGGTTATTTTTTTGTGTCACCTGCTGCAAGCACAGGGATTCGGCATGTAGTGTTTGGGAAAAAAAATCTAGGTAGTGTCTATATATATTTACAAGGAATGCAACTCACCGAGGACAAATTTCGATACCGGTGATCTTATGACAGTCTGATCACAAACAAAAAACAGTGACTGGGAATATTTTCAGGTCCTGACACAAGCCAAGGCATCCATCTCCAAGAACAACACAAGAAAGTCCCACTCTGATATCTCCTTTTCTCACCATTGTGTCATATTGTCACAGTTTTCATTAGTCGGACAGAACCTCGTAACACGAATAGTCACATTTTTACACACATATATATCGCAGAGTTTCACTAACCAGATCAATTAAATAAACAAAATTATTTCAATATCTTATGTCCATTTCCTTCTATGAGGCAAAATACTGTGGCTGCAAGCAGAGGTGACACATAGGTGACACATAGGTATCACTTTTCCGTCATCTGTCCGTCTGTCCATCACACTTTTTCTGTCATGCTTCAGCAGGTGACACAGCAGGTGTGCCAGAGAACACTCTTGTTAAACTTATTTATTTTACATCAGTTGGAAAACTAGTTCTACAAATTATATTAATTGATATTTAAGGTACATAAAAATCTGTCGCATATGACAACCTTCTACATTCAGCATCTCTTAATAGCTTAAGCAGATGTCATTATGTACAGGTAATAGTGTATTATATTAAGTTTGGTAGTCCATCATGTATAGGGTGACATTGACCAAGCCCTTTATGTTTTAATTGTATGGCTTCATCTGATTGAATAGTTTTCTTTGATAACTCATTAGGAGTTGAACCTATATTTACCTCCAGACCTGATGTCGCCCAACAAGAAGTGTCGACGTGTGAACATTCCCGGCCTGCAGGACAAGGAGTGTCAGGTCAGCGACCCCTGGGCCAGCCTCTATCGTATCCTCATCAATATAGGTCACAATCTCAGCTGGGACATGGATCCAGAGTTCTTCCTGAAGGCAAGGTAGTTGAAATAATTGTATGTTTGATCAAGTTTTCAAAATGAGATTATCCTCAATTCAAAATATTTCAAATTTTTGACTTTTTTCTGTGAGAAGATTTGCCTATTTTGACTTTTTGCCAGTATGACTTTTCTCACAAATTTTGATCTCAATTTCTCGGGTGCCTGGATAGCGGGTAACAGGTGGTAACAGGCTTGGCTTCTCACCAATGGGTCCCAGGTTTGATCCCTAGTAATGAGAGGGTTCAGTGGTCGCCCATCCAGACACGTGGGTTTTCTCCGGGTTCTCCGGTTTCCTCCCACAATAATGACCACATACATTACCATCAGAGCCACCGAGAGTGACTAATATAAGTTGTGAGAACTTGTTTCATAATCGATGTAAAATAAATAAAGTTTAAACTAATTTCTTAAATATTTCATAATTTTTATGCATTGATTGGTGATTAAGGGACTCTCCTAGGCCAGTGTCACATTCAAACAGAAGGTTTCACATTAATATGTCGCATTTAAATAATAAATGTTACATACATTTTTGTGAAAAATGCAAAAAGCCTTGCCACTGCCTTATTATAATACATAATGTAAGATATTATTTCATGAAAATTTTATATGAAATTCCAATTGGAATTTCTAGTTTTGTTTCATTGCAAAACTTTTCATCATCCTTTTGTAAAATATGACTCACTCCAAAGAGACCTTATATTGAAATACTTCGTACTCAATTCAGTATTGAATGTTGTCCCAGTGTTATTGTACCAGGCTTGAATTTTACCACTAATACTCAGCGCTAGGTAATTATTATAGTTTTGAATTAGAATTACATGTATGTTCCACCATTTCGTGTTTTACAAAATAATGAAATAGATGGCTCAGTTGGAATACATTCTTACCTTAAATAACAGAAACATTTGGTAAGGAATAAAGTATTTGGGTATTTTTATCAGTGAAACAAGAATGATGATACTTATTATCAAATGATGGATTAAATAGTGTTAAGTATAGATAGTGAAATTGGAGCCAGATCCCTCAACATTCCGCGAAAAAAGGTAAAATTTCCTCGCAGTAACTGAAAAAGTCCATACAACCTTTCTTTTTAACACTAAGATTGATAGTAAGTCCGATATAACATTAAGTATGTACTGTATACCGACATAGGGATGTACAGTGGCAGTATATCTTGACCCTGTACAACCGGTCCAGTCAGCCGGGAACCGAGGCAACCAGACGACAGATCCTGTACACTACAGTCGTTCTCTTCCTCGAATGTCTGTACCACTACATCAGCAGTGTCGACACAGATGTCTTTCACGCAGGTGGGCCATTGTTGTTGTGTCACCTGCATAGCATGGCAGACACATAGGGATCACTTTGTCCGTCCTCGGCGGCGGCGGCGGCGTCGTCGGTGTCGTCGGCGTCGTCGGCGTCACACTTTCTTGTCCGGAGCATAACTCGAAAAGTATTTGAGGTATCACCTTGAAACTTAAAACATGGATAGATCACAATGAGGTGGAGTGCAGTGCACAAGAATGATAACTCTGACTTTCGTATTTTCTGAGTTATTACCCTTTGTTGATTCTGAGATTTTATTTTTGTCCGGACCATAACTAAAAGTATTTGAGGTACTAATTAACAGGAAAATTTTCAGACTTAATTTTTTCCGGGGCATATTTTGAAAAGTATTTGAGGTACTGACTTGAAACTTTTTAGGTAGATAAATCACATTGATGTGAAGTGCAATGCTAATGAATGAGAACACTGACTTTCTTTTTTACTGAGTTATTGCCTTTTGTTGATTCTCAGACTTAGCCTATTTTTGTTCGGAGCGTAACGTGAAAGGTATGTGCTTTGTTGATCCTCAGACTTTGACTATTTTTGTTTGAAGCGTAACATAAAAGGTATGTGAGGTATTGCTAAACTTCATAATTGGAGAGATCTCATGGAGTTGGAGTGCAGTGCAGAAGAATAATAACCGTTACTTATATATTTTCTAAGTTTTTTCCCTTTGTTGATTTTCAAACATAATTTTTGTTTAGTGCATAACTTGAAAATATAACTTGAAAATATTTTGAGGTATCAACTTGAAAATATAACTTGAAAATATTTTGAGGTATCAACTTGAAATTTTGTAGGTCGATCAAACTCAATGAGGCAGAGTGCAGTGCACAAGATTTATAACTCTGACTTTAACATTTTCAGAGTTATTCCTCTTTGTTATTTTTCACACTTGCCTGTCTGGTGGACTCTTGCCTGGTCTGGTCTGGTACTAAATATTACAGTTTGGATTACTACAAACTTGCCAATATACCAAATTATACACTATGATGTGTAGAAGTACAATGCACAAGAACCATAATCTTCATTTTCTTGTATTTGTTGTTAAGATTTTTATAATTTGGTGTTATTTTGTACCTCACAAAATAGATTATGCTTTATCAATAATTTGTCAAAAGATCGATTTTCTAGTCAATTCTTTCATCAAACATGCTTAAATGCAGGCGACACAAGTGTTCCGAGGAACACCCACATCTAGTTATATACAAGAAAACACATTTCTTCATCAAATTTCATAATTATATATAAATCATCATGTAACCAATTTAGTATTAAAGTTGTTTTGCACTCATTAGGTTCAATGTACAGTAGATTTTATGCCCCCGGATCGATATATTGGGCATATTGTTTTTGGTCTGTCTGTCTGTTTGTCACAAAACCTTAATCTTGATGATAATACAGAATTCCTCCCACCTACAGGTGTATGCATCTTGATGAGCTCCACCTGCTAGGTGACCTTCAAATGACCTTGACCGTCAAGGTATAAGACCCCCCGTGATGGGGTTTTAGTTTGAACGTAATTAAAGCTTTTAATCAGGTTTATTTGTTTCAGTTTTGATTACTCTGATAAGATCTTTTAATTTTTAGTTTTGCAAAAGTATGGATTATTGAAGTCAATACCAGGTGTAATTATTCTTGCAACATGATGACGAATTGTCAGAAAAAATATTGATACCAAAATTACCCATTAAACGTATTTAAACTGTAATTGAAATATTTATTGCTGTGAACATCAAAGTAATCTCAGTAGTTGCATATCATCAGTGAAGATAATATGATTGAAATACAAAATAATGTATTGCCAGATTATTTGTCATAGAAGAAAATCCATTGAAATGTATCTATGATATTCATTTTTAAAAAAAGAGCTTGTTTGAATCTATGTTTCAGCTAAATAACTTGAGTGTTAATGTACTGGTAATCCATCATTGAATTGTAATCATTGTCTTTCAGATGTTTGAAGTCTATAAAGGCTTGCATTTACTCTAAAATTCCCATGAAAACTTGATGGACCATGATCACAATTTAATGATGGATGGATTACCTTGAATTATGATGCAAGTTTATGCCTTGCAATGTCTTAGTCAGTGTTCCATTTCTTTATGTCTGATGTGTTAAACAAGTCTCATGAATAATATGACCTCTGTTGCTGGAGTTTAGTAGTTTAAAGGAATTATTTATTTTGGGATCAGTTTAATATTTATAACACCAAACCCACACATGCTCTTTTGCAAAATCAAAAAAGAGTGGGTTGGGGGCTGTATATGAATGACTCACATTGTCTTGGGTCTTCCTGTCCTATTGTAGGGTAAAGTCACTGACTTTAACACTCATTCAGCCCCTCACCATGTGGGTTTAAGTGCCGGCAGGGTCATTTGGAATTTCCTGTGAGAAAGCCTTCCAGCTGGCTTGCAGTAGGTCGGTGGTTCTACCTGAATGCCTCCATGCATTCAGGGTCTTCCTGTAATTAACTGGACGTCGCTATATGACTGAAATACTGTTGCAGCGACAATACACTAAAAAAATTAATCAATCCTGACCTATTTTGTTAAACAAAAAAAAGACCTGATGTATTATGGACGGGCTCAGGCTTTTTTCATCAAAATAGGTCAAATGTCAAGGTCAGCTGCAAAATGAAGAGGTCCATCCACTTAAGCAACTGTTCAAATATTGAAGTTATCCAATTAAGCACATTGAGTTATAGCAGATTCTGGTTAACCAAAAGTTAAACCTTTTCAGATGCTTTTTTTTTTTTGGTCAAAAGTAGGTCAAACGTCAATTGCATATTGTAAAGGCTATTTACTGAAGCAACTATTCAAGTATTGAAGAAATCCAATGAAGGACAAAGAAGTTATAGCAGATTTAAATAAAAAAAGGTCAACCTGACTAAACACCTGATGTCTTCAGATAATCAGTTTAAAGAATGGAATTTTTTTGTTGAAAAATTCAATTTTTTTTTTTGTTGTTGTTGAGTTAAGGCACTATAGCGGGGATAATCATCACTTTCAGTGACAGCTCAAGTGATGATGTATAAAGCTGAAGCAGTAAATGACTGATTGTATTCACATTTGCAGGTAGTGGTAGCAGCACCCCACTTGTGATCATCGAAGGATTCAAGGCTGACCAGTCTGCAGCAGGCTCGCAGTAAGTGTCCATGGCATTTTTTGTCATCATCAACATTATTATCAGCCATTTACATTGTAACACGTTACTTCAGTGTCTCTGGCTTGCACGTTGCCCTATTGCTGTCCTCTATCTGTTTCTATCAAGGGCTAAAGCTTGACTCAGACTTAGTAGTAAGGGGTAGATGCCTTCATTTTGGTTGCCCAACACCATGTGGACTGTTTACATTCCACTTCTTCTCCCAGTATGAGTCAGGCATTCTCTCTACATGGCCATTCTATCATATGCATACTGGATTTTTTTTTTTTTTTTTTTTGCAAAAATTATGAGACACGTGTGACTGAATGACACTAATGATAAAATGTGCATAGTTTTGATGTGAAGAATGCTTTGTATTGATCTAACTGGAATGGAATAGACTTTTCCAATGTTGACAGAAACGTTAAAAACAGAGCACTGGGTTCAGTTCTCAATAGCTTCTCCTTGAAGAGCATGACTGCGTGTTTGTCATTTTTTGTGAGCAGTTTAGTTTGAATTGTCATGAAATTTATAAGGAACTGTCTAATCAGGGTCTCCTGTGTTTGCTCATACAATATTGTAGCTCTGATTCTACACAGCTGCATGGCCATGAAACATTCATTGTTTTATATACAATGCATTTAATGTACAGTAAATAGATATTCATCAAGTCATAAATTTATACATGACTGTTATGATTATCTAGTGACCCAGAAAGGAGTGGGCCCTGTACCATATACACATTAAGCAGGAAATGTCTTATTAAAAATTTCAAAGAAGTCACTTTCGAAAAATAAATGTCACATATGTTTTCATGAAAACTTTGTCAAATGTCACATTGAAAACAGTTTTTTATAGTTACTTAAGTTGAGACTGATAGAGTTCAATGTCAGTAAATACATGTAACTTCCTGTATATATTCGGAAGTTCTGTTGTTCTCTAGACCACCAGCTAAACGGATGAAGGCAGAATCCCTGCTCCCACAAGTTCATGCATCATCGTCCACACCAAATGCACAGAAGGTCATACAGAATTTCCTGACAGCATTCAAATGTTATGAACTGCTGCATTCCATACCAGAGTTCCAGAGAGGTATCTATATGAACATTTCACACAAAATGCATTGTCAGATATCAGTAATGTTTCAGAAAAATT
>CM037781.1:22799704-22849704 GCA_021229015.1 Solen grandis | reverse complement strand
ACCTGTGAAGATTCTAATTACTAGCACTAATACTTTGTGAGTTAAGCTCCAGACAAAAAATTAAGTATGAAATATAACAATGGGCAATTACTCCAAAAATATGATGCATAGAGTTAGGTTCTTGTGCACTGCACTTCTCTTCCATGAGATCTATCCTCCTGTGATGTTTCAAATGAATAGCTTTGATACTTTCTGAATTGTGCTCCGGACAAAAAGTGTGACAGACAGACGGACAGACAGATAGACAGACAGACAACTCCGACAAAAACAATATGTCTCCCCCATATAAATATGGGGAGAGACATAATTATCAGATAACGAGGTGTTATCGGATGACGAAGTGTTGCAATTGGTAATATTAACCAAAAAAAAAAAAGAGAAAAAGAAAAAAAAAAAACAAGATGTGTTCGAAAAAAACTATGGGCCCCGTCTGAGCAGGTCAGAGGTCAAATAATTGGTGCCAGTTGAGTGCCATTCATGAGTTATCAAAGTTTATCAAAGATATAGACTTTATTTAGTAAATAGTAATGAAGTAATGCTTGAGACAAAAAAAGGGGATAATTTAAAAAAAAAAAAAAAGCGTTCTGTTTTGTAATCATTACACCTCTGGAACTCACTATCTATTCATATTTTAGATTCAAATCAATACCTTGAATAGTTGAGGAGTTATGTTCTGGCCAAAAATTGATATAAAAAAAAGGTAGATAATACTAAAATTGGACCAGGCAGAGTTATGTTTCCTGGTTTTTGCGCTTCTCCTTCTTGTTATTATATTATATTTCAAGTTTCAAGTCCTTGCCGGTTTTGTTTATGAGTTTTAAAAAAAATAAAAAAGGATAATAAGAAAAAACGAAATTGGTAGAGTTATGGTTCTTGGTATCTGCACATTTTGGTGACCTAGTTGTCATCTACTTATTTATGAAGTTTCAAGGCAATACCTTGCATAGTTTTAAAGTATATAGTAAATAAGTTATTGTCTAGACAGAAATTCATTGTAAAATTAAATAATAGAGATAATTAAAAATCGATCAAGGTTGGGTCACTGTTCTTGGTTATTGCACTTCCCAATCTCACCATCTACTTATATTTTCAGTTTCAAGTCAATACTTTATTTTGTTTATAAGTAATGCTCCCGACAAAAATTGAAAAATAAAAATTGAAAAGGGAGATAATTCAAACATAAGGCTAGGTAGAGTTATGATTCTTAGTCACTTCACTACTCCTAGTCGCATTTTATTCATATACTTGTATGAAGGTTCAAGTCAATACATTTTATAGTTATGGCCAATGTTAAGGTTGCTGACAAACCAAGCAACAAACCAACCAACCAACAAACAAACAAACCGACAGACAGGGCAAAAACAATATGCCCCCCGATCACAGATCTCAGGGGCATAAAAATAACATATTTAAAGGGATACAGATTTCCTTCCTCATCCCTTTTCATATTTTTATTAGTACACTTAATTGTGGTTCCAGACGGACGAACTCCACGAATTGGTTACGTTTCGCTACGCTACACCAAAGAAAGTAACTGCTTAGCACGGTGGCATAAAGGGGACATGGAGGGCATCACGATAACTATCAGTTTTCATGCTATATCCATCTTTCATATCCCTTTTATGCCACCGTAGGTTACTAAAGTAAAGTCATATTAAATATTATAATTATTAAACACATGTCAGTGTATTGAAAGTTTTTAACCACTTGCCACAGTCGATGTATTGGAAGTGTGTAACTACTTGCCACAGTCGATGTATTGGAAGTGTGTAACTACTTGCCACAGTCGATGTATTGGAAGTGTGTAACCACTGACACAGTCGATGTATTGGAAGTGTGTAACCACTGCCACAGTCGATGTATTGGAAGTGTGTAACCACTGCCACAGTCGATGTATTGGAAGTGTGTAACCACTGCCACAGTCGATGTATTGGAAGTGTGTAACCACTGCCACAGTCGATGTATTGGAAGTGTGTAACCACTGCCACGGTCTATGTATTGGAAGTGTGTAACCACTTGCCACAGTTTATGAATAGGAAATTTGCAACCAATCGCCACAGTCGTTGTAATGGAAGTTTGTAACCACTGCCACAGTCGATGTATTTGAAGTGTGTAACCACTTGCTACAGTCGTTGTAATGAAAGTATGTAACCACTGCCACAGTCGATGAATTGTAAGTTTGAAACCACATGCCACGGTCGATGTATTGAAAGTTTGCAACCACTGCCACAGTCGATTTTTTGAAAGTTTGTAACCACTTGCATCAGTCGTTGTGATGAAAGTTTGAAACCACTGCCACAGTCGATAAGTTAAAAGTTTGTAGCCACTTTCCACAGTCGTTGTTATGAAAGTTTATAACCACTTGCTGCGATCAATGTATTGAAAATATTTTTACCACTGTCACTGTTGATGTATTGTTAGTTTGTAACCACTTGCCACGGTCGATGTATTGAAAGTTTTTAATAACTTGCCACTGTCGTTGTATTGACAGTTTGTAACCACTGCCACAGTCGATAAATAGAAAGTTTGTAACCACTTGCCACTGTCGATAAATAGAAAGTTTGTAACCACTGCCATACCCGATACAAATAAAAGTTAGTAACCACATGCCACGGTCGATGTATTGAAAGTTGTAACCACTGCCACAGTCGATAAATTAAAAGTTTGTAACTTTCCACAGTCGTTGTTATGAGAGTCTGTAACCACTTGCTACGGTCGATGTATTGAAAGTTTTTAATCACTGTCACAGTTTTATTGAAAGTTTGGTACCTCTGCCACAGTCTATGAATAGAAAATTTGCAACCACTGCCACAGTCACTGTATTGAAAGTTTGTTACCCAGGCCACAGTCAATGTATTGGAAATTTGTAACCCCTACCACGGTTGTATTGAAAGTTTGTAACCATTGCCATAGTCGATATTTTGGAAGTATGTAATCACTGCCACAGTCAATGTATTGACTTGACTTGACTATTTGAGTTTACCGTCGCTTCGACAGTATTTCAGTCATATAGCGACGTCCAGCTACTTACAGGTGGAGGAAGACCCCGAATGCACGGAGGCATCCGGGTAGAACCACCGAAAAGCCAGGGAAGGTTCCAAAAATTCGAACCCACGCGGTGAGGGACTGAGTGAGTGTTAAGTCAGCGACTTTACCCTCTCGGCCACGGAGGCCCCTCAATGTATTGAAAGTATGTAATCACTGCCAAGTCAATGTATTAAAAGTTTGTTACCCCTGCCACGGTTGTATTGAAAGATGGTAACCACTGCCATAGTCGATATATTGAAAGTTTTTAACCACTTGCCACTTGTGTGACGCGGAGATATGGAGTGGTGATGACTTTGGTGAAAAAAGTTATACTTTTTATTCACTTATTAAATTAAGATAATTATCAGACCACTTTAATGTTAAGGAACATTTATTTATTTTTATTTATTTATTTATTTATTTTATTTTTTTTTTGGTTGTTATTATTTTCAATAAGGTATTCTCAATTGGACTTAAAGCAAAATAGCCTATTTCAATGGATGCTTGCATTTGCACTGAAATTTTTAAGCATTTGAAGGACCATAATTATAATTTAAGGATGCATAATATGATTACCTTAATGAAATAGGAATATATATTGTATATGTTTTGTACTCATTGTTGTTGTTGTTGTTGTTGGGTAGGCTTAAGAAATTTTAAGAACTTTAAAATTAAAGGTTTATATCTCTTTAAGAACTACAAGTATACACACCCAATGTAAAAGGTCAATGACAAAATAAAGGTATCCAAAACACCTGATTTTATTCTATGTCGTCCTATTTTTGTTCAGTCCAATCTAGATTTTCCATTTTTTCTGACACTTGGTATAAGATATCGTGGTGTAAGGTTCGATGCACTCATAGGAACGTAAACGACACTCTCTCAGCTTCTCATACCATCTGTATATGATATGTCTAATGAGAACTTTAATGCTGTAGTATGCATGTTAATTTCTCGTTAACAAAATCTTCCTCGTCACTTTGCACGCATCAGCAAAAGACATGAAATATTTATGGTTAAAAATCAGCGCAAGTACTTTTACATTTCACGCTACGATTCATGCTTTACGTCTACAGCTAATAAAACCACTCAAGTTAGATAATTACGCCATTACAGTATTTACAAACTTGAAAATTGACATGGTAAAGAATTTTTATTTCAGCGTCAATTAACAATGACATTGCAAAACGATAGTGAAACATAACATCACGTATATTTTATAGGTATACAATAGCAATTTATCTAAAATTATTTTGTGAACAGAAGGTTATTAAGTATATAAATTAAGTAACTGACATAGTTACAAAACAGCTTACTTTCTATACACGAAACATCTTGCTTTATTCCCCTTAACGAACTAAGGTCGATTTTAAAATGTCAATCCTAATCCTACAAGAATGGCAGAATCTGTTGCATGTCAGTCATGAAATATACAAGTAAACCATTTGTTGCATGTCAAAAAAAAAATTGCATGGCAGTCATGAAATACACATGAAATACACGAGTAAACCATCTGTTGCGTGACAGTCATGAAATACACATGAAATACACGAGTAAACCATCTGTTGCTGACAGTCATGAAATACACATGAAATACACGAGTAAACCAGACTTACGCAAGAAAATAAAGGTAGTGAAAGGTCATTAATTTTCACCTGAATATTCATGGAGTAAAAGTTGAAATACTTTTTCCCGGAAACAGGTTTCCTTCTCAGTACAATGACTGTTGACACAGGTTCAAAAATAGGTATATACATTTTAAAAGCATAAAATCTTGTCTGTATATAAAAATAGTTGCTGCATGATGAGGAGAGTCGTGTTGATGAAAAATTAACATATAAAATTGAGAAGCAAATGGAGTCGCTGATATTTGTAAATATGTAAACTTGTTCTTATAAGGTGATAATGTCATGTTTTATGAAATATCAGATCTTCCTTTCAAAAACTAAAGCACCAACGTAATAATATTTCATTCCCAGCCGATTCAAAACCAAACGCAGCGAAACGATATCATGCTATGACTGATGCACCTGGCAAAAATTGCAAGCACTAGCTGTACCCAGTCTGTAGGGTAACTAGAACGCTGTGTTTTGCATCAAGGATATTTTTATATCCTAAGGAATTTTCCTTGTATATAGATCCGCTTTTGACCGGTTTCCTATACATGTGCATGACGCGTAAGTGCGTAGATGCAAAACACAATTTTCTGCAACATACACGTCCTCGTGGTTTATTTCTTCGAATGATTTGACTTGATATATTGAACATAAAAATAAGAAAATAGATACAAGCAATTTTGTCAAGGTGTTTTAGTGATATAATTCATTCAAAATAGAAGGAATACATGTTTAATTGTTGTAATTGAATTCATTATAATAATAAAAAAAACAAACATATAATAATAATAATAAAATGGTCGGATATTAAACAATCTTAATTAAAAAGAAAAAACACAATCTTTGATATTACGACATTTCAGATACGACGGCTGAGTTTTATAGAAACGACTGATACGTTATTAATATTATGGATACGACTGCTAAGTTACTATCATTATAACTACGACTGCTGAGTCACTACCATTACAGATACGACTGCTAAGTTACTATTATTATAGATACGACTACTGAGTCACTACCATTACAGATACGACTGCTGAGTCACTTCCATGACAAATACGACTACTGAGTTACTACCATTACAGATACGACTGCTGAGTCACTATCATTATAGATACGACTGTTGAGTCATTACCATTACAGATACGACTGCTGGGTCACTATTATTATAGATACGACTACTGAGTTACTAACATTGCAGATGCGGCTGCTGTGTAAGAGCTATTATCATTACAGATACGATTTTTTGTGTGCAGCGTTTTCAATAAAATCTTTCAGATACTTTCCCTTTACTGAGAGACCTCTAAACCCATTTACGAGATACAGTTCCTGTTTTTGTGCCTGGTATTGCACTGACTAGATAACATCTTAACTTCCCTTCAACCTTCTTATCTCCCAAAAAAAAACAAACGACTGAATCAAATTACTAACTTGTAATTTGTATATTGCACTTGGGCAACCGATATACATGCGTCACACATCCAAATGATCCATATTTCATATAAAAATGGCGACATTTATACCTCTTCATCAATACATTGTAAAATATAAGTTAACATGTATAGAACTTATAGTATTCACAATGAACTTTAAATCATGTAATCCAACAAGCATTGCAAAGCAACATATCGAGGTAAAAATTACGTCTATGTTTTTTCGGCTGCCCAAGCTGAATGAGCATTGACAAAGCACGAAATTCTCGTGCCTTCAAAACTACTGGCGACACCTACCGGAGATATATATCGGACAATTGGAAATTGATTTTCTACTTATTCATTACATTCAAACTTAGAAAATTACATTTTTCCAAAGACAGCATATTCTTTGGCCATGAACATAAGAGAAAGGCACATAATTAAAGAAAATAGCATCGTTAAAAGCATGATTTAGTTTTCATTGCTTTTTGTCAGATGCTCTCCGTGACTCAGCCTCAGTCATCCACTAGCAAGTTAAAAATAACCACATCTTTACATGTTTTTTATCTTTTAAAAACTCCCTAGCTCGTCATAGATCTAATCTCTCTCTCTCTCTCTCTCCTCAGTGAAAAGTCAAACATGTCTTTAGCGGTCATTTAAGAGAACCAGAGAGAGTGACCGCTTGACAGAGGTGGCCACTAAATGAAGATGAATATAAAACAAAAGGCTAGTTTGAAAATATTAAAACTGACCGCTACATACAGGCTGACCGCTAAATACAGGCGGTCGCTAGTACAGGTTTAATTGTACTCAGTATAAGTAGAACGTCCCTCAAAGTTCCATGTTGGAATTGAAATGTATTGATTTGTTAATAAAACTTTTGCAGAAAATTAAGTCTATTATTTGTTGGAGAGTGTCACGCACACATAGTAGCGAATGATACTGCGCATGTACAAAACGTGTAAATCGCCCTTTCTGTTAGTTACTACTTCGCAAAAACATCATATGAGTATATTCACCGATAGGTTATTTGAATATAGGACGTTTCTCGTTTTGCTGAATACACATAGGTTGCCAAATATCTGCTTCGTATTTATATCAATTACTTAAGTATTTTCGTGACTTGCAAAACGGTCAGCGTACATATCTGTATACATCTCGGTCATATTAGATTAACCCTGTAAGCAGTTTAATACGAAAGCCCATTGATGTCCTTTTAGTTGGTAAAAAAAAATGCTAATCGCGTTTAAACGCGAAACCTTCGCGAATAAACGCGATACTTTCGCGAATAAACGCGATACTTTCACGAATTAAAGCCTAACTTTCGCGTTAAAACGCGAAACCTTCGCGAATAAACGCGATATTTTCGCGAATTAACGAATTACTTTCGCGTTATAACGCGATGATTTCGCGAATAAACGCGTTATTTTCGCGTTATAAAGCGAAGCTTTCACCGATTAACGAGAAATATTTTATATATAAACAGGCATTTTCTTTCTCAGTTACGTAACACATACCATTACTTAAATCAGATAAAGAATTTAATCACATACTACAATACATAATTATTACGTTTCATTTTCTTCGGGGGGGGGGTTTATATATCTCAATATTATGATAAAGAATAAGAAATGCCAATTTCAATTATGACACAGATAAACTAGGTCCGGTAGCCAGGTGGTCACATTGCCACCCCGTAACCAAGAGTTGTTGGTTCTCACATATTAAAGTTGTTCGAATGCTATATTCGTTCACATATAAGGGTAGCTGACCCATCCTCAAGATAGTATCATAGCACTCATCTACGGCGTGATACTGCAGTGTGGCATCACTGTATCTGTCTCAAGGAGACATAGCCTCCAGAATAACTGAAATATTCGGTGGGACGTTAAACCCATCACTCAAACATGAACCTACGTTTATTTATAATTGCATGAAAAAAACATGTGAGTAATTTCTCCAAAAGAGTGCTAGTCAATTTATCTTATTTTATTTTTTTAAACAATTCTTGCTTACAACTCTCTTGAATAGATTTTCACTGTCTTTATATATAAACTGATTAAAACAAATTTTTGGATAGCTTACAAAGAAAATAAAGAATTCCTTTTGAATTTTAAAACTTTCCTGACATCAACTTCTAATATACTTTGGTATAGATATGATATAAATAGAGTAGAAAAGACTTCTAAATAGCCAAAGATACTCTACCATTTGTAGAACTGGTGAT
Organism: Solen grandis; assembly: GCA_021229015.1. Taxonomy (NCBI): domain Eukaryota; kingdom Metazoa; phylum Mollusca; class Bivalvia; order Adapedonta; family Solenidae; genus Solen; species Solen grandis. The sequence continues at coordinate 22,841,416 of CM037781.1, read as the reverse complement.
ATTGATTTCAGTAAATTTATAGACAACAAAAAATGTGTTTATGCGACATTTATGCCCCGCCAGGATATGGTCAGAACCAGATATTTACTTGTATTTTTAAACGTTTATTTCATGATGTACATTTGTATGAAGTTTCATGATGTGAAGTTACCTTTATAGAACTTTACCTTAGCAACTATGGTAGGCAGTCATGAGGTGACCATTTGTGCCAATATTTTTTTTTATAATCAATGGTTTCCTAGAAGAAGAATTTTGAATTTCTATATACAATATATAAAGAAACTAGACAACGCCCTAGGGGTTTCATCATTCAAGGGATCAACTTTATTTTAGCAATGTTGGTAGAGCACTATGAGGTGACAATTTATACCAAAGGAAATTAAATTCTGTTTGTTGGTTTCAGAGAAGAATATTTCTTAAGTTTTTTTAAAGTAAACGTCTGTTAGTTGCCATGACAACCAGAGTTCTGCCAGGATCAAGATTATTTTAGCAACTTTTGCGGAGGGCCACCCAAGGATCATTCATGCCAAGTTTCACTCAGCGGTTTCAGAGAAGATATCGTTTAAAGCAAATTGTTGACGACGCACGACGATGGATGTAGAGTGATCCTAATAGCTCACCTTGAGCATGTTGTGCTCTGGTGAGCTAAAAAATAAAATTTGGTGGTTTCAACGTCACACGCAAAACCGTCACAGACGGTATTGAAACTCTATTTAGACTGATAAAAATCATTCACTTTTTGCAATACGCTAACTTCATAGGCTGAATTTATGAAATCGCTACCCTGAACTGGTGAAGACGCCAAAATGTTGAACGTAATAGAGGATGACTCTGAACAAAAATCAAAGCCTGGATCTTATCATTTTCCAAAAATATCAAGCTTTGAATGAAAAATTGGAAAGGGAAGAGTTAACTGCCAATGCTTGAAGTATGAAATACGTGCCTTAGTTACAGAGTTAAGTTCAGAGCAAATTTTACATGAGATTAGGAAAACAGCGAATGAAGAAATTAGTGAACACGGACATAATGTGCAAACTGGAAAGTACATATGGGGTCAATGATACCAGGGAGACGATCGTGCAAAAAGAAAACAGCAACCTCAAGAAAGAGTAACTAGTTTCGCTTCAAGATTGGGGGATCTGTTTGATATAGCAGTTACGTTAGATGCATTAGACAATAGTTATGGTGTAACATTGAAAGGGATGCTGTACCAAGGGGTACGAAAAGATCTTAAGCAGATTGCAAGGATGCTTCACAGTTGATATAACTCCAGGAATCGTCAATTATGACAACGAATTTACTTCAGAATTTTACACCACATTATCAAAGTTAACTACAGACCTTTAAAGCCATAACAGCTGAACTACAGCCAATAAAATTTGAGGAGGATGTTTTGAAGAAGAAAGGAGATGCGACATTGAGAGGCGACAGCAGGAAACGATAGAAGTATTGAAGATAAATGGAGGTGAGTCAGTGGAAATAGTTGAAAGAGTAACTTATACAACACAAGGATGCATTAGTGGTACTGACATAGGCAGAAGAAATCGTATTAATCACCGGATTGATCTATTGAATATGGGAATTCCTTGGAATCTCAACACCACAATAAAGGAACCTTAAAAAAAGATGAAAAAAACTTATTTCGGAATCGTCTTGTTTGAAACACCAAAGTTAAAAATGTCTACTCCAAAGTTCCACAAAGTGTAAAGTCTATGTTCTTTAAATCCAATTTTTTAGAAGATTTCGTAAACTTGAATAGAAACATACATCTAAATTCAATAGTGGATTTCTTTTCTTTTACTATCATCTACTTCATATACAGTGAGGGATGTACCGTGTCAGTTCACACACACACATACACTGAGGCACACAGTGACATAGGTACAAGAGTCCTCTCACCAGGTGTGTGAAGTTAGCGCATAGATCGTAGATCGTAAATCAACACTACAACTAATTTTCTTTGTCGACCTGAGTCGTAGATCGTAGCTCAACCATTCAAATAAACCAAAATAAATGGTAGAGCTGGGTCGTAGATCGTAGCTCAACCACTCAAATAAACCAAAATAAATGGTTGAGCTGGGTCGTAGATTGTAGCTCAACCATTCAAATAAACCAAAATAAATGGTTGAGCTGGGTCGTAGATCGTAGCTCGACCATTTCAAATGTTCATTGAATGGTCGACCCGGGTCGTAGATCGTAGCTCAACCATTCAAATAAACCAAAATAAATGGTTGAGCTGGGTCGTAGATCGTAGCTCAACCATTCAAATAAACCAAAATAAATGGTTGAGCTGGGTCGTAGATCGTAGCTCGACCATTTCAAATGTTCATGAATGGTGACGGGTCGTAGATCGTAGCTCAACTATTCAAATAAACCAAAATAAATGGTTGAGCTGGGTCGTAGATCGTAGCTCAACCACTCAAATAAACCAAAATAAATGGTTGAGCTGGGTTGTAGATCGTAGCTCAACCATTGAAAATGTTCACAGAATGGTTGAGCTGGGTCGTAGATCGTATTTGTCATGAAAATTATAGTCGTCTTGGTAATTTTGTACGCGGATCGGAGCTCGACCATTGCAAATGTTCATGGGATGGTTGAGCTGGGTCGTAGATCGTATTTGTCATGAAAATTATAGTCGTCTTAAATTTGTAATCGTCGTCGGTAATTTTGTACTCGTCTGGAACTTGTCGGGAAAAATTATCTATCGGGATTTGTTTAGTATTAGTCGAAAAATATTTTTGTATTTGTCTTCTTTGTCGGGATTATTGTACTTTTCAGAAAATTGCATTAGTAAGGAAAAAGTCGCATAATCAACGAAAATTACATTTGTCGGGAAACTTTTTTTTCTTCGGGAAATATGTACTCGTCGGGAAAATTGCATTTGTCGGGGGAAAAAATGCTTTCGTCGGGAAAAGAGTTTCCGTCGAAAATCTTTGTACTTGTCGAAAATATCCCATTCTGAGTTCTGGCGGAATTTTTGTTCGTCGGAAAATTGTATTAATCGGAAAAAGTCCCATAATCTTTTTCGTCGGGAAGTTTGTCCTCGTCGGGAAAATTGCATTCGTCGGAAAGTTATGTGCTCGTTGGAAAAATTGCATTCGTCTTGAATAGTGCTTCCGTCGTGAAATTTTGTAGTCGTATATATATATTCATATTAGTATAATGTGAACTTGCAGTCTTATATATGATCATAACCAAAAGGCAACGACGAATGTTGCTGATTCAATGATTGGTCATAGATGATTTATATACACTGCATACAAAGTAATGCAAAAGCCTCAAGATCTAATCTGGTCTACATATTCTGACAGATATCGTTTTATTTTATCTAAAGCAATGCCGATAATGTAGATAAGTTTCTGTACAATTCAAACCACTATTACTATCAAATTCTAAGTCTAATTGTTGTTTTATATTGAACAAGTAATTGTGTGGTTTGATACTGATCAGTAGGTATGTTGTTTGATACTGACCAGTAGGTATGCTGATTGATATTGACCAGTAGGTATGTTGTTTGATACTGACCAGTAGGTATTCTGATTGATACTGACCAGTACGTATGCCGTTTGATACTGACCAGTAGGTATGTGGTTTGATTCTGACCAGCAGGTATGCTGATTGATACTGACCAGTAGGACTGACCAGTGGGTATGTTGTTGTTGTTTGATACTGGACCAGCAGGTTTGTTGTTTGATACTGACCAGTAGGTTTGTTGTTTGATACTGACCAGTAGGTATGTTGTTTAATACTGACCAGTAGGTATGTCGTTTGATACTGACCAGTAGGTATGTTGTTTGATTCTGACCAGCAGGTATGCTGATTGATACTGACCAGTAGGACTGACCAGTGGGTATGTTGTTGTTGTTTGATACTGGACCAGCAGGTTTGTTGTTTGATACTGACCAGTAGGTATGCTGTTTGATACTGACCGGTATTTATGCTGTTTGATATTGGACCTGTAGTTAAGTTGTTAAGTATCGGAACAGTAGGTGAAGTGATTGACTGAAACATTAAAGGGCTATAAGTCTTCTATTTTGGCTTTTTACGGATCATTTTGTATTAAGCAATGCGTTCACGCCTGTTGATATAATTGGTATTCAATGCATACAAGTACATGTATTTCATTCTAAGCTAACATTGTTTTGCTATTATCACGTCGACAAGAAATGTCATTTGGCCTTTCCGTGATGTAAATACCAGATATTATTTGATTTTCTCTCTCATATGTAAGACGTTTTAATTATGATAAAGTAATATTAAGTTATGACCTACATATAACTAGTATTTTAAAGTTATATATTTGATGTAAATAGCTTACACTTTATCAGATAATGATGTATAGAGCGATGGTGTCGTTATAGACTTACAGTGACACATGTGACACATGCCCTCCTCTTTTATGTGAAATGTTATTTTGATGCAAGATGTGTATTTAACATACAGGTTTTGTTCATTCATTGTAGTTATTTCTTCTGGAACTTTAGAAGAAACTTTTAAAAAATCTGAACTGAATCTAAGTGTTCTAGCCATGTATTTGCGTTCATTTGCGCCTGGTTACCCTTTTTTCTGTGGAAATGATATCTATTGTTTTCATTTCATTTTTGCTTATATTGAAATAAATGCTCATTGTAATGTACCTGTTGCTTGTTTATATATTTCATATAAAGTTAAAACACTACATACATTACTTGTTAATAATGTTAGACTAATATATAAGATCAAAAGACTTTTCACGAAAAAAAAAAAAGTTGACATCAGGTAAAATGCTACAAAAACTTACTTTTCGTTATAAATCTGCAATAACTAATATACAGTTGCAAAGGACTATGCGATTCTTCTTATGTTATTACATTATTTTTAAAATTTGGGAAAATTAAGATTTTTCATTGTATTTCTGTATGCAGTTACATGTGTATTTTCAACGGTTTCGGGGTTTAGGCGGTTCAACCTAATCTCAACTTTACATGATCTTTATTGTTCACTTATGAAAATCATCAAATTCTGTATATCGGTATGACATACTGTTACGCTCCACCCTTGGTCTGCTCTGGTATTACTTTGGGCTGGCGTTGTCTTTATGTATGTGTGCGTGATGGGTAGTGTTAAGGTTGGACTCCAACGGACGTTAAATATTATTAATTAATAGAGAGACAGGGGACTGTTATAAATAAACACAAAGAGACTTAAAGTTTCAAAGAATTGATTTTTACTTTGTGTCAGAACCAATAAATAATCAACAAAATAGCTATAATTATCTCAATAGCCCAATGTAACAATATTCTACTACATTTAGAATCTACGTAACTAAACAATGTACACTAAGGTGGTCCTACTTGTTCGTTAAACGCAATAAATGTAGTGTTATGACAACTGGATTTAATATTAACTTTAATCGCACAAAGACGATGTATGCTTATTAAAAATATCAGAAGAGCTATCAATCGATTATATACAGGATACTTTAACTATTTCATTATAAATAGGTTAGAAAATTATTAAATAAATATCTCTAATTTTAACTTGTACGCGCAGGCTCTACACAAGAACGAAAGTAATTAAACTTAACCCTATCTGATTGTCTAAAGTTTAACAGAAAGTGCCGAAATAAAACACAGAGCCAAACGCACCCTATCGTGAAATGTTGGAGTCCCCGAAATGCGGGGGAACGCTGTATTTATACCCAACAGCAGTTCACAGCTCACAAATGTGAGGCACACAGCCCACAAAGGTGAATTCACAACTCACACTGTGATCTGTTTGTACACAGTTCACAGTGTGTAGTGTGGGCTCACGATGAAAAGAATGCAAAGCCTATAAGAACATAGGGCAATTACCAATATTTATACTTCTTAAAACAAAAAGAATTAAATACAAATGACATTAACCTCATATGTACGCTTTCTGGCATTTAATTGATGAAACATCGTTCTGCTTTAAAGATTTATGACAGATATTCAAACAAACCGCCACAGCTGTTGCTAGGCAACTTGCTCACATTGAAAATCAATATGGCGGACGATGCTCACAGTCAGAGTGAGATCCTGAAAAATATACTAATTACTGACATTTAACGAGTGTTTGTTTACATAAACAGTGAGGAAATAACTTAAATCATGGATTAATACATCTGACTAGGAAATACAAACTATATCAACATCAGAATTGATGCTGGAAAGCAATGTAAACATCGCGAAAACTGGTTACATAAACAAGATTCTGCCGTGGAAAACACAGGGAAATCAAGTCCCAGAAGTTAGGAATTTAGACACATACTGGCATATTACGAAGTCTTGAGTTGTTGTCCTGTGAATTTAACAAGGATAACAACCAGTTTAAAGTAGTGTTGCCCGTAAATAGCATCCAAAGAAAAAAAAACATGCCAAAGAATGAAAGAAGAAGAAATAAGAAAAGGTAACACCCTAGGGCATTACACTGCCCCCCAGTTTTCCATGGCACAACTCCTGTTGCCATACATGTCTTAAATAACCATGTTCATAAAATCAAGTCTGGACCACCTTATCTTTACAATAAAACATTGTCATCATATGACATCATGAAGAACCACCATAAAATATAAACAACTTTGACATCTAATTTTTATCATGTTCAACGTTAAGTTAAATAATGGCTATGAACCACCTTAAAACTACATAGTCAGGGACACCTTAACATTTGCTGGTGCCACCTACTAACTTCATAATACTGGCATTGTATCACTTTGTGGTGAAACACATTAAAGCATAAAACACAAAGACTTAAGAGTATGTATTCAACATTTAGTTAAAACACTCAACCAGGCGGCGAACTACCTTAAAGATAACAAACCCAAATTTACACGTTGATGATTTGTTCTTTAAATAAAATCTGTCAACAATTGAAAAAATAACAGGTAAATATAAATACTTTAAGCATAAATAACTGACAACTTATGACCCGTGTTGAATTACACTATTCAAGAAATGGCTTGAGCAAGTATCCCTTTGAGCAGTTTAACTTTTACATTAAAACAGTAATAACAAACAATCTCATGAGGTTGAGCTATGCATAACATTCAATGGGTACCAAGCATGACCATAGTATCTCTAAACAACTAAACCTAAATTACAATGACAAAATAGGAGCAAACTGGCATGATGTTGTGAAAATATTAACCTGATTTCAAAATACATTGGTCCACAAGGAAAAAGTTAAAGTTCTGTGAAAATTTTAAAGCTAGCCAGTTGCCATTTACATGTAGCATGATTATTTTCTAGATGATGCCTTCTTGATGACTGTAGACTTGACAGATGGTAGGTTTTCTCGGTCTTCTAACCGAGGGCGCTTCTCGTGCCGGGAGCTGTTCTCTTCCCTTAGCGTTTGGCGTCGTTTATCGTCTGCAATCCGCTCGACTGAGCGGGAGAGGGATCTGAGCGTCTCCGAGAAACCCTCCAAGGACTGGCTAATGTGGCGCGTGAGCCTGTTGTTCGCATCAAGGGATGAAACAATCTTTCCCAGGGCTACCTCCAAGGTTTTGTCAAGGTGTCCAAGGGTTGCTGTCACCGGAGAGTATCTGTTGTCAAGTTGCTCCTCCTGAGTCAGAGTCTGGCAGCCGATCTCCCTGGTGGTGTTGGCTGGCAACTTCTCTTCCCCAGGTGGTGGTGAAAACACCATAGGTGTAGCGGTCCCCAGAATCTGATCTAATACGTTCTCCTCTTGATTGATAGAGGGGAACCTGGGGGTCTCAGGCGTCCGACTAGGAGAATATCTCAACTCTGGTGTGTTCAGCGGAGTGGGCCGTATGGTGTGTACAGGAGCCTTTATTTTGGATGGCACATACTCTGGCACTGAGGTGCAGGATACCCTCGGCTGACTAAGCAGGGAGTTGGTTACTCCCAACGCCGTGCAGGTGGTTGCAGTATACCAACTGCTGACCGGTGCCATACATGTACCAGAAAGGCTGGGCAGCAACGGGTCGTATGGCAGCGTGATGTTGTCAATTTCCTCCAACCTGCTTCTTGCACATGGCTGCTGCTCATTCGTTCCCACCCTGGGTGATAGCAAAGCAGCTAACACATCGGGGGCCAGCCTGACCGTCACGAGATCCTGGCCGGTGATCACTGAGGGAACTGATGTCTCTAACGGATCATTTGGGGTAGAGGACTGCTCGTCTACTTGATCTGGCATGGCCTGTATATAATCGACCCCCTCCAGGATCTGCTTTGGCGTCGGGTTTGATGTCAAGAACTGGCGCCCAGTTGCCCCTGATCCGAGTGTTCCAGCCATCATGACATGTCTCTTATACCCTGTTAGATGTTTTTCCAGTTGATCTCTGGTCAGACATCTAAACATGCACAGGTTGCAGTAGAAAGCAGCCTCATCCAGACTAAGATGATGTTTAAGGACATGGTCAATAACCCTGTACCTTTCGGCCACGTACGTCTGTTTACGGCTACTGCAATGCAGACACGCATATAAACGCCCCCTTCTGACAGCCTTACTATTGTCCATTGCAGCCTGAAACACACAATCATGGAAATCCTTACTGGTATGCCGAATTCTGCTATTTGGCTACATTTAGATTGAAAGCTCTTCCGTTATTCATCATGGAATATTTCATGTGCAAATTACCGGTTATGTTTTGATAAAATGGTAGGACCACGTCAACTTCTATTGTTTTAACTAGGTTGCTGTTTACTACTACTATAAACTGCTTAAACTTATTGAACGTTGGAATGCTACTGATGCTTATTCTTGCTGCTCTTCAGAAACTTGCTGGTCTTCTTCAGCCAACTAGGGACGTTTTGTCCTAAATACTGCTTGAGCTTATCGTGGTGAGCCATTCGGTTATTCCCACGTGAATCTAATTGTACTACGTAGGTAACAGGTGATCGTTTTTCTTTAACAAGAAAAGGGCCATCAAATTTTCGTTCAAGCTTGGGTGCTATGCCTACAGTCTTTGCTTCATGCAACATCCACACGATATCGCCAACTTCATAGTTGTGGAAAGTTGACTTTGTGTCATAGCGATCCTTGCTGCGCTTAGCATTAGTCTGAAGATATCTTCTGGCCACTTTGTGTGCTTGAAGCATCTTGCCACGAATTTCTTCTACATATGGCGATGCTGAAGGAAGCTTCTCATCATGTATGTATCCAAAGACAACGTCAGCTGGCATTCGGATCTCACGACCAAAGCACATAAGGTTTGGGGTTAGTTTTGTAGACTCGTGCGGTGACGATCTATAAGCACCAGCAATGCACCCAAGATAGAGATCCCACTCGTCTTGGTCAACAAGATACGCTTTGATCATTTTTATAAGGGTCTTGTTAAAACGTTCTGTTTGGCCATTACATTTCGGATTCCTTGGGCTTGTTCGGGTCTTCCTGATCTCGAAAAGGTTACAAAGATCCTTAAAGAGCCTACTTTCAAAGGCTGCTCCTTGGTCGCTGTGTATAGACAGTGGCGCACCCCAACGTGAGATGAAATTGTTTGCTATCTCCAGTGCACACTCTTCAGCTTGTTGGCTCTTCACAGCAATAACTTCCACATATTTAGTGAAATGGTCTGTGAGCACCAGGATATACTTATTGTTCCTCATAGTTTCCGGAAGTGGTCCCAAGTAATCAATCGCTAACCGATCCCATGGAGCACCAGTGACCAGGTGTCCCATTGGAGCCTTTGGCCTTTTCTGAGGCATTTTGTCTGCAGCACATACGTCACAAGATTGCACATACAGACGGACACTGTCTTTCAGCTCAAACCAAAAATATTTTTGCAATATCTTCTTAGCTGTTCTTTTCGCGCCGAGATGACCTGAAAGTAACCCATTATGCATTTAGTACATTATCTCCCTTTTAAAGCACTCAGGTGCAATCACCTGGAGATATGCGCCGGTGTTGTTGGCTTTAACAAATCTCTTATAAAGCACACCGTCTCTGAGGTCAAGCCTGTCAAATAACAAATAATAGTGCCTTGTGGCGGGGCTCTCATTCTCCATGTCTAAGTTTGAAGGTTTCTTTCCATTTGCTTTGGCTTTGATTATCGGAGCTATATCCGGGTCTACGTGTTGTTTTGTTGCCATTAGTTTTGCAGCGCTAGCATCTAGCCATGGTTTTAAAACGTCATCCCCCATAGCACTCGAGGTACCAGGTGTGGCTTCATCAACCTTCCTAACAGTGCTTCTGTTGACCACCGGATCGGACAGTGTTTCATTATTGGTTTCATTTCCACCTTTCAAAGGCATGTACCGCATACATTCTGCCCTTCTTTTACATTTACGACAGGGGCCACATCTCAGAGGCTCACTTGTGTCAATATCTGAGCATTGGCACTCTCTTGGTTGTGGACATCTAGAAAGAGCATCACAGTGTGGCTGTTTTTTGCCTGGCCTATATTCTATGTGAAAGTCGAATGGTGCTAAGATTTCTATCCAGCGCGCTATTTTTCCATTGGGTTCCTTCAAAGAAAACAACCATACCAGAGCCTGATGATCGGTTCTTACTAAAAACCTGCGTCCTAAGAGATACTGGCGGAAGTACTGTATAAAGTAGACTACTGCTAGTAGTTCCTTTTCTGTGATACAGTAATTTTTCTCTGCTTTTTTAAGAGCTCTACTTGCATACGCTATAACTCTTTCGCGTCCTTCTTGGATTTGGGCCAGCACACCACCTATTCCTACTCCAGATGCATCCGCATCTAGTATGAATTCACCAGCGTCATTAATTGGAAATCCCATCACATCTGGACTCGTAAGGGCTAGCTTGATGGCATCAAAGGCTTTCCCACATGACTCATCCCACATAAATACAACATCTTTCTTTGTAAGGTTCGTCAAAGGTCTAGCTATCTTTGCATAGTCTTTGATAAATCGGCGATAATACGACCCTGTCGCAACAAATTGTTTGACCTGTTTAGCATTTTGTGGCACAGGCCATCCAAGTATCTTAGAAATGTTTGTTGGATCTGGACTTATACCTTTTGACACTACATGGCCAAGAAATACAACTTCAGTCTGAAACATATGGCATTTATCAGGACGAAGCTTCAGACCAGCTTGTTTTATCCTGTCAAGGACCTGCTCGACTCTTTCTACATGTTGTTCGAAGCCGTTTCCGTAGACAATAATGTCATCAATATACACTAGGCATGTTTCCCATTGGAGACCTTGAAGTGCCAGTTCCATTGTACGTTGAAAGGTACTGCTACTGTTGTTAAGACCAAAGGGCATTTTAGTCATTTCAAATTGACCAAATTTACATACGAAAGAACTTTTCGGAATGTCTTCCTTCTTTAGTGGTATTTGAAAATAACCACTTGTGAGGTCAAAACTACGAAAAAGACTGGAGCCTGCAACAGCATCCAGGCAGTCTAGCACTCTCGGTAAAGGAAAACCGTCAGGCTTTACTAAGGCGTTGACTTTTCGATAGTCAACACATGGTCTGACTGCCCCTGATTTTTTCTTTACCAGAACAATTGGACTAGCCCAAGGAGAAGTGCTTTTTTGTATCACGCCTTTCTTTAACAGGTCTTCTATAGCCTTCTTCTCCTCTGAAGCATATGCCATAGGAACCCTTCGTGGTCGTTGCTTAATGGGCGCCGCATCACCAGTGTTTATAGAGTGCTCAGCCAAATGTGTGGTACCTAGGTCCCATTCGTCTTTAGAGAAGGTGCTTGAGTGTTTATCCAATAAACCAGCTATAACTTCTTGTTCCTCTGTAGACCTTCCCTCTATTGATTGTTCAAACAATTCCCTAAGATGCTCAGGAACCTGGTCTTTGCTAGCCCTTTGGACAGGCGGAAGTTTCGAAACGGTCTTACTTCCTCTCGTATCTACTCTACGTATTCTGTTAAGGTTCTCTTCTTCCTCAGAGCACTCTTTCGCAGCAATGACACTTACTATTTTGTCGATTTTTTCTGCTGTGCCTATGTGAGCATCTTGTCTTAGCATGACGTCAGACGGTAGAGGATTCAAGATCCTGACCTTAGAAGACACTGACCTATTGATATCCACCAACGTAGATCCCATGACCAACTGATATCTTTCCTTAAATTCCTCTGTTGGTTCTATCAAGTAATCTGCAATATTGTCTTTACTGTCCTCTTCCACTCTTTCTACAAACACATCAACAAGGGCTTCTGACTTTCCAGGCACTTTGATATCATCAGCAACAATCACCTTTCTCACTCTTGGCTTCTTTATTCTGGATCTGCACGGTATTTTTACACCATGGAGAACAATGATATCTTTACTTAGGAGTAAGTCTGCGGCACCTTTCTCATCATCTACTAAAACATCGTAACCCAACAAGGCATCATCCTCTATGTCGGCTACAATCATCTCTCTTTGCATATGGAGCTGACCTAACATACAGTCAAATGTGGCTTTACCTCTTTCTCTTATAGGGGAACCTCCCGCCCCTTTGAGGCAAGCAGAGCCTTCCAACTGTGGACGGACATTCTCTTCAATCCTGTCATACACCCTGGATGACAGAACTGACCTTGATGCCCCTGTGTCCATAGTAAATACCAAAGGATATTTCTGTATAAACCCGTCTACATACACCCCATCGCATAACTCTTCTGTCTGGTCTTTCTCCTTTCCTGATCTCGCTGACTTCCCACCAAGACTTATCTCTTGTTCTAACTCTACTTTATCGGTCTTTACGGCTTCACTTACTGGGACCTCCCTTTGACCGCAAGGGCTGGTCCTTTCGAGTTTAAATTACTGGTGTTCATTGTTGAGGCTATACTTCTATGCTCTCCATTCCTGTTTGTTTCTTTATCCGGACAATTTCTTGCATAATGCCCATATTTCTGGCAGCTGAAGCATTGTATGGCACTTCTATCAATCCTATTGTTTCTGTCTTTATTTGGCGGAGACCTCTGAGACTTTTCTAGCTTTTCTAGTCTGTGTATAAGCTGTTCAAGCACTCTGGACTGTTCCATGTTATCTTCAGTTCTAAGCTCTGTCAGCGTTTTGCTGCCACTTCTTTTGTCGGTTTTGCTAGTTTCAGGGATTCTATTTATTTGGTTCTTAGCGTCATCATTAGTTTCGTCTACACATGTCCTTCTTGTTTGCTTTCTTCTGTCGTACCTACTGCTATTTCGTGTTTGTATCATGTTTACCACATGAAAGACTGCTTCGTCTATGTTATGAGGCTCCTTGTGGTATTCAACTTCAAACCGAATTTCATCATCATAAAGTCCATCCAAAAATCTTCTTACTAGGTCTTCATCACGAGTTCTTCTATCCCTATAGCCGTGGGCTTTATCATACAATCTTTTTAGATCAGCAGCGAAGTCTTCTGCTGTTTCTCCGTGCTTCTGCGATCTTCGACTAAACTTTGCAGCAAATGATCTAGCTGTTTCTATCCTTCTAAAGCGGCTATTCAGTTCCGTCACTAGTTCATCATAGTGTCTCAGCACCCCTTGTGGTAATTGTGTGAAGACGAATTCACCTGCTTCTCCTTCCAACCTTGGCAAAATCTGGTCAAGCTTTTCTTCATGGTTCCAATAATAGCGCTGGGCTATCGCCTCAAACCTTGCGATCCAAGTCGACCAATCTTCCTTGCCAGAGAACAATGGTATCTTGATATTACTCCTCTGAGGTATGGGTGTGTACACTGGCGCACCGGACCATCTTCGATCACCCGCCATGATCGGAGCATTGTAGTTTGAAGACAAGGCTGAGTTATGCTGATAATCATGTTCATTGAACCCTACATTAGCAGTTGGTAGATTATTGACACGATTGCCTGTATTCCAGTATGGTACATTCATATCTTCCCTATGGCGGCCTTGACCAATGAAGTTTTGCTCATTACGTTGAATAATTGGTGTTATTTTTTGCTGGGTTGGGGCTTGCTTCAATTCCTTTAACTCTTTCATAACTTCTTTTAAGATGTCGGCCATGCCATTTACTGTTTGAGAGATTTGGTTGACCGCATTCTCATTACTGTTCTCACATCTGTGCTGCGAGACATTTGACACCTCACTGCAGAGTGAAGCAACTTCAGATAGATCATTAGAGATTTCACATTCTGTAGAAATTAGTGGTCTAGCACCTGTTTTGCATTCTGTTGAAATTAGTGGTCTGACACCTGTGTCACATTCTATAGAAATTAGTGGTCTGGATCCTGTGTTGCATTCTGTAGGATTTAGTGGTCTGGCACCTCCAGAGTGGCTTACTTCTGCCATTTGTTGGTTGTTGAATGTTATAACGCCATCACTGTCTACGGCCTCCAGGTCATTCATTGTGAAGGTTTACTTAAAATCTAGGAGTCAAGTTCGATCACGGGATCTGAATGAAAAAATTCAGATCCCACCGCTGCCACCAAAATTGTTACGCTCCACCCTTGGTCTGCTCTGGTATTACTTTGGGCTGGCGTTGTCTTTATGTATGTGTGCGTGATGGGTAGTGTTAAGGTTGGACTCCAACGGACGTTAAATATTATTAATTAATAGAGAGACAGGGGACTGTTATAAATAAACACAAAGAGACTTAAAGTTTCAAAGAATTGATTTTTACTTTGTGTCAGAACCAATAAATAATCAACAAAATAGCTATAATTATCTCAATAGCCCAATGTAACAATATTCTACTACATTTAGAATCTACGTAACTAAACAATGTACACTAAGGTGGTCCTACTTGTTCGTTAAACGCAATAAATGTAGTGTTATGACAACTGGATTTAATATTAACTTTAATCGCACAAAGACGATGTATGCTTATTAAAAATATCAGAAGAGCTATCAATCGATTATATACAGGATACTTTAACTATTTCATTATAAATAGGTTAGAAAATTATTAAATAAATATCTCTAATTTTAACTTGTACGCGCAGGCTCTACACAAGAACGAAAGTAATTAAACTTAACCCTATCTGATTGTCTAAAGTTTAACAGAAAGTGCCGAAATAAAACACAGAGCCAAACGCACCCTATCGTGAAATGTTGGAGTCCCCGAAATGCGGGGGAACGCTGTATTTATACCCAACAGCAGTTCACAGCTCACAAATGTGAGGCACACAGCCCACAAAGGTGAATTCACAACTCACACTGTGATCTGTTTGTACACAGTTCACAGTGTGTAGTGTGGGCTCACGATGAAAAGAATGCAAAGCCTATAAGAACATAGGGCAATTACCAATATTTATACTTCTTAAAACAAAAAGAATTAAATACAAATGACATTAACCTCATATGTACGCTTTCTGGCATTTAATTGATGAAACATCGTTCTGCTTTAAAGATTTATGACAGATATTCAAACAAACCGCCACAGCTGTTGCTAGGCAACTTGCTCACATTGAAAATCAATATGGCGGACGATGCTCACAGTCAGAGTGAGATCCTGAAAAATATACTAAATACTGACATTTAACGAGTGTTTGTTTACATAAACAGTGAGGAAATAACTTAAATCATGGATTAATACATCTGACTAGGAAATACAAACTATATCAACATCAGAATTGATGCTGGAAAGCAATGTAAACATCGCGAAAACTGGTTACATAAACAAGATTCTGCCGTGGAAAACACAGGGAAATCAAGTCCCAGAAGTTAGGAATTTAGACACATACTGGCATATTACGAAGTCTTGAATTGTTGTCCTGTGAATTTAACAAGGATAACAACCAGTTTAAAGTAGTGTTGCCCGTAAATAGCATCCAAAGAAAAAAAAACATGCCAAAGAATGAAAGAAGAAGAAATAAGAAAAGGTAACACCCTAGGGCATTACACTGCCCCCCAGTTTTCCATGGCACAACTCCTGTTGCCATACATGTCTTAAATAACCATGTTCATAAAATCAAGTCTGGACCACCTTATCTTTACAATAAAACATTGTCATCATATGACATCATGAAGAACCACCATAAAATATAAACAACTTTGACATCTAATTTTTATCATGTTCAACGTTAAGTTAAATAATGGCTATGAACCACCTTAAAACTACATAGTCAGGGACACCTTAACATTTGCTGGTGCCACCTACTAACTTCATAATACTGGCATTGTATCACTTTGTGGTGAAACACATTAAAGCATAAAACACAAAGACTTAAGAGTATGTATTCAACATTTAGTTAAAACACTCAACCAGGCGGCGAACTACCTTAAAGATAACAAACCCAAATTTACACGTTGATGATTTGTTCTTTAAATAAAATCTGTCAACAATTGAAAAAATAACAGGTAAATATAAATACTTTAAGCATAAATAACTGACAACTTATGACCCGTGTTGAATTACACTATTCAAGAAATGGCTTGAGCAAGTATCCCTTTGAGCAGTTTAACTTTTACATTAAAACAGTAATAACAAACAATCTTATGAGGTTGAGCTATGCATAACATTCAATGGGTACCAAGCATGACCATAGTATCTCTAAACAACTAAACCTAAATTACAATGACAAAATAGGAGCAAACTGGCATGATGTTGTGAAAATATTAACCTGATTTCAAAATACATTGGTCCACAAGGAAAAAGTTAAAGTTCTGTGAAAATTTTAAAGCTAGCCAGTTGCCATTTACATGTAGCATGATTATTTTCTAGATGATGCCTTCTTGATGACTGTAGACTTGACAGATGGTAGGTTTTCTCGGTCTTCTAACCGAGGGCGCTTCTCGTGCCGGGAGCTGTTCTCTTCCCTTAGCGTTTGGCGTCGTTTATCGTCTGCAATCCGCTCGACTGAGCGGGAGAGGGATCTGAGCGTCTCCGAGAAACCCTCCAAGGACTGGCTAATGTGGCGCGTGAGCCTGTTGTTCGCATCAAGGGATGAAACAATCTTTCCCAGGGCTACCTCCAAGGTTTTGTCAAGGTGTCCAAGGGTTGCTGTCACCGGAGAGTATCTGTTGTCAAGTTGCTCCTCCTGAGTCAGAGTCTGGCAGCCGATCTCCCTGGTGGTGTTGGCTGGCAACTTCTCTTCCCCAGGTGGTGGTGAAAACACCATAGGTGTAGCGGTCCCCAGAATCTGATCTAATACGTTCTCCTCTTGATTGATAGAGGGGAACCTGGGGGTCTCAGGCGTCCGACTAGGAGAATATCTCAACTCTGGTGTGTTCAGCGGAGTGGGCCGTATGGTGTGTACAGGAGCCTTTATTTTGGATGGCACATACTCTGGCACTGAGGTGCAGGATACCCTCGGCTGACTAAGCAGGGAGTTGGTTACTCCCAACGCCGTGCAGGTGGTTGCAGTATACCAACTGCTGACCGGTGCCATACATGTACCAGAAAGGCTGGGCAGCAACGGGTCGTATGGCAGCGTGATGTTGTCAATTTCCTCCAACCTGCTTCTTGCACATGGCTGCTGCTCATTCGTTCCCACCCTGGGTGATAGCAAAGCAGCTAACACATCGGGGGCCAGCCTGACCGTCACGAGATCCTGGCCGGTGATCACTGAGGGAACTGATGTCTCTAACGGATCATTTGGGGTAGAGGACTGCTCGTCTACTTGATCTGGCATGGCCTGTATATAATCGACCCCCTCCAGGATCTGCTTTGGCGTCGGGTTTGATGTCAAGAACTGGCGCCCAGTTGCCCCTGATCCGAGTGTTCCAGCCATCATGACATGTCTCTTATACCCTGTTAGATGTTTTTCCAGTTGATCTCTGGTCAGACATCTAAACATGCACAGGTTGCAGTAGAAAGCAGCCTCATCCAGACTAAGATGATGTTTAAGGACATGGTCAATAACCCTGTACCTTTCGGCCACGTACGTCTGTTTACGGCTACTGCAATGCAGACACGCATATAAACGCCCCCTTCTGACAGCCTTACTATTGTCCATTGCAGCCTGAAACACACAATCATGGAAATCCTTACTGGTATGCCGAATTCTGCTATTTGGCTACATTTAGATTGAAAGCTCTTCCGTTATTCATCATGGAATATTTCATGTGCAAATTACCGGTTATGTTTTGATAAAATGGTAGGACCACGTAAACTTCTATTGTTTTAACTAGGTTGCTGTTTACTACTACTATAAACTGCTTAAACTTATTGAACGTTGGAATGCTACTGATGCTTATTCTTGCTGCTCTTCAGAAACTTGCTGGTCTTCTTCAGCCAACTAGGGACGTTTTGTCCTTATCGTGGTGAGCCATTCGGTTATTCCCACGTGAATCTAATTGTACTACGTAGGTAACAGGTGATCGTTTGTCTTTAACAAGAAAAGGGCCATCAAATTTTCGTTCAAGCTTGGGTGCTATGCCTACAGTCTTTGCTTCATGCAACATCCACATGATATCGCCAACTTCATAGTTGTGGAAAGTTGACTTTGTGTCATAGCGATCCTTGCTGCGCTTAGCATTAGTCTGAAGATATCTTCTGGCCACTTTGTGTGCTTGAAGCATCTTGCCACGAATTTCTTCTACATATGGCGATGCTGAAGGAAGCTTCTCATCATGTATGTATCCAAAGACAACGTCAGCTGGCATTCGGATCTCACGACCAAAGCACATAAGGTTTGGGGTTAGTTTTGTAGACTCGTGCGGTGACGATCTATAAGCACCAGCAATGCACCCAAGATAGAGATCCCACTCGTCTTGGTCAACAAGATACGCTTTGATCATTTTTATAAGGGTCTTGTTAAAACGTTCTGTTTGGCCATTACATTTCGGATTCCTTGGGCTTGTTCGGGTCTTCCTGATCTCGAAAAGGTTACAAAGATCCTTAAAGAGCCTACTTTCAAAGGCTGCTCCTTGGTCGCTGTGTATAGACAGTGGCGCACCCCAACGTGAGATGAAATTGTTTGCTATCTCCAGTGCACACTCTTCAGCTTGTTGGCTCTTCACAGCAATAACTTCCACATATTTAGTGAAATGGTCTGTGAGCACCAGGATATACTTATTGTTCCTCATAGTTTCCGGAAGTGGTCCCAAGTAATCAATCGCTAACCGATCCCATGGAGCACCAGTGACCAGGTGTCCCATTGGAGCCTTTGGCCTTTTCTGAGGCATTTTGTCTGCAGCACATACGTCACAAGATTGCACATACAGACGGACACTGTCTTTCAGCTCAAACCAAAAATATTTTTGCAATATCTTCTTAGCTGTTCTTTTCGCGCCGAGATGACCTGAAAGTAACCCATTATGCATTTGGTACATTATCTCCCTTTTAAAGCACTCAGGTGCAATCACCTGGAGATATGCGCCGGTGTTGTTGGCTTTAACAAATCTCTTATAAGCACACCGTCTCTGAGGTCAAGCCTGTCAAATAACAAATAATAGTGCCTTGTGGCGGGGCTCTCATTCTCCATGTCTAAGTTTGAAGGTTTCTTTCCATTTGCTTTGGCTTTGATTATCGGAGCTATATCCGGGTCTACGTGTTGTTTTGTTGCCATTAGTTTTGCAGCGCTAGCATCTAGCCATGGTTTTAAAACGTCATCCCCCATAGCACTCGAGGTACCAGGTGTGGCTTCATCAACCTTCCTAACAGTGCTTCTGTTGACCACCGGATCGGACAGTGTTTCATTATTGGTTTCATTTCCACCTTTCAAAGGCATGTACCGCATACATTCTGCCCTTCTTTTACATTTACGACAGGGGCCACATCTCAGAGGCTCACTTGTGTCAATATCTGAGCATTGGCACTCTCTTGGTTGTGGACATCTAGAAAGAGCATCACAGTGTGGCTGTTTTTTGCCTGGCCTATATTCTATGTGAAAGTCGAATGGTGCTAAGATTTCTATCCAGCGCGCTATTTTTCCATTGGGTTCCTTCAAAGAAAACAACCATACCAGAGCCTGATGATCGGTTCTTACTAAAAACCTGCGTCCTAAGAGATACTGGCGGAAGTACTGTATAAAGTAGACTACTGCTAGTAGTTCCTTTTCTGTGATACAGTAATTTTTCTCTGCTTTGTTAAGAGCTCTACTTGCATACGCTATAACTCTTTCGCGTCCTTCTTGGATTTGGGCCAGCACACCACCTATTCCTACTCCAGATGCATCCGCATCTAGTATGAATTCACCAGCGTCATTAATTGGAAATCCCATCACATCTGGACTCGTAAGGGCTAGCTTGATGGCATCAAAGGCTTTCCCACATGACTCATCCCACATAAATACAACATCTTTCTTTGTAAGGTTCGTCAAAGGTCTAGCTATCTTTGCATAGTCTTTGATAAATCGGCGATAATACGACTAAAAAGACTGGAGCCTGCAACAGCATCCAGGCAGTCTAGCACTCTCGGTAAAGGAAAACCGTCAGGCTTTACTAAGGCGTTGACTTTTCGATAGTCAACACATGGTCTGACTGCCCCTGATTTTTTCTTTACCAGAACAATTGGACTAGCCCAAGGAGAAGTGCTTTTTTGTATCACGCCTTTCTTTAACAGGTCTTCTATAGCCTTCTTCTCCTCTGAAGCATATGCCATAGGAACCCTTCGTGGTCGTTGCTTAATGGGCGCCGCATCACCAGTGTTTATAGAGTGCTCAGCCAAATGTGTGGTACCTAGGTCCCATTCGTCTTTAGAGAAGGTGCTTGAGTGTTTATCCAATAAACCAGCTATAACTTCTTGTTCCTCTGTAGACCTTCCCTCTATTGATTGTTCAAACAATTCCCTAAGATGCTCAGGAACCTGGTCTTTGCTAGCCCTTTGGACAGGCGGAAGTTTCGAAACGGTCTTACTTCCTCTCGTATCTACTCTACGTATTCTGTTAAGGTTCTCTTCTTCCTCAGAGCACTCTTTCGCAGCAATGACACTTACTATTTTGTCGATTTTTTCTGCTGTGCCTATGTGAGCATCTTGTCTTAGCATGACGTCAGACGGTAGAGGATTCAAGATCCTGACCTTAGAAGACACTGACCTATTGATATCCACCAACGTAGATCCCATGACCAACTGATATCTTTCCTTAAATTCCTCTGTTGGTTCTATCAAGTAATCTGCAATATTGTCTTTACTGTCCTCTTCCACTCTTTCTACAAACACATCAACAAGGGCTTCTGACTTTCCAGGCACTTTGATATCATCAGCAACAATCACCTTTCTCACTCTTGGCTTCTTTATTCTGGATCTGCACGGTATTTTTACACCATGGAGAACAATGATATCTTTACTTAGGAGTAAGTCTGCGGCACCTTTCTCATCATCTACTAAAACATCGTAACCCAACAAGGCATCATCCTCTATGTCGGCTACAATCATCTCTCTTTGCATATGGAGCTGACCTAACATACAGTCAAATGTGGCTTTACCTCTTTCTCTTATAGGGGAACCTCCCGCCCCTTTGAGGCAAGCAGAGCCTTCCAACTGTGGACGGACATTCTCTTCAATCCTGTCATACACCCTGGATGACAGAACTGACCTTGATGCCCCTGTGTCCATAGTAAATACCAAAGGATATTTCTGTATAAACCCGTCTACATACACCCCATCGCATAACTCTTCTGTCTGGTCTTTCTCCTTTCCTGATCTCGCTGACTTCCCACCAAGACTTATCTCTTGTTCTAACTCTACTTTATCGGTCTTTACGGCTTCACTTACTGGGACCTCCCTTTGACCGCAAGGGCTGGTCCTTTCGAGTTTAAATTACTGGTGTTCATTGTTGAGGCTATACTTCTATGCTCTCCATTCCTGTTTGTTTCTTTATCCGGACAATTTCTTAACCCATATTTCTGGCAGCTGAAGCATTGTATGGCACTTCTATCAATCCTTTGTTTCTGTCTTTATTTGGCGGAGACCTCTGAGACTTTTCTAGCTTTTCTAGTCTGTGTATAAGCTGTTCAAGCACTCTGGACTGTTCCATGTTATCTTCAGTTCTAAGCTCTGTCAGCGTTTTGCTGCCACTTCTTTTGTCGGTTTTGCTAGTTTCAGGGATTCTATTTATTTGGTTCTTAGCGTCATCATTAGTTTCGTCTACACATGTCCTTCTTGTTTGCTTTCTTCTGTCGTACCTACTGCTATTTCGTGTTTGTATCATGTTTACCACATGAAAGACTGCTTCGTCTATGTTATGAGGCTCCTTGTGGTATTCAACTTCAAACCGAATTTCATCATCATAAAGTCCATCCAAAAATCTTCTTACTAGGTCTTCATCACGAGTTCTTCTATCCCTATAGCCGTGGGCTTTATCATACAATCTTTTTAGATCAGCAGCGAAGTCTTCTGCTGTTTCTCCGTGCTTCTGCGATCTTCGACTAAACTTTGCAGCAAATGATCTAGCTGTTTCTATCCTTCTAAAGCGGCTATTCAGTTCCGTCACTAGTTCATCATAGTGTCTCAGCACCCCTTGTGGTAATTGTGTGAAGACGAATTCACCTGCTTCTCCTTCCAACCTTGGCAAAATCTGGTCAAGCTTTTCTTCATGGTTCCAATAATAGCGCTGGGCTATCGCCTCAAACCTTGCGATCCAAGTCGACCAATCTTCCTTGCCAGAGAACAATGGTATCTTGATATTACTCCTCTGAGGTATGGGTGTGTACACTGGCGCACCGGACCATCTTCGATCACCCGCCATGATCGGAGCATTGTAGTTTGAAGACAAGGCTGAGTTATGCTGATAATCATGTTCATTGAACCCTACATTAGCAGTTGGTAGATTATTGACACGATTGCCTGTATTCCAGTATGGTACATTCATATCTTCCCTATGGCGGCCTTGACCAATGAAGTTTTGCTCATTACGTTGAATAATTGGTGTTATTTTTTGCTGGGTTGGGGCTTGCTTCAATTCCTTTAACTCTTTCATAACTTCTTTTAAGATGTCGGCCATGCCATTTACTGTTTGAGAGATTTGGTTGACCGCATTCTCATTACTGTTCTCACATCTGTGCTGCGAGACATTTGACACCTCACTGCAGAGTGAAGCAACTTCAGATAGATCATTAGAGATTTCACATTCTGTAGAAATTAGTGGTCTAGCACCTGTTTTGCATTCTGTTGAAATTAGTGGTCTGACACCTGTGTCACATTCTATAGAAATTAGTGGTCTGGATCCTGTGTTGCATTCTGTAGGATTTAGTGGTCTGGCACCTCCAGAGTGGCTTACTTCTGCCATTTGTTGGTTGTTGAATGTTATAACGCCATCACTGTCTACGGCCTCCAGGTCATTCATTGTGAAGGTTTACTTAAAATCTAGGAGTCAAGTTCGATCACGGGATCTGAATGAAAAAATTCAGATCCCACCGCTGCCACCAAAATTGTTACGCTCCACCCTTGGTCTGCTCTGGTATTACTTTGGGCTGGCGTTGTCTTTATGTATGTGTGCGTGATGGGTAGTGTTAAGGTTGGACTCCAACGGACGTTAAATATTATTAATTAATAGAGAGACAGGGGACTGTTATAAATAAACACAAAGAGACTTAAAGTTTCAAAGAATTGATTTTTACTTTGTGTCAGAACCAATAAATAATCAACAAAATAGCTATAATTATCTCAATAGCCCAATGTAACAATATTCTACTACATTTAGAATCTACGTAACTAAACAATGTACACTAAGGTGGTCCTACTTGTTCGTTAAACGCAATAAATGTAGTGTTATGACAACTGGATTTAATATTAACTTTAATCGCACAAAGACGATGTATGCTTATTAAAAATATCAGAAGAGCTATCAATCGATTATATACAGGATACTTTAACTATTTCATTATAAATAGGTTAGAAAATTATTAAATAAATATCTCTAATTTTAACTTGTACGCGCAGGCTCTACACAAGAACGAAAGTAATTAAACTTAACCCTATCTGATTGTCTAAAGTTTAACAGAAAGTGCCGAAATAAAACACAGAGCCAAACGCACCCTATCGTGAAATGTTGGAGTCCCCGAAATGCGGGGGAACGCTGTATTTATACCCAACAGCAGTTCACAGCTCACAAATGTGAGGCACACAGCCCACAAAGGTGAATTCACAACTCACACTGTGATCTGTTTGTACACAGTTCACAGTGTGTAGTGTGGGCTCACGATGAAAAGAATGCAAAGCCTATAAGAACATAGGGCAATTACCAATATTTATACTTCTTAAAACAAAAAGAATTAAATACAAATGACATTAACCTCATATGTACGCTTTCTGGCATTTAATTGATGAAACATCGTTCTGCTTTAAAGATTTATGACAGATATTCAAACAAACCGCCACAGCTGTTGCTAGGCAACTTGCTCACATTGAAAATCAATATGGCGGACGATGCTCACAGTCAGAGTGAGATCCTGAAAAATATACTAAATACTGACATTTAACGAGT
Organism: Solen grandis; assembly: GCA_021229015.1. Lineage (NCBI taxonomy): Eukaryota > Metazoa > Mollusca > Bivalvia > Adapedonta > Solenidae > Solen > Solen grandis. Next base: position 22,817,224 of record CM037781.1, on the reverse strand, counting down.
GTTTGTTTACATAAACAGTGAGGAAATAACTTAAATCATGGATTAATACATCTGACTAGGAAATACAAACTATATCAACATCAGAATTGATGCTGGAAAGCAATGTAAACATCGCGAAAACTGGTTACATAAACAAGATTCTGCCGTGGAAAACACAGGGAAATCAAGTCCCAGAAGTTAGGAATTTAGACACATACTGGCATATTACGAAGTCTTGAATTGTTGTCCTGTGAATTTAACAAGGATAACAACCAGTTTAAAGTAGTGTTGCCCGTAAATAGCATCCAAAGAAAAAAAAACATGCCAAAGAATGAAAGAAGAAGAAATAAGAAAAGGTAACACCCTAGGGCATTACACTGCCCCCCAGTTTTCCATGGCACAACTCCTGTTGCCATACATGTCTTAAATAACCATGTTCATAAAATCAAGTCTGGACCACCTTATCTTTACAATAAAACATTGTCATCATATGACATCATGAAGAACCACCATAAAATATAAACAACTTTGACATCTATTTTCATCATGTTCAACGTTAAGTTAAATAATGGCTATGAACCACCTTAAAACTACATAGTCAGGGACACCTTAACATTTGCTGGTGCCACCTACTAACTTCATAATACTGGCATTGTATCACTTTGTGGTGAAACACATTAAAGCATAAAACACAAAGACTTAAGAGTATGTATTCAACATTTAGTTAAAACACTCAACCAGGCGGCGAACTACCTTAAAGCTTTGTGTTAAAAAATTAAAGAAAATAATTTTAAAATAACAGGTAAAATAAAATTTAAAAAAAAATTCCCTTTTATTCAAGAAATGGCTTGAGCAAGTATCCCTTTGAGCAGTTTAACTTTTACATTAAAACAGTAATAACAAACAATCTTATGAGGTTGAGCTATGCATAACATTCAATGGGTACCAAGCATGACCATAGTATCTCTAAACAACTAAACCTAAATTACAATGACAAAATAGGAGCAAACTGGCATGATGTTGTGAAAATATTAACCTGATTTCAAAATACATTGGTCCACAAGGAAAAAGTTAAAGTTCTGTGAAAATTTTAAAGCTAGCCAGTTGCCATTTACATGTAGCATGATTATTTTCTAGATGATGCCTTCTTGATGACTGTAGACTTGACAGATGGTAGGTTTTCTCGGTCTTCTAACCGAGGGCGCTTCTCGTGCCGGGAGCTGTTCTCTTCCCTTAGCGTTTGGCGTCGTTTATCGTCTGCAATCCGCTCGACTGAGCGGGAGAGGGATCTGAGCGTCTCCGAGAAACCCTCCAAGGACTGGCTAATGTGGCGCGTGAGCCTGTTGTTCGCATCAAGGGATGAAACAATCTTTCCCAGGGCTACCTCCAAGGTTTTGTCAAGGTGTCCAAGGGTTGCTGTCACCGGAGAGTATCTGTTGTCAAGTTGCTCCTCCTGAGTCAGAGTCTGGCAGCCGATCTCCCTGGTGGTGTTGGCTGGCAACTTCTCTTCCCCAGGTGGTGGTGAAAACACCATAGGTGTAGCGGTCCCCAGAATCTGATCTAATACGTTCTCCTCTTGATTGATAGAGGGGAACCTGGGGGTCTCAGGCGTCCGACTAGGAGAATATCTCAACTCTGGTGTGTTCAGCGGAGTGGGCCGTATGGTGTGTACAGGAGCCTTTATTTTGGATGGCACATACTCTGGCACTGAGGTGCAGGATACCCTCGGCTGACTAAGCAGGGAGTTGGTTACTCCCAACGCCGTGCAGGTGGTTGCAGTATACCAACTGCTGACCGGTGCCATACATGTACCAGAAAGGCTGGGCAGCAACGGGTCGTATGGCAGCGTGATGTTGTCAATTTCCTCCAACCTGCTTCTTGCACATGGCTGCTGCTCATTCGTTCCCACCCTGGGTGATAGCAAAGCAGCTAACACATCGGGGGCCAGCCTGACCGTCACGAGATCCTGGCCGGTGATCACTGAGGGAACTGATGTCTCTAACGGATCATTTGGGGTAGAGGACTGCTCGTCTACTTGATCTGGCATGGCCTGTATATAATCGACCCCCTCCAGGATCTGCTTTGGCGTCGGGTTTGATGTCAAGAACTGGCGCCCAGTTGCCCCTGATCCGAGTGTTCCAGCCATCATGACATGTCTCTTATACCCTGTTAGATGTTTTTCCAGTTGATCTCTGGTCAGACATCTAAACATGCACAGGTTGCAGTAGAAAGCAGCCTCATCCAGACTAAGATGATGTTTAAGGACATGGTCAATAACCCTGTACCTTTCGGCCACGTACGTCTGTTTACGGCTACTGCAATGCAGACACGCATATAAACGCCCCCTTCTGACAGCCTTACTATTGTCCATTGCAGCCTGAAACACACAATCATGGAAATCCTTACTGGTATGCCGAATTCTGCTATTTGGCTACATTTAGATTGAAAGCTCTTCCGTTATTCATCATGGAATATTTCATGTGCAAATTACCGGTTATGTTTTGATAAAATGGTAGGACCACGTCAACTTCTATTGTTTTAACTAGGTTGCTGTTTACTACTACTATAAACTGCTTAAACTTATTGAACGTTGGAATGCTACTGATGCTTATTCTTGCTGCTCTTCAGAAACTTGCTGGTCTTCTTCAGCCAACTAGGGACGTTTTGTCCTTATCGTGGTGAGCCATTCGGTTATTCCCACGTGAATCTAATTGTACTACGTAGGTAACAGGTGATCGTTTGTCTTTAACAAGAAAAGGGCCATCAAATTTTCGTTCAAGCTTGGGTGCTATGCCTACAGTCTTTGCTTCATGCAACATCCACATGATATCGCCAACTTCATAGTTGTGGAAAGTTGACTTTGTGTCATAGCGATCCTTGCTGCGCTTAGCATTAGTCTGAAGATATCTTCTGGCCACTTTGTGTGCTTGAAGCATCTTGCCACGAATTTCTTCTACATATGGCGATGCTGAAGGAAGCTTCTCATCATGTATGTATCCAAAGACAACGTCAGCTGGCATTCGGATCTCACGACCAAAGCACATAAGGTTTGGGGTTAGTTTTGTAGACTCGTGCGGTGACGATCTATAAGCACCAGCAATGCACCCAAGATAGAGATCCCACTCGTCTTGGTCAACAAGATACGCTTTGATCATTTTTATAAGGGTCTTGTTAAAACGTTCTGTTTGGCCATTACATTTCGGATTCCTTGGGCTTGTTCGGGTCTTCCTGATCTCGAAAAGGTTACAAAGATCCTTAAAGAGCCTACTTTCAAAGGCTGCTCCTTGGTCGCTGTGTATAGACAGTGGCGCACCCCAACGTGAGATGAAATTGTTTGCTATCTCCAGTGCACACTCTTCAGCTTGTTGGCTCTTCACAGCAATAACTTCCACATATTTAGTGAAATGGTCTGTGAGCACCAGGATATACTTATTGTTCCTCATAGTTTCCGGAAGTGGTCCCAAGTAATCAATCGCTAACCGATCCCATGGAGCACCAGTGACCAGGTGTCCCATTGGAGCCTTTGGCCTTTTCTGAGGCATTTTGTCTGCAGCACATACGTCACAAGATTGCACATACAGACGGACACTGTCTTTCAGCTCAAACCAAAAATATTTTTGCAATATCTTCTTAGCTGTTCTTTTCGCGCCGAGATGACCTGAAAGTAACCCATTATGCATTTGGTACATTATCTCCCTTTTAAAGCACTCAGGTGCAATCACCTGGAGATATGCGCCGGTGTTGTTGGCTTTAACAAATCTCTTATAAAGCACACCGTCTCTGAGGTCAAGCCTGTCAAATAACAAATAATAGTGCCTTGTTGCGGGGCTCTCATTCTCCATGTCTAAGTTTGAAGGTTTCTTTCCATTTGCTTTGGCTTTGATTATCGGAGCTATATCCGGGTCTACGTGTTGTTTTGTTGCCATTAGTTTTGCAGCGCTAGCATCTAGCCATGGTTTTAAAACGTCATCCCCCATAGCACTCGAGGTACCAGGTGTGGCTTCATCAACCTTCCTAACAGTGCTTCTGTTGACCACCGGATCGGACAGTGTTTCATTATTGGTTTCATTTCCACCTTTCAAAGGCATGTACCGCATACATTCTGCCCTTCTTTTACATTTACGACAGGGGCCACATCTCAGAGGCTCACTTGTGTCAATATCTGAGCATTGGCACTCTCTTGGTTGTGGACATCTAGAAAGAGCATCACAGTGTGGCTGTTTTTTGCCTGGCCTATATTCTATGTGAAAGTCGAATGGTGCTAAGATTTCTATCCAGCGCGCTATTTTTCCATTGGGTTCCTTCAAAGAAAACAACCATACCAGAGCCTGATGATCGGTTCTTACTAAAAACCTGCGTCCTAAGAGATACTGGCGGAAGTACTGTATAAAGTAGACTACTGCTAGTAGTTCCTTTTCTGTGATACAGTAATTTTTCTCTGCTTTGTTAAGAGCTCTACTTGCATACGCTATAACTCTTTCGCGTCCTTCTTGGATTTGGGCCAGCACACCACCTATTCCTACTCCAGATGCATCCGCATCTAGTATGAATTCACCAGCGTCATTAATTGGAAATCCCATCACATCTGGACTCGTAAGGGCTAGCTTGATGGCATCAAAGGCTTTCCCACATGACTCATCCCACATAAATACAACATCTTTCTTTGTAAGGTTCGTCAAAGGTCTAGCTATCTTTGCATAGTCTTTGATAAATCGGCGATAATACGACTAAAAAGACTGGAGCCTGCAACAGCATCCAGGCAGTCTAGCACTCTCGGTAAAGGAAAACCGTCAGGCTTTACTAAGGCGTTGACTTTTCGATAGTCAACACATGGTCTGACTGCCCCTGATTTTTTCTTTACCAGAACAATTGGACTAGCCCAAGGAGAAGTGCTTTTTTGTATCACGCCTTTCTTTAACAGGTCTTCTATAGCCTTCTTCTCCTCTGAAGCATATGCCATAGGAACCCTTCGTGGTCGTTGCTTAATGGGCGCCGCATCACCAGTGTTTATAGAGTGCTCAGCCAAATGTGTGGTACCTAGGTCCCATTCGTCTTTAGAGAAGGTGCTTGAGTGTTTATCCAATAAACCAGCTATAACTTCTTGTTCCTCTGTAGACCTTCCCTCTATTGATTGTTCAAACAATTCCCTAAGATGCTCAGGAACCTGGTCTTTGCTAGCCCTTTGGACAGGCGGAAGTTTCGAAACGGTCTTACTTCCTCTCGTATCTACTCTACGTATTCTGTTAAGGTTCTCTTCTTCCTCAGAGCACTCTTTCGCAGCAATGACACTTACTATTTTGTCGATTTTTTCTGCTGTGCCTATGTGAGCATCTTGTCTTAGCATGACGTCAGACGGTAGAGGATTCAAGATCCTGACCTTAGAAGACACTGACCTATTGATATCCACCAACGTAGATCCCATGACCAACTGATATCTTTCCTTAAATTCCTCTGTTGGTTCTATCAAGTAATCTGCAATATTGTCTTTACTGTCCTCTTCCACTCTTTCTACAAACACATCAACAAGGGCTTCTGACTTTCCAGGCACTTTGATATCATCAGCAACAATCACCTTTCTCACTCTTGGCTTCTTTATTCTGGATCTGCACGGTATTTTTACACCATGGAGAACAATGATATCTTTACTTAGGAGTAAGTCTGCGGCACCTTTCTCATCATCTACTAAAACATCGTAACCCAACAAGGCATCATCCTCTATGTCGGCTACAATCATCTCTCTTTGCATATGGAGCTGACCTAACATACAGTCAAATGTGGCTTTACCTCTTTCTCTTATAGGGGAACCTCCCGCCCCTTTGAGGCAAGCAGAGCCTTCCAACTGTGGACGGACATTCTCTTCAATCCTGTCATACACCCTGGATGACAGAACTGACCTTGATGCCCCTGTGTCCATAGTAAATACCAAAGGATATTTCTGTATAAACCCGTCTACATACACCCCATCGCATAACTCTTCTGTCTGGTCTTTCTCCTTTCCTGATCTCGCTGACTTCCCACCAAGACTTATCTCTTGTTCTAACTCTACTTTATCGGTCTTTACGGCTTCACTTACTGGGACCTCCCTTTGACCGCAAGGGCTGGTCCTTTCGAGTTTAAATTACTGGTGTTCATTGTTGAGGCTATACTTCTATGCTCTCCATTCCTGTTTGTTTCTTTATCCGGACAATTTCTTGCATAATGCCCATATTTCTGGCAGCTGAAGCATTGTATGGCACTTCTATCAATCCTATTGTTTCTGTCTTTATTTGGCGGAGACCTCTGAGACTTTTCTAGCTTTTCTAGTCTGTGTATAAGCTGTTCAAGCACTCTGGACTGTTCCATGTTATCTTCAGTTCTAAGCTCTGTCAGCGTTTTGCTGCCACTTCTTTTGTCGGTTTTGCTAGTTTCAGGGATTCTATTTATTTGGTTCTTAGCGTCATCATTAGTTTCGTCTACACATGTCCTTCTTGTTTGCTTTCTTCTGTCGTACCTACTGCTATTTCGTGTTTGTATCATGTTTACCACATGAAAGACTGCTTCGTCTATGTTATGAGGCTCCTTGTGGTATTCAACTTCAAACCGAATTTCATCATCATAAAGTCCATCCAAAAATCTTCTTACTAGGTCTTCATCACGAGTTCTTCTATCCCTATAGCCGTGGGCTTTATCATACAATCTTTTTAGATCAGCAGCGAAGTCTTCTGCTGTTTCTCCGTGCTTCTGCGATCTTCGACTAAACTTTGCAGCAAATGATCTAGCTGTTTCTATCCTTCTAAAGCGGCTATTCAGTTCCGTCACTAGTTCATCATAGTGTCTCAGCACCCCTTGTGGTAATTGTGTGAAGACGAATTCACCTGCTTCTCCTTCCAACCTTGGCAAAATCTGGTCAAGCTTTTCTTCATGGTTCCAATAATAGCGCTGGGCTATCGCCTCAAACCTTGCGATCCAAGTCGACCAATCTTCCTTGCCAGAGAACAATGGTATCTTGATATTACTCCTCTGAGGTATGGGTGTGTACACTGGCGCACCGGACCATCTTCGATCACCCGCCATGATCGGAGCATTGTAGTTTGAAGACAAGGCTGAGTTATGCTGATAATCATGTTCATTGAACCCTACATTAGCAGTTGGTAGATTATTGACACGATTGCCTGTATTCCAGTATGGTACATTCATATCTTCCCTATGGCGGCCTTGACCAATGAAGTTTTGCTCATTACGTTGAATAATTGGTGTTATTTTTTGCTGGGTTGGGGCTTGCTTCAATTCCTTTAACTCTTTCATAACTTTTTTAAGATGTGGCCATGCCATTTACTGTTTGAGAGATTTGGTTGACCGCATTCTCATTACTGTTCTCACATCTGTGCTGCGAGACATTTGACACCTCACTGCAGAGTGAAGCAACTTCAGTTTTTATTAGTGGTCTAGCACCTGTTTTGCATTCTGTTGAAATTAGTGGTCTGACACCTGTGTCACATTCTATAGAAATTAGTGGTCTGGATCCTGTGTTGCATTCTGTAGGATTTAGTGGTCTGGCACCTCCAGAGTGGCTTACTTCTGCCATTTGTTGGTTGTTGAATGTTATAACGCCATCACTGTCTACGGCCTCCAGGTCATTCATTGTGAAGGTTTACTTAAAATCTAGGAGTCAAGTTCGATCACGGGATCTGAATGAAAAAATTCAGATCCCACCGCTGCCACCAAAATTGTTACGCTCCACCCTTGGTCTGCTCTGGTATTACTTTGGGCTGGCGTTGTCTTTATGTATGTGTGCGTGATGGGTAGTGTTAAGGTTGGACTCCAACGGACGTTAAATATTATTAATTAATAGAGAGACAGGGGACTGTTATAAATAAACACAAAGAGACTTAAAGTTTCAAAGAATTGATTTTTACTTTGTGTCAGAACCAATAAATAATCAACAAAATAGCTATAATTATCTCAATAGCCCAATGTAACAATATTCTACTACATTTAGAATCTACGTAACTAAACAATGTACACTAAGGTGGTCCTACTTGTTCGTTAAACGCAATAAATGTAGTGTTATGACAACTGGATTTAATATTAACTTTAATCGCACAAAGACGATGTATGCTTATTAAAAATATCAGAAGAGCTATCAATCGATTATATACAGGATACTTTAACTATTTCATTATAAATAGGTTAGAAAATTATTAAATAAATATCTCTAATTTTAACTTGTACGCGCAGGCTCTACACAAGAACGAAAGTAATTAAACTTAACCCTATCTGATTGTCTAAAGTTTAACAGAAAGTGCCGAAATAAAACACAGAGCCAAACGCACCCTATCGTGAAATGTTGGAGTCCCCGAAATGCGGGGGAACGCTGTATTTATACCCAACAGCAGTTCACAGCTCACAAATGTGAGGCACACAGCCCACAAAGGTGAATTCACAACTCACACTGTGATCTGTTTGTACACAGTTCACAGTGTGTAGTGTGGGCTCACGATGAAAAGAATGCAAAGCCTATAAGAACATAGGGCAATTACCAATATTTATACTTCTTAAAACAAAAAGAATTAAATACAAATGACATTAACCTCATATGTACGCTTTCTGGCATTTAATTGATGAAACATCGTTCTGCTTTAAAGATTTATGACAGATATTCAAACAAACCGCCACAGCTGTTGCTAGGCAACTTGCTCACATTGAAAATCAATATGGCGGACGATGCTCACAGTCAGAGTGAGATCCTGAAAAATATACTAATTACTGACATTTAACGAGTGTTTGTTTACATAAACAGTGAGGAAATAACTAAAATCATGGATTAATACATCTGACTAGGAAATACAAACTATATCAACATCAGAATTGATGCTGGAAAGCAATGTAAACATCGCGAAAACTGGTTACATAAACAAGATTCTGCCGTGGAAAACACAGGGAAATCAAGTCCCAGAAGTTAGGAATTTAGACACATACTGGCATATTACGAAGTCTTGAGTTGTTGTCCTGTGAATTTAACAAGGATAACAACCAGTTTAAAGTAGTGTTGCCCGTAAATAGCATCCAAAGAAAAAAAAACATGCCAAAGAATGAAAGAAGAAGAAATAAGAAAAGGTAACACCCTAGGGCATTACAATACACCTTTGTATTTATCGTAAACGTTGTTTTCGTCAGTTTAAAAGTTTAAAAGTTTGCTGGGAATGTTGAAATCGTGGGAAAAGTTATTTTCGTCTAGAATATTATACTCGCGAGGACAGTATTTGTCGAGACATTTAAGCTCACCTGAAATATACAATTTTCATGATAAATAAAATTTTCCTTATGTATAATATTTTCTAAAGGAGTTCAGTTATACCGGCAAGTACAAAAATTCAAAAAAAAAAAAAAAAATCTCAATAAAACTTTCACGACCAATACTAATTCCCCGAAATTTCCCAATTAATTTTCCCTTACGATTGTAAATTCCAGACGACGAAAACAACATTCCACATTCCAATTTTCACGAATAATACAATTTTAAAAGCGAAAATAAAAACTCCCGATAGAGAAATTGGACATTTCTTGACTAGTACAATTGTCCACACACGCACACACACAGACACACACACAGTCACGCGCGCGCAACACACACACACACACACACACACACACACACACACACACCATCATCATCATCATCATAATCAACATCATCATCATCATCATAATCATCATCAATGTGTATTCAAAAGGTCAGACAGAAAAATAATGAAATTTGAGATCCATTTCAAAATATTCGAAATCGATTGGTCAAGAAACGATATTCCATACAAATCGTTCATTGTCGAGCTGAGACCTGGGACCAAGCTCAACCACTTCTATGTGTTGAAATAAATGGCTGAGCTACGATCTACGATCCATCTCAACCATTCCATGAACATTTTCAATGGTCGAGTAACGATCTACGATCCAGATCAACCATTTATTTTGGTTTATTTCAATGGTTGAGCTACGATCCCCAACCTTCATTCTTTTTGGTAACCATTTAAGGTTTATTTCAAGATCTACGATCTACGATCTAGCTCAACCATTTATTTTGGTTTATTTGAATGTGAGCTACGATCTACGACCCAGCATTTTCAATGGTCATTTATTTTGGTTTATTTGAATGGTTGAGCTACAATCTGCGACCCAGCTCAACCATTTATTTTGGTTTATTTGAATGGTTGAGCTACGATCTACGACCCAGCTCAACCATTTATTTTGGTTTATTTCGATGGTTGAGCTACGATCTACGACCCAGCTCAACCATTTATTTTGGTTTATTTGAATGGTTGAGCTACGATCTACGACCCAGCACGACCATTCTATGAACATTTTCAATGGTTGAGCTACGATCTACGACCCCGCTCAACCATATATTTTGGTTTATTTGAATGGTTGAGCTACGATCTACGACCAAGCTTAACCATTTATTTTGGTTTATTTGAATGGTTGAGCTACGATCTACGATCCAGCTCGACCATTCTATGAACCTCTTGAATGGTCGAGCTACGATCTACGACCCCAGCTCAACCATTAATTTTGGTTTATTTGAATGGTTGAGCTACGATCTACGACCCAGCTCAACCATTTATTTTGGTTTATTTGAGTGGTTGAGCTACGATCTACGACCCAGCTCAACCATTTATTTTGGTTTATTTGAATGGTTGAGCTACGATCTACGACCCAGGTCGACAAAGAAAATTAGTTATAGTGTTGATTTACGATCTACGATCTACGAACTTCACACACCTCCTCTCACCAGGGTCTGCTTTATTTGCTTTGAAAAAGTAGTATATCTACCATGATTTCACTATCCGAAACATTAGTTTACGTTTGCAAACAGTGATTTGAAATAGGATTACACTGTAATTTTTCACGTGTAATAGAATAATTAAGATGACAGGCAACAGGTAAGCCCTGTGTAGCTAGTGTACCGAACGTTACATGTGCCCTTTCACGTGTAAAAGACAAGTGTTGGTTACATAAGGATCAACAGACTGTGGCCTCCAGGTTGTCGATTCGGCTGTAAGCGCTCAGTCTTCCCCCTTAACGAATTCAACGATTCAATCATTTAATTTAATAGTTGTTTTTCTCTCTTAATTTTTAAATAGCCTTAAATTTTTTTCTGGGAAAGCGATCGAGATTATTAAGTATCGGGTGTTTGGAATCAGAATTCACTTGAAAACAAACTTAAAACCATATCCGGATTCGGGGCGATTCGAATAAAACAGCACCAATAATAAATAAATGCATTAAATAATGGGGTATCACTTATGGCAATTTTAGAATTCGTTGTTGTTTTTTTGTTTTTTGTTGTGTTTTTTTTTTCAGACATACACACGACATCCCCGTGATTATGTCGATTACCGGACTTAAATTACACTTTTAGCTCTTCCCAACTTTATTTAAGCTATTTTAATGCCTTGTCTGGCAAGGTAAATACTTACAAAAATGGTATCCTTCTTAAGTCCGAGTCCGAGCCCCAGGGCTTGGTTTTTTTACCACTGGTGTTCCTTCTCTTATCCATCGATCTTTTTCATTGTCTGGCTCCTCTTTATCTTGACTATATGATCTATTGTTTACAAAAAAAAACATTTTTGTTCATATGTTTTTTCGGAAACATTTAACTGTACATGTTAAAACACCAGAAGACAGTGTTTTCGAGATCATTGCCAAGTAATATTTAGGCGCATATTTCATCGTTCTCGTGTGCCTATTGAATAGACTTCAACATTTAATTTCTCAACAAATATTTCCAGTATACACACACATGATAAGAGAATAATGTCATCTCGCTGAGACCCGCAGAGGTACCTAACTCGTTTGTCTATTTCCCCGAAAACTATATGGCAGAGTATCAAATCAATGAAAATTGCTGGTTACTTAGATGTATGCACCATACTACTTTAACCCTTTCCCTCATATAGACTCATTTTAACCCTTTCCCTCATATAGACTCACTTAACCCTTTCCCTCATATAGACTCATTTTAACCCTTTCCTCATTACTCATTTAACCCTTTCCCTCATATAGACTCATTTAACCCTTTCCCTCATATAGACTCATTTAACCCTTTCCCTCATATAGACTCATTTTGACGCACTCAATAGGTATCACATAAAGCCTGATCTGCAGAAAACCACACTTAAACCTTACCAAATTTAATTACAAAATCCTCATTTCCAGACCACTGAGGAGCAGCGAACAGCATAAAACCTGATCAGCCTGCGAGTTATTCGCAGGCTGATCTGGTTTTATGCTGTTCGCATAGGTCTTTTTATGGTGTCCACTATGAGGGAAAGGGTTAACCAGTTACATGGAAAACCTAAACCGGATTTCAAAAAGCTAAGAAGGGGGCGTAGTTTACATTGAATTAGTTCAAAAGTCACCGAACGTAATGATCTATTACGCCTAGAGACCTATATGAAGTTTCAAGCCCAAACTTTAACAGATTGCTGAGATATATAACCCAAAAAGGGCCATGATTTTATTTTGCAGTACATGTATATCTATGAAAGCTGAAATTTAAAATTGACCTAATAAACTGAAAACCTTTATAATTTCAATGCATTTCTTGCAATTTAGTTCTAACAAGCAGGTCAACTCCTTAGAAAAAAAAAGTTAAATATATGATATGAAATGCATATTTACATGTGTAGCACTGTTTATACGAAGAAAGAGAACAGTACATTACTTGTTTGTAAGCACTCCTTCGCAGTTATCTCCCTTTAAGAAATGTGCAGTTACTATGATCAGATATTATTATTAAATATACTCTACTATAGATTCTGGTTTAGATATTAGTTCTACGTCTTCTACTTGATACTGATCAAAGATCAACATATATTTTCTTGAAAATGTTACAATACTTATCAAATTCCATAAGCGTAATGTGACGCGCCTTACGCAGAAGAAACGTACTATGCTAACATTGATTTTAAAAATCTTTAATAAGTTTAAACTAATTCTTTTTACATTGATTGGGAAACAAGTTCTCACAGCTTATACATAACCCTCTCGACGGTCCCTGGGTTGGACCAGTACTTTGCACCTAGTAAGGTCATGAAAAATCCTTGCCCTTCGGGGTTCGAATCCAGAACCTTCGGAATTGAGGTATGATTCCGATTAAAATATTAAGTGGTGCTCAGTCAAGCTTTTTCATATTCTTCTTTATTTATAGAATATGTTTATTTGATGTTAATTAACCGGAAGCAGTATTATTATTTTTATGTAATTTAGCTGATCTTTTGTTTCTTTTTATCTCTTTTTTTTCTCTTTTGTTTGTTTGTTGTTGTCGTTTGTGTGTGTGTGTGTGTTGTGTGTGTGTGTGTGTTTTGTATACTTTTTTACACATCATCATATCATGATGAAAATAAAGATTTGTACTGTATTGTATGAATATGTAACACTAAACATGGGCGTTCTTTATTTGCTGAGTTTTAAGATTTTTTTTTTAATATGAATGTTTATGTACGAGGGCCACGTATTATTGGATGATCAACACGAAAGGCACTATTTCAGGACTAATATATGTGTCTGTGCTTCAGATCTGGAAAAAAATATTTCTGCGCTGAAATCATTTTGATTAAGAAATAAATCCATATTATGGGCGTGTATAGATTTGAACATTGCAGAAAGGAAATTGTATACTTTTTAAAACATTTAGTTTATTTTCAACATTTACAGAGCAAATTTGTTTGATTTGGGGGCTTGACGTCCCACCTACAGAATTACAGTCATTTGAGATGATGTCTACTTGAGTTAGATATAGTACTGCCACACTGCAGTATCACGCCGTATACATGTGGCACGATACCACACCCAGTCACATTATCCTGACACCGGGCCAGCCAGTCCTGGAACTACCCTTATATCCTGAGCGCCAAGCAAGGGAGCACATAGCAAATTAAAGTGTAGCAATTTGTAATGAGGTTAGAAGTCGAGACTTATCCAAACATACGATCCCCTACTTCAATAGTTTAGTATAAATGTTTTGTGGCACAAAAGGTTCGATACTTTATATGACAAACCAAAATGAATTGTTTAATTTAATTATTAGATATATGTTACTAACCTTAAACTGATTAACTATAATACTTGAAACATCTTTGATACTTCGACGTCGAAGAAATAAAATTATACAAAGACAATGCCTTAGACATTGATTATATGGGGCGGGCCTTTGAGACACATGCTGCAGGGGGTGGGGGGCTATTGTTGTTATTCCTGTTTTTGTTGGGGTTTTTTTTCCTCCTTAAAATTTTACTGAAACCTGCTAACTGAGAAGAACATATTTTAAAGAGGTAAAATTGGCAAAATGAAATATTCTTGTTTTTTGTTTGGTTGTTGTTGTTGTTGTTGTTGTTGTTGTTGTTGTTGTTGTTTTCAGACAGAATTATTACTGCGTAAGGCATGTCGTTTTGGGAATATCATTTAAATCAGTGTTAGGATTTTTGTTCGAATAAATCAATGATATTTTTCAAATCACATCTTCCATTCCTTCAGTCTATAAATTCCTAAACTTTTATCATTTTTCATAAAGATCGCTTTCATTTTTTTTTTTTTTTTTTTTTTTTTTTTTTTTACCTTTTGCACATACATTCGTTTATTTATACGCCAGGCAAAGTAGTTCTGTCAAAGCCTAACTTCTACACTACTGCTCATACTTGTTTTCAATGTTACAAGGTTTCATATACTCGTAGTGGCCAAATCCCTGGCGTCATTTTCAACACTTTTAAACCCCTGACTTGAAATAGGTGACACTAAAGGATTTATCAATATCTCATAAACATGTTTAACTAGAATGCTTTATCAAAGATTAAAACTTTACAGTAGCCCAATCAATGAGCCGCGCGACATGATATAAACGAAAGTAGAACGATATCACAAATTATGGGTACACATATGTGGACTAACTTTACAGCAGAATTTTCAAAGGTAGCACAATAATATTAACTAAAGACTGTAAATCTGCTTTCATTTAGTATTCCAAACTTGTAACTTTTTTTATGTAAACACAGACACAAAACCACAACCGAAAAAAAGTAAAGATATCATGTTTAAAAAGCCCCTTCTGTTTATTCAATTCATCTTGGTAGACATGACCTAACTACTGAACTAGATTTTTATGTTGTTCAACGTTAGAGCTCGTAAACAACTTGGTTTATATTGTTTATTTGGGTCAATATCTCATATACACGAAAATCTTATTTTTTACACAGTAATCATTTATCCAGAACCACTTATTATCTTCCCATAAAATATCTAGAGACCGCAAACCACTTCCATGGCAACCGTTTTTGTTGTTGACGTTTATTTTTGTTGTTGTTGTCGTCGCTGTTGTTGGTGTTGTTGTTGCATACTTGTTTTCCTTTTGTGAAATACTTTAATTTTTTTCGGTTATAATAAAATAAGTTCGTTAAAAAAATCGAAATATTATTTGGTACAAAAAAAGGCAAATGTCAAATGGACGTTTTCCTTACAAATAAAACAAATTCTTGTTTAGACTTATAAGTTGTATGTGGAGTGGGAAACAAGTTCTTATAAATTTTACTTGTAAGTCTCTGGATTGGACAAGTACATCGCGCTAAGGAGGGCCATATAAAACCGAGTCGTCAAAGCAACGAAATTTGAAATGCGAAATAAGTTAACAGCATGACACAGAACCAAGCGTGCAGTGTCACTTAAAGGATTCAGTAAATAACAGCATTTAGAAACCAAATTATAAAACATCTGGAAACAATTATAGTGACACTTTTCCAGATACAGCTATTCGGCTTACGGTGAACTTTCTAGGTTGCAAAATGTGTGTTTATTATTTTGAATTTATTGACAAAAAAAAGAGCTTTTAAACATCACTAAAGTGAGATGCGTTATGCTTAGGCATTGTACTGTATTCAGGTTCGAGGCCGAAAGTTTAGCTTACTCTTGTAATGAACCCATTAACTTAATAGAACAATCGCTCGTATTGTGTATTATTTAATTGAATACATAAGAAACCAATTGTAGACTGTGACATGATGTACCTAAGAAATTCCATCTGTGTCGATCTGGTATCGAACTCAAGAACTTCGGTATGCAAATCGAACACTTTTTCCATGTTTCAACATAATTAGCACCATGGTGAGAAAGTACAAGCGCCATTTTTACCTCTTCTGAATTCGTTTCATCGTGGTTCCGCTACATTTCGGACCTCAAGGCATTTTACGAAGATAACCAAGGTTTTCTAAAGTTCCATTAGGGTACCTTAGTTAACTTGGTAGAGGTGAAGTGGTCCAAGACGTAGCGGAACTATAACAGGGACTTTACCTTAAGAACATGACCTCAGATTCTTAGAGAATGAATGCATTTGGGACTTTATCAGCTTTACATTGTGGGTTATTTATTTTGGCCGCCAAATGTACTCAAGTAAAATCTTAGTGCCCAAATCTGGAATCAAACTCTGGACCTTCAACATGCAAGTCGGACACTCTATCACGTCGCCAGGGAAAGCTAGCTCAATTGCCAAGAGGTATACCTCATTTACAGTTTCGGCAATGATAATTATGACCATACAATCATTATCTGATTGTAAGATAATTTCACATGTATTGTCAGATCTGTTGTTTCATTTTTAAGGGGCTTTGTTAAAATGCATTAACTGCTTCGCATAAAATTCCCCGCGTTAGAAAAAGGCAAGAAAAAATATGTCCTTTGAAATGTATGAAATTAACACTCGAATGGCGCTTAATAATAGTGATATGATATTTCATAAGTATGGCGGTACTGGTAAGATCATGCCTTCTGAATGATCATGCGTTCAAGAATAACACTTTGAATTGAATTAGTGTAAATCATAAATATTAATATAATACATATTTTGGCAAATATGTAACTTCTATATTTTTTCTGGACGGTATTCAATACTGTATTGTATGTACATTACTGTTATTAAGTACTGTATATATATATATTAGTATGTCCAATTAAAATGGGTTTACACTTTCGTTTACGCATGTGCAAAATTGGTATTGCAGTCGAATGTAAAGTTGTGATAGTAATAGGTGCACATTGCACATTTCATGTCCTCTGTATTGAGCTTGTAATTATACATAGTAGTTTAATTATTACATTATGGGTGGGATATGTAACGCGTAATGTTTATCTTGTTAATATGTAAACGTAATATAAAGAACACATGGTGTAGATATCAATACAGTACAATTGTCTGTGCCGTGCTAGTCCTAATGTTTTGATCAGGTTGATTATCTATAGCCTTATTTACACACGACCTTTACAAATAGCTCCATTGGTAAGAGCGTCGATCGGTACTTTTTTTCCCTTCAAGAGGTCATGAGTTCGATTCCAGCTGGGACTTTTTTCCAAATTCTTATTTTTGGAAATTCTTGAGTTATATTTGCATAGTTTGTTTTAAGCAGTAATTTTATACATCCTTTATTTTGCTTTTGTTAATATATATATATACGGCCTCTGTAATAATATATGCAGAGGTCGATTTTTTTTTTAAATTTTAATTCATAGTTTAAAAAAAAAGTT